>CM067360.1:37498074-37933951 GCA_034401795.1 Chaetoderma sp. LZ-2023a | reverse complement strand
TGCTTGGACGTCTCGCCAAGGCCCCTCGCGAGGTGGCCCGGCGTTGCCGCATCGTGCCCCTGGATTACCAGCGGTACGTTGTGGTACCCAAGCCGAGCGTGGATGACCGCGCGGCCTTGGGTGAGGATGCGCGGCCAGGCTCCCGTTCTGACACGGGAGTCTTGTGTTCGAACGCGTTGCGTTCGGCAAATGCCGCGTTGCGTGATACGGAGGAGAGTGGGAGAGCTTCGATTGCCGCTCTGTCCCACGTCTCCCAGCTGTTACAGGGGGTAGTAACGGCATCCGCATCGCGCCAGCCGAGCCCGGTCACAGTCCAGAGAGCCATCCAGGATGGTATCAACCTGGCTCTGGACTGCATGACTCGGGCGGTGACTAGGAGTGTCCGGGCAAGGCGCACGTTCGCCTTGGACAATCTGTGCCCGTCCCAGGACCTGTACAATAGGCTACTGTGCACGCCTATGACAGGTCCTGGTCTCTTTGGAGGTGAGGGATGTAGACACCTCCAGGAGACGGTTACTCTGGTCAATAACCAGAGGGCGCTGCGCGAGCAGTTTGAAGTGCTCCGTCGGGAGCGCGTTCGCGCCGCACCCCCTGCGTATCATCCCCTGCAGGCTCGAGGTGGAGGTGGCCAGGTCAGAGGCCAACCACCATCGCAGCGTCGGCCTCGGCTGCGTGCGATTCGGCCTGCAGTGAGCGGGGCGCAGGCTCGTCAGGCGCAGTCAGCCAGGCAGCCGGTGCGCGCGGTGCTGGGCGTGGCGAGCGAGGATCTGGTCGTGATAATTGTGCCTGATGGGCCGGTTACCGCGGTGAGAACCACTCCGGTGTTTCTGGCAAAGGAGACAGTGCCACTCTTGCACTCCTTATGTCTACCTCTCTCCCTAGGTGGACCGGTGGGAGGCCGTCTAGCCGACCACAAGCAAGAGGGGGAACGGTTGACTCAGGACCGTTTAGTCTTGCGATGGCTTTCAGTCGGGTATCATCCCGATTGGATGACAGGCCCGCCATCGCGACTGTCTCTAGTGCCAATCTGAACTCCAAATCCGAGAGATCCAGAGCAAAGGTTGTGTATCGAGGAGGAGATAAATTCCCTCATACTAAAAGGAGCAATTCAGCCGGCACAAAAGTGTCCGGGCGTCTATTCAACCGTGTTCTTAATGACAAAAAACACCGGAGGGTGGAGGCCAATTCTCAACCTCAAGCCTTTGAACAAGTTCATAGAGACACCCAGTTTCAAGATGGAGACTGTGAAGTCAGGGTTGGAGAGGGGAATATGGACAGCTTCAATAGATTTGAAGGATGCTTATTTCCACATCCCCATAGCGAGGAGTTTCCGTCGCTTCCTGAGATTTGCATTCCAGGGCAGACAGTGGGAATTCAGGGTGTTACCCTTCGGAATTTCCACAGCTCCTCAGGTTTTCACCAGAGTGGTTCTTGCGATTACAGCATACCTCCGCAGGAGAAGCATAGCAGTCCTCACGTACATAGACGACTGGCTGTTAAAAGCACACACCCAGGAAAGTTTATCGGCCAATCTGGAGATAGTTTTGAAAACTCTCACAGACTTAGGCTGGATAATCAATTTCCAAAAATCAGAGCTGACTCCATCCCAGAAGTTTGTTTACCTGGGGATGTTCTTCGATCTAGAGACAGGATATGTTTATCCTACTCAGGAAAGGGTTCAGATACTCATCTCAGTAATAGTCAGTGTGCAACAGTCGTCATGTCCTGGCACGGTTTTACTTGAGAATGCTGGGGTTGATGGTTTCTCTGGAACCAGTCATTCCTCAGGCGGCCTTACGCAGGCGGCCGATCCAGTTATTTCTCATGACGCAATGGACCCAGAGTACAGGTTCACTGGACTCGAACGTGTCAGTGTTGGAGCCCCTAATTCACCACCTGCAATGGTGGTTGAAGACAGAGAATCTCTTGGCGGGGGTTATGCTAACCCCTCCTCACCCTCAAGTAACTGTATACAGATGCCTCAATGGAGGGGTGGGGAGCTTGCCTGGAAGAATCCACGATATCAGGGCTTTGGAATCTGGAACAGTCAAAGGAACATATCAATAAGAGCAGTAGTCCTGGGCCTGGAACATTTCTTGCAGAAAGTTCAGGGCAAGATTGTTCTTATTCGATCAGACAACTCAACAGTAGTGACTTACATAAACCGCCAGAGCGGAACGAAGTCGACCTGTCTCTGTATGATGACATGGAGACTGCTTTGTTGGTGCCTGGATCACAGGATTACCTTGAAAGCAGTTCATATTCCGGGAAGGTTAAATCTGCTAGCAGACTCATTGAGCCGAAGGATGAGTGTTTTACCCACGGAATGGGAACTAAATCAATGTGTGCCGGATCGTCTGTTCGACAATTGGGGGAAACCCAACATCGATTTGTTCGCAACGAAGAATAATGCGAAGATGACGACGTATGTCTCTCCGATTCCAGATCCAAGCGCTTTCGCAACAGATGCGTTAGCTATCAGCTGGGTGGGAATGTATGCATACGCATTCCCTCCAGCAATCCTGATTCCAAAAATTCTTCAGAAAATCAGACAGGAGGAGTGCCAAGTGCTTCTGATCGCCCCAAATTGGCCACGCCGATCATGGTATACGGATCTGCTGGACCTTCTGGTCTGCAATCCGGTTCCTCTGCCTCTGATGGACGACATTATCTTCCAGGGCAAGGCAATCCGTCAATGTTCAGAGAGACTGCGTGGATGTTGTCAAGGAATCTAGAATTAAGGAGGGCTTTTATGAGCAAGCAGCCATGTTTATGGCCAAAGCCAGGAGGGGGTCAACCTCCAGAGCATATAATTATAAAATCAACAGATTTGCAGAATGGTGCTCAAAAAGATGTATTGATCCAATGGATTCATCTATTCAGGTAGTAGCTGATTTCCTCTGTCACCTGTATGATGCCTATAGCCTCAAGCCTAACTCTATTGCTGCTTATAAATCAGCTTTTATGACAGTTATCCCTTGCTTGGCTAATAGGGGAAGTGATGAAGTAAGTACATTAAATGTATTAATTAAAGGCATGGGCAATCTAAGACCAAGGAATCCCCCGGTGATTCCATCTTGGAGTTTTATCTCTAGTGCTTCAGGTACTAGGCGATAAGCCTTTTGAACCACTTAGTTCCATTTCTATGCAAATATTGACTCTTAAAACTGTATTTTTAATTGCTGCGGCCTCGGCTAGGCGTAGGAGTGAAATTCCTGCCTTATCAGCCTAGGAAGACCGTTTCGTGGTTACAGGGGAAGGCCTTAAGCTTCTACCTAGGATTAATTTCTTGGCTAAGAATCACTCTTTGAAATATCCAGGTCAACCTATTTTTTTGCCAGCTTTAACTAGCTATGATCCTAATTCTAAAGCATGGTGTCCCGTCCGAGCACTGATCCGGTTCAAACAACGTACTCAGGAGTGGCGGACGGACCAGTCAGCGTTATGGGTGTCATATTTTGAACCCCATGGCAGGGCATCTAAGGACACCATTTCCAGGTGGATTGGGGAATGTATTCAGTTTTGTCATAAATCCGCCACCGGTAAGCAAGTTGACATGGCCAAGGCTCACAGTGTCCGGGGCGTCGTCACTTCCACTGCCATATTTAATGTGGTCCCTGTGGATCACATTATGTCGGTTGCTCAGTGGCACTGTGAGTCAAGTTTTACAGACCATTATCTCCGTGACACCTCTAATCCTCTCGCCTTATCGATTTTGAAAAGATAATCAAGTGTACTTTTTTGATGAGGCTTCCTGATTACTTGTATATATCACAATTAATTAATGGGAACAACTACTTTTTGGGACTGCATCAGCCTTCTACTTCGAATAATACTTACCAGATGTACTATTATGATAATGTCTATTATCCAGTCTAGGTCAAAATAAACAATTAAAACTCCGCACTCTCCTGGTCCTGCCCATACTGTGTCCGGGAATACCATAGCCGCAGGTACCGAGTCTATTCCCAATCACAGTCAGATTCGTTTATTTTGCGCTTGTTTCAAGTCGCATGTGTTTAGAGTGTCAATTTATTGATAAATTAAGCAGTTTTAGCGCGTGTTTGTGAAAGCCATCGCTGGACTAATGGAGGAACTTGGAAAATCATCACAGGGGCAGGTTGTATCAATCTAGAATTTATACATTCGTGCCATAATGCCTGTTTGAAATTTCCTTAAATTGGCACATTGATTTATAATGGTAGCCATTGTTGGAGTCGCTTCTGTACCCGTTAACTTTTAGTTTTAATTCGGGTACTCGGTTAATTTTCTCTTGCGACTCGGTTCCTCTAAGATGGATGCGTCCTTAGCCAAGATGGCGGCGCCCATGTAATATGTCGTTATTGGCTTGGGGTATCCAGGCACTCTGTTATCGCCGATTTTAGCTCTCGCTTCATTGTCGAGGGTGTTTGTAGTGATCGGCGAGGTTTTCTTGGTTATTTAACGCTAGTTAAAGGCTGAGTTGTGTTTTGTAAAATTTTCACTCAAAAAAGTTTCAAATATTTCCTGCCTAAGACTTGTTATCATTAATTTAAGAGAAAGTTAATGTGTTTAAGAAATCTTAACTATCAAGTCTATTGTGCGTATTGCTCGTCATCACTTGTCATGTGCAGCGTTTTAATTCTCCTCTGTGTTCGCAGAAACCGAAGAACCCGGACACTTTGTGCCAGAAGTGTAATAGGTTCATGAAACGCAAGTATCTTGGACATCACTGTGTGGCGTGTGCGAGGTGTAAGGTCGGCAGTCCGTGTGATGTGTGCGCCAAGTGGTCGTCGGCAATGGTGGCTGAGTTTGACAGGGATCGACGGGCGAGGCTGGAGCGCATAGAGAAGGATAAGACAGTGAAGCGTCAGCAGGCGTCGTTGGTTGGACTGGAAGGTCGGCTGAATGAGAGGATGGATTCAGCACTGGGCGTATGGGCGGCCCAGTTCAAGGCCATGTTTGATTCGTTACAGTCCACGGGTCCGGTGAGGCAAGCTGGTGCAGGGCAACCATTAGGTGGCCCGGCTAGTTTTGCTGAGGGCCATGCACCTGACCTTTCTCTGGCCTCGGCTCAAGAGCCGTCGGCAGAGGAAGAAGAGTTCCTGTTGATGGAAGATTCCGGCATGCCGGATCTTTCAATGTCGGCAATGCCGAGTACGTCCCAGGGGTCTCCCTCGGGATTTGTACGGGTTTGCCAGGCGGATGGTGATGTCGACGTTCCGTCGGGCATTTTTCATCCGTCACTTGTGCAACCGGATATGCCGGCGGAGCCGTGGTTTGCGGTTCCGACGGCTATCCCGACGGCGTTGGGTGCGGCTCCTATCGGAGTTACCGTGCCAGCCGTGATTAAGGCGGTCGTAGTCCCGGATCCCGTGTTGGAGCCGATGGACTGCGGAGAATCCGTATCCGACGGGTCGTTGGATACTGGTGCCGCCGGTAGTCGCGCTACGGATGCGCTCTGTCCTGGCAGAGACGTTTATCGTAGCGCTCAGCATGGATCGTCGGTGGCCCTCTCATCTAAGGGTGAGAGGGAAGATGAAAACGGAAGCTCTTTAATGGACGATTCCGCTTTCTGCGCCGAGGCTGAATGGGTGCAGGTCCTAGGATGGATGACCAATCGTCTCGGGTTGGCATCGGATCTCGGATCTCAGCGCGATCCGGCGATGGAGCGGATGTCAGAGCGTGCGGCTAGCGCTCTGTCCAGTGGCTCTTCGGCCATGCCTACACTCCCCTTGGACTCGCAGACTTCTGACATGTTGGAAGTTGCGGCATATCGTCTGGTTCAGCCAGACTATGCATTGCCCAAGGCCCCGAAGGGGATAAGGAGTAGGGTCCGTTTTCCGGAGCAGGCCTATCATCAATACGCCAGGGTTCCACGGCTTTCCGTTGCGGAACGTGAGGCGCTGAATAGGCCGTTGGCTGGGAAGGCCAAGGGGCGGTCACGTCCCTTGGTTTCCCAGACCAACAAAGACCCGTTTAATGAGCTCACGCTCATTGAGGATGCGGCTAGGGCGGCCATGGCTGCGCTGTCGCACGGGTGTACCGTCCTGCAGGGTATGCTGGACTGCACGGCGGAAGGCGGACAGGTGCCAGAGGCTGCTCCCGGAGTTGTTCGGGACACCATGCGCCTGTCTCAGGATTGCCTGGCCAGGGTGATCACAAGAACTTTAGCAGAGCGACGGAGAATGGTTCTCGATTGTGTGGAACCAGGACCGGAAATGAGGGCAGCGTTATCTTCTGCGCCTTTCATTGGTCCAGGCTTGTTCGGCGGCTCGGCACGACAAGCGCTCTCTAAAGTGGCATCGATGGTGGCGGAGCAAGAGGTGGTCGGCAAGTCGTGGAAGTCGACCAAGAGGACTCAGCCGCAACAGTCCTACCGTCAACACAGACAGGACCAGCAGAGGCAGCGTCCTAGATCGCCCTTCCGTCCTTCTGCCCGTGATGCCCATAGGCCATCCGGAGCGCAAGGACCTGGCCGTTCGTCCACATACAAGCCATCTAGTAAGAGGCCGTATGAGGACGACAGGAAGGGTGGCGGTTCGGGCCGTGGCGGCTACCGTAAGGATAGTCGCGGCGGCGGTTCCGGACCGTCATACCACAAGAAGCCGCGGGGCGGCCGTGGGGCTCGTTCCTGACGGGTTTCCGGCGGAATCAATACCGGCGGCTTTGGAAACAAATGGAGTCGAGAATCTTCACCCGTGCGATGTAGCGTCTTGTCGGCTAATCTCGACCGACAACTGTGTGCAGATTCCTTCCGTCGGAGGCAGACTTCAGCTATTCCTAAGCCAATGGGAACAGGTCGTGCGCGACTATTTAGTCTGTCAGTGGATAAGAAACGGCTACGATCCGGACTGGCTCATCCATCAATCGTTAGTTCCGTTAACCTCGACTCCAATATGGACTCCTATTCCAAGGGAATTAGACCGTCTAGTTGCCATTCAGTCAGAGATAGAATCGCTTCGTCTAAAGAAGGCGATTCACCTGGTAGCCGATCAGTCATCACTGGGCTTCTATTCGATTATGTTCCTAGTTCCGAAGCGTACCGGAGGGTGGAGACCAATTCTCAATCTCAAACCGTTGAACAAATTTATTCTTTCTCCCAGGTTTCAGATGGAGACGGTAGCAGCTGTGATGGCAGGCCTCAGGAAAGGCATGTGGGCGGTATCAATAGATCTGAAGGATGCTTATTTTCATATTCCAATGTCAATTCCCTTTCAGAAGTACCTGCGATTTGCATTCCAAGACAATGTTTGGGAATTCAATGCTCTTCCATTCGGCCTCACCACGGCTCCGAGGGTCTTCACCAAGGTGGTTCTCGCCATGACTTCTTTACTTCGCAGGAGAAACATAGCTGTTCACACTTACATAGACGACTGGCTGCTAAAGGCGGGGAATCCAGTCACTCTGCGCAGCAATCTGGAGGTAGTCCTAGACTTATTGAAGAAGCTAGGATGGATTGTGAATCTAGAGAAATCAGAACTGACTCCATCCCAGGAGTTTGTTTATCTGGGAATTTTTTTCAATCTCAGGGACGGCGTAGCTTTTCCGGCGGAGAGCAGAGTCAGAAGCCTGATTGCAGTATTGGAGTCAGTTTCTCTAGGAGCCTATCTGACGGCACGTCAATTTCTCAGAATACTCGGTTTGCTAGTATCTCTGGAGAAGGTGGTGCCATATGCGGCGCTCAGGCGCAGGCCGATTCAGATGTATTTGATGTCGTTCTGGTCACAGAGAACAGATCCGTTATCTCTGAGAATACCAGTGAAAGAACCATTGATATTCCACCTTCAGTGGTGGTTGTCGGAACAGAATCTCCTGCGAGGTGTTCCTCTACAACCTCCTCAACCTCAGATGTCCATGTTCACGGATGCGTCGTTGACAGGTTGGGGAGCGGTATTGGACAATCAGTCAGTGTCCGGGGAATGGGATCGGACCAATGCGCAGAAACATATCAATGTACTCGAGCTATTAGCGGTGGTATTAGCACTGCAGAAGTTCGAGGGTCGAGTTCAAGACAAAATTGTCCTAGTAAGGACAGACAACTCAACAGTGGTGTCTTATTTAAACCGCCAAGGCGGGACAAGATCACCGGAGTTGTGTATGATGGTTTGGAACCTTCTGCTGTGGTGCCAAGAGAGGAATATTATTCTTCGGGCAGCACACATTCCAGGAAGATTGAACATCTTAGCGGATGCTCTCAGTCGAAGGACGGTTTGTCGTCCGACGGAATGGCAGCTCAACCAAGTGGTAGCAGAGGTTCTATTCAAACAATGGGGCAAGCCGAATGTCGACCTATTTGCGATGAAGTCAAACGCAAAGATGGTCACGTACGTGTCACCGATCCCGGACCCGTTGGCTCTAGCAGTAGACGCACTGGCGATAAGTTGGAAGGGAATGTACGCGTATGCGTATCCTCCAACAATTCTCATCCCGAAAGTTCTGGCAAAGATAAGAGAGGGGATGTGCCAAGTACTACTGATCGCTCCTTATTGGCCAGGCCGATCATGGTTTACGGATCTGCTGGACCTTCTGGTCTGCAGTCCAATCCCTCTTCCAGACACAAGAGATGTAATCTCTCAGAACAAGGGTCTGTACCTTCACGACAGACCAGAAATGTTCAAATTGACTGCATGGATGTTGTCAAGCAGCGTGCAATTGAGGGTGGCTTTTCTGAGCAAGCAGCGAAGTTTGTTGCTTCGGCCAGAAGAGTTTCTACCACAAAAACATATAATTATAGAATCAACAAATTTGCACAGTGGTGTGAGAGAAGAGATATTGATCCCTTTTCTGCATCTGTTCAACACGTAGCAGACTTTATCTGTCATTTATACGAAGTTGACAAACTTGTACCTTCTACCCTAGCAGCATATAAGTCTGCATTAGCTTCTGTCATTCCTAGTCTCACCATTGGGGGAGTAGAGAATGACACCTTGAATGAAGTTATTAAAGGAATGAGCAATCTGCGACCTAGACAGCCAATTCCTATCCCGTCATGGAATCTATCTCTTGTTCTACAGGTTTTAGGGCATGCTCCCTTTGAACCGATTAGAACTATTGACATTAAACTGTTAACTATTAAATCAGTCTTCTTGGTTGCAGCAGCGTCGGCGAGAAGGAGAAGCGAGATCCATGCGCTTTCTGCCGAACAAGACCGTTTTGTCGTCACGGGTGAAGGTTTAAGATTACTTCCACGTCTTTGTTTCCTGGCAAAGAATCAGTCACTTAAATATCCAGGACAGCCGATCAATTTGCCAAGTTTAACTAGACATGACCCAAATTCTTGTACTTGGTGTCCTGTCAGATGTCTTAAGATGTATAAGAAACGTACTTCTGAGTGGAGAGACGACCCGAAATCTCTGTGGTTATGTCTCAAAGCTCCCCATTTACGTGCTTCGAAAGATACTATTTCTCGTTGGATAGTTGATGCTATTCAGATGTCGCACAAGATCGCTACAGGAAAGCAGATTGATCGTGCGAATGCCCATGAGGTCCGAGCACTAGCAGCATCATCGGCCCTTTATAAGGGTGTCTCTTTAGAGCAGGTGATGTCTGTAGCACAATGGCATGCCGAGTCGTCATTCACTGATTTCTACCTTCGAGACATCTCCAGCACACTTAATCCAGTAGCCGTCGCCAATCTGTCGAACCTAAACTAAGCCACGTCCGACCACTACTTCGCACACATCACAAAGGACTTCCGCCTACACTGACCAAGCGCCATGCACATGACTGAGTACGACCGTGGATTGGGCCTAGCTCCTGTGATGATCAATAACAGATCGACCATTCAAAAATGGTGAGTTTTTACATTAATTAAGTGACTATAAATATGTTTACTTCCAGTCGAAATACCAGACTGAGTAAGTGAATAGTCTGGTACAAGAGTATATTTATCCTCTCATACAGACATGAGCCTCATTCCAGTTTGAAAATCTAATCGATATACTGTTAGTTTTTTTCAAAGATTTGAAGTTGTAGTAGCTTCTTTGCACTCTACTGGACTGCCCTAGCTGAGACTTGGGGCTGACACGGGTCTGGTGGGTGTTGCATCCCCATGGACATCCCTCTGGTTTTGTGCGGACAAAAGAGGGGGGGGAGCGCGGTCTAGACCATGGAAGTTTAGCACTCTATGAGTCAGATAGCAGAACCCAAGCGTATGCCAGGGTTTTAGTCTCTTCACAACCTTCTCTGTTGGATGGTTGATGAGTGCTGGTTCGAGCCTCACCTCCTCCCACCGGCATTTCCTGGCTGTCGAAATCCGGAGTTTATCATAATAGTACATCTGGTAAGTATTATTCGAAGTAGAATCAAAAAAGCATCCGCTTTTGTTTCTACGAGAATTCTTAATACTTACCAGATGTACTATGGCCCTGCCTCAGCCGCCCCGCTGAGGTGAGGCTGAGCTGCTTTCGCAGTTTGCCAAGGCAAACATAAGACGAATCTGACTGTGATTGGGAATAGACTCGGTACCTGCGGCTATGGTATTCCCGGACACAGTATGGGCAGGACCAGGAGAGTGCGGAGTTTTAATTGTTTATTTTGACCTAGACTGGATAATAGACATTATCATAATAGTACATCTGGTAAGTATTAAGAATTCTCGTAGAAACAAAAGCGGATGCTTTTTTGATTCTCTACTGGGATCATGATGACAGCTTCCAAGTTCAACAAGGTCAGTCTTGTTCATGTGTTGTTCATTGTTACTTGTATTGTCATGTTACCCATTATTATTAATATGGTGATGGTTTATGTGGGAGGTGGTTCATCATAGAGAGTATACGAAAATGGAGCCTTTTCGTCTCTGTCCTATAGTACTTGGCACTAGTACGTAGAGAGCGTATAGGACATTGAGGTCATCTAGTCTTCCTCCCAGGAAGGGGGGGGAGCGCATATGACATTCGGTCATCTCTCATGCATCGGTTGTGTTATCCGATGGTTTGTCAAATCCTGACTGTGTTCTCACACAGTTTCAGACGTCATAAGTGCCTTAAACGCGTGAAAGCGTATAGGGAAGAGCTGGTCTTTTGACCTCGCCTCCCTCCCGCCAGATTCACTTTCGAATTCTGGCAATATCAAAAGTATTAGGGAGGTAAGTATACTCTTGAAGTGAAATTTTCACGAGAGAGTTGATACTTACCTCCCTAGATACGGACCCGGCCTCTCCACCACCCCACAGAGGCTCGGTCTTCAGGCTCTTGGTAGTTGCATGTGTTAGCCAATAAATTAGTCAGAGGAAGGGCTAGTCTGCGCATGCGCGGTGGTGGGGCTGGCATCCGCCGGACTACCTGCCCAGTAGGGGCACCTAACTGTTTTTAATCTGAGTGTTTTATTGAGTGAAAGCCAATATTTAGCAATATCAAAAGTATTAGGGAGGTAAGTATCAACTCTCTCGTGAAAAAAGAAATCCTAGATTTCGTTTATTTTACTGCAGGGCAGCAAATTTTAACACATTGGTTGCCCTGGGGGACAACCTACATGTAGATAATTTGTTTTTTTCAGGGCTTGTATATATACTCATTGTGGTTATTTATTTTATTTAGTCTTTTACCCTTTCACAATCAAATTTGTTCAAGAAAATTTCTCATAAAAAAGTCCATTTGCAGACCAAGAGAAGATTGTTTTTGAAAATTTACCACTGGAATGACTGGCTCGGCTACCAAGCCAGTCATTCCAGTGGTAAATTTTCCAAAATAGTCTTCTCTTGGTCTGCAAATGGACATTTCTCAAGACCACTACAGAAGCCGGTTTGGGCTGATATCAGTGATAAATGGTTACTATAATAATAATGCTTGAGTTGGTATTTACAAGGATTCTGTAGTTTGTATACTAGCTTACAACGATACAATGTACATATTTTCAACAGAAGTGTTTTTCTAATTTTCAATCCCTGTATTGATGCATATTATATGCCAGTAAATAACAACGTAGTCAGTAATATGAGCTACTAGAAGGTATTTAGCTTGATCGCGATGTGATACCAATTTTGAATGATCTGGACTGAAATTTCATCCCTTTTATACCCTTTCTGGGCGAGCCTGTGGATTGGGTCGATCTTGACCATATATGAACAGAGAAAAACCAGATTGCCGGTTCTCCCATTTGAAATTTTTGGAGGTTTGGCGGTGTGGTCCAACATTTTTACCGGTTGACCTGTATTTTGCAGGTTGGGGTCAAGTTTACTGGTTGTGACCTTTTTTACCGGTTGAGCCTTTTTTGGCGGTTGTGTCCGTATTTTGGCAGTTGTGTATTGTGGGTTTTTGGTGGTTCTGCCATTTTTGGCGGTTGGGCCATTTTTTTGGCGGTTGTGGTCATTTTTACCGGTTGTGGAAGTTTTACCAGTTGTGTCCGTTTTTAGCGGTTTTTTGAAAACATTTTTGGCGGTTTAAGTTTTTTACCGGTTGTAAGTCATTTTGGGGACACATTTCTAAGGGTTTCTGTAGGTCAAGTTTGTAGAGAAAGTGATCCTTTGGAGGAGAAATTCTTGGCTATTTGTGTGGGTAATGATCATGTGTAGTTATCACTGTTTTTGATTCAGACTTCATGGCATTTCGTTCCTTGAGTGGAACTCATCAGAGGCGAAGTTTTGTCAACTGGAAGTGGGCATTTTTGGGCTCCACTTTTTTCTGATATGGCGACTATAGTGTGGGTGTTTTGGATTGATAGACAAGGAGTGTGTTGGGAATCCCTGGCTATCCTACATGTTTTGGAGATTTCGATGGGGAAATATAGATCACGGTTACACAAAATCAAAACTGGTTAGATACATGTATTTGAAGTTATGAAGAATTTATTTATGTTTCGAAAGTTTGTTTTAAAAAATAAAAGAGGAATAAAATAGAGAAGCATGACAACTTGGTGAGTGTGTGTCTTTGTTGTTCTTTTATATGATGTAATTAAATTTAATTTTATTTCAATCTAAAGATGGGGGAATAGCTTTGTGCAGAAATCCACGTAAAGGTGCCATATTTAGAAGCATTTTAAAAAGATGCGAGATGATGACAATGGGTATGACGTCAATGTGTGACGTCTATGGCGATGGTGATGACGTCGCCAAAAGATGTTAAGATACACATGTACATATTATTTAACTGAAAAGATGGATTCTTGGGGACACTAGGAATTAAAGTTTAATAACAACATACTGGGCGTTTCCGCTCATGGTGGGCGTGGTGGTCCAGAGGAGAAGCGTCCCTTATCCGGCTTGCTTTATGCCCATAGGCTCCATTGTCTGGAGCTGGTGTATCCAATGACATTCCTTCTGTTTTCTCCATGGGGTGGAGTTTTCATCGTCCGGGTCGGATGAGAGTACCTGGATAATTCTAAACTGCATGTCAGTTCTAGAATGTCCATGTTTATTGAAATGTCTGGATACGGGTGTGTCGTATCGTTCATTCCTGTGGAGGTTTGATATTGATCTTAGATGTTCTTGGATTCTGATTTTGAAGGTGCGTAGAGTTTCTCCTACATATGTAGATTCCAGTATCTTAATTTCAATACAGCTATACAGTGGAGTTACATGTATTGAATGTTTTGAAACTAATTTGACTGGGACCTCTAGCAACAGCTCCTATTGCATGGAGAAAACAGAAGGAATGTCATTGGATACACCAGCTCCACACAATGGAGCCTATGGGCATAAACCAAGCCGGATAAGGGCCGCTTCTCCACTGGACCAACATGCCCACCTCGGGCGGACACGCCCAGTACGTTGTTATTAACCCCGCATATTGTATGCCCTCTGCTGGTTTTAAACGTCGACATGTTTGGTGTGTACATTGACATACATTTGTACGTCAGGACATATACATAGATTTGTAATCATTTCACTGAAGAGGAAAGACAAAGACAAACTGTTGAAAAGTTTGAAATTATCTATTATTGAAAGCATCTTACAGTACAGCTCAGAGATAACTTAACATATGAACGGGTCTGAAATGCGTGCATGATGCGTTGAAGGGCCGTTTCCAACGCATCGGTTTTAAAAAACACAATGCATTCACAACTCATCTAGTTAAATTTTTTTATGCATTTAAAATAATAAATATATGCGTTGAGAACGAGCATTAAATGCGTAAATAAGCAAATTTGAACTTGTTTGATGTCCCCCAAATTTTAAATGCGTTTAAAAGATTTGTATGTGCATTGCGTAATACCCGGCGTACATACCAACTCCGCGGCTCCAACTACCCGGGCGGGATCCAATTAAACTTAGCGGTACATTACATTTCCTAGAAGGGGCAACGGTAAATATGTGAAAGTTTTCCTAAAAGACAGCGGGACATAATATTAAAAATCAAAATTATAATTATTACGAAACACAAAATCATGATTCCTGGTTGAGAATTAATGTAACGATGCGCCCCGGAACGTTTTGCGCCCCTGAACGTTTTGTATCTAGTGCAAGAGTCGTAAGTATCGGTTCGTTTCGCATTTAACTTTTATAAACATCCAGCGCAACGAAACATGCCGACTGGCGAGATTTGACATAGATTAATAGTAGTGAAAATTGTCCGTGAGCAACTTCATTATCACCTCTACGCATCACCTGTGTTCGCGATGAACAGACAGCGAATAAACGCAAAATTATGGATTAAAGATGTCAAAATATAGCTTATGTGTACCAATGCTCGACTAATGTAGATGCTTTTTTATTAAAACATGCAGATGGTGTGGTTTTTATTGATAATATGACGCACAAATTAGCAGATTCGTGTCCGCTAGTGCAATATCCCCATCGGTGCTTTACACAAAAAAAGACTAGTTCAGGGATAGTTCTGAAATACTATGCGCCCCTAAAGCTGTAACATGTACCGATATCTCCTTGGCTTTTCACGGAAATAAAACGCCCGTAGCAAATTTAATGATTTTCTTTTTGTGACATTCGGTAGCTTTCGGATTCACTATATTGCAATGTAATGTAGCCGAGTATAACACATTGTTGTTGCCTCACTCGGGAACCAGGCCGAGAAAATGAGCAATCGCCGCACCCCCCTCTACATACAAGTAGCAATAACATAGCTAGATGATAACTAGTGCCTAAATAAACCCGTGAAAGTTAACATTATAAATAGTCAGGGAGCTAATTTCACTATATTTCATGAACCAAACATTGTTTGTTTTATTAATTTAAACGCCAAAGTGGGCGTTAAGATATTGCTTTATTGCTTTTAAAAGCGGCACCGCGAACACGTGTACATTTTGCGTTCCGCCATTGTTGATCGTGAGTCGCTCGGAGACTGGTTAAAATAAATCACGTCATCAATTCGTTATGAATAACAACGAGACACATGATCAAAATTTTACTACGATAGTAAATTTCACTCATTCATAATGACGTCAGATGTCCAGCAAGCCAATCAAATTACGGCTACGCTTTTCTGAGAATCTATGACTGCGCATAATTATTGATCGGCGAGACAGTCACGCAAGGCATTTCTCATTAGTGTTGAATTTAGGCAGTGAATAAGTAACCGGGTTCAGTTTGTTCTGTAAGAATGGAATGTTTACGTTACCAGGCAGCTGTATCAGAACTGATAATGCGACATAGTGCCAATTATTCAAGATTGAATGAGGCCTCCCCCTAAAATCATGACAGGAATTTCACGAAAATTGACGGTACCCTGGCAAAATATAATTGCATAATGTGTGTATGCCCGAGTAATCGGTTGCCCTTCTTGGTCGACTCATAATGTCGTTATACCAGTGCGGCGTAATTATGAACGCATTTTACGTTATCAGATTTCAAACGACTTGTCTAACCAATATCATAAATGCGTTGTGTAATAAGTTCTGATGCGTTGTCGAACTGTTTCCAACCGATTTGTTTTACTTTCACACCGCGTTGTTTTACCGTTCACAATGGGAAAGTGATGCATCCATTATTTTAAAATAGACCCGCTACATGTACAGTATGTACGCGTTGCAGACGCATTTTATGTTACGTTATCTCTGAGCTGTACCGTACATTTAAAGTACATACATGTACATGTAATTCAAAGTATTCAAGATTTTTCCATAGATTGTTCACAATTTGGCAAGGTTTCTTTAAAGATTAGACTGATAAGCATTGTAGTTAAATCAAGATAAATTGAAAAATTGTGCACCACTACATCATGCACATACATCTAATGCCAGGGTTTGAGAACTTTGCGCAAGACATACATGTAGATATTTTCTAGGACTACATGTAGCACTCTTTCTAAGCTGAGCAGCCCGGTGGGTTGGGACATTACAAGTGCGTCAAATTGTTGAATATATACGAATGTACTTCTCCTTCGATCAATACTTACCATTATATTACTTATTGATAACAGCACCCTTGGGTCTGTCACCTAAGAATCTTGTTATTTGATAAGCTCTTATTGGTTCTTGGAACCGGGTACCCGCCCCCTACAAGCGGGTCCCCATTACTTGTACCGATCACTTTTGTTTGAATAGCAACAAGAGTGAAACGCCTTTCGTTTTGGCTTGTCTTTTTCTGTGCTTCTGTTCCTTATTCTGTAACTGGATTTAATTGGATTATCAATGGTGATGCCACTGACGTCACGGTTGTATTGTTCTAGCTGTAATCTACATGTATAGTGGGGACTTTGTCTCTAAAATTTTGTGTGTGTTGTATGTTCCATTTTCTGACCCCAGAACTGAGACATATGAGACAACGAAATATGCCAGTTATGATCGCCTCCTTTAAACCCCAACGGCGATCTGGCAGTAATATGAAATGTTTTTACCGGCGAAATTCACGGTTTTTGTAACACTAAATCGGCTTACATCGTTCAATCGGATAGTCTGGGATGGGTGACGTTACACCCTTTTGTCACCCTTTTGTCTCAGATTATTTTGTTGCGGAAAATGTTTCATTATATTTGCGCATCTTATACTTGGTGGCTGCATGCTCTTAGTACCAGAAACTTACATGTATGAATTATGTCAAGTTTTGTGTACAGCATATTTCTGTTCTGTTTGGAATGAACATTTATTTCAAAATTCTTGGTTAGGTGTGTGTGCTGCGGCTCTACTGTGGTCTACAGCAGTAGCATTAATTCTATTTGTCATATCGCTTCGTCATTTGTCTGTGCAGTATAATTTTGGAAATGATTCTTAAATTGACTGTGGTGCAACCTCTCCCCATGCTTCGTATGGACGCAGGTTCTGGACTGGCTACCGGGGATGCCATCTCATATGTCCCCCCCCCCCCCCCCCCCCCCCCCCGGCGGTCTTGTTGGGCTACAGCTCATCAGGTACTGCTCCGTGGCCACCTCCGGGTGGTCCAATGGGAGCCGTCACCCAAGACGGCTCCAGTGTGTCCTCATCCAACGATGATTCTTCGGAGTCGGAGGATGATGATGCCATGGAGGAGAGGTTGTTGCGGCCCATGACGCTGCGGGTGGAGCGTATGGAGGTCGACGGAACCGTCCTCCATTTGTTTGGCTTAGCGCAAACCATGGCAGTCGCTCGGCCCTTGGTTAAGGCTGCACTGGTACCGGGCACCCGTCCAGTGGCGGTTGGTTTGCCACCAACCGACACAGTGACGGGTGTTGCTGGCCAAGCGTGGTACTCACCTATCTCGCCTGGTCCAGTGGCCACACACGGGGTGCCATTGGCGCCTGTGTATGGCCACGGTTCTGGAACCATCACGGGTCTGCACGGTTTTCTGTGCGGACCTACACCATGGAAGACCTAGTTGCATAGGGTGACGGCGGAACCCCACGGTATCAGTGTTCTTGGCTATCCATCAGTGGCTCCTTGCGGGAGGCCACTGTTGGTAGACCCAGAGGCACATCAATGGGTGATGTGTTTACGGGAGTGTCTTCCTCGGACTCGGACTGAAATGATGCCCTGGCTTGACTAGTCAGTGTTGATCCGTCTTGATCACATCCGAGGAGGGAGCCAGACAAGTTAGAAGCCATCTAAAACAAAGTGTCTGGCTAGCTTCTGAAGGGAGCAATAAAGCCAGCAAACCAGAACACTACAGGCTTCTATTCAAATATGTCCTTGTCCCCAAGGTTGGGGGGGCTGGGGGTTTGGTGTGTGGAGACCTGTACTCTATCTCTGGCCATTAAATTGGTTTATCCATACACCTCAGTTCAAAATGGAAACACCGAGGACGGTAATGGCAGGATTGAGGAAAGGAATGTGGTGTGTGTCAATCGATCTGAAAGATGCATATTTTCACATTCCAATGAATAGGGGTTGTCACAGGTTTCTGTGAGTCGCATTTCAGAACCATGTTTGGGAGTTTGTAGTCCTCCCATTCGGCCTGTCGATGGCTCCAAGGGTTTACACAGAGTGGTCCTAGCGGTGACAGCATTTCTCAGAAAAGAGAACGTGGCCCTTCACACCTACATAAATGATTGGCTTATCAAGGTGGACACGCCAGTCAGGTTAGAGGTGGATACTGCTCTGACTCTGAAATTGCTTTCAGAGAGAGGCTGGATAGTCAATAAGGAGAAATTCGATTTGATACCAACTCAATGCTTCCTTTTAATTGGGGATGCGATTCGATGTCAAGGAAGGCATGGTATATCCATCTGAGCCCAGAGTGGTGTCTCTGAAAGCTATCCTCAAGGGAAATCGAGTGGGAAACCACACTCAGGCAAGGAGGTTTCTTCAGATGCTGGGCATGATGATCTCCATGAAGCAGGTTATCCAGTACGCTGCTCTAATGACAAGACCTATCCAGTTGTATCTTGTATCTCTGTGGAAACAGAGAACAGAACCCCTGTCAAAGCTGGTACCAGTTTGGAGCCAATAATGTCACATCTTTCATGGTGGAAGGAGCGTTAGAATCTCCTAGTAGGCGCTTCGCTTCACCTTCCCCACTCCAAGTTGTCCGTGTACACGGATGCATCGCTGGAGGAGTTGGAGTGGGGCCTGCCTGGGAGAACACCAGGTTTCGGGCAAAGGGACTCTGCAAGCAAGTCAGCTGCATATCAATCTGTTAGAAATGATGGCAGTGGACCTGGCACTGGAGAGCTTTCTTCCAGAAGTCAGAGGTAAGGTGATATTGATATGGTCGGACAATTCGACAGTAGTACATGTATCATACATAAATCGTCAAGGAGGGACCAAGTCACCCACACTGTGCATGAAAGTGTGGCACTAGTTTCAATGGTGCAGGAATTACACAGTTGTTTTGAAAGCAACTCACATTCCTGGGCGATTGAACATTCTGGCAGATAATTTGTCTCGCAGTCTGAGAATTTTTCCAACAGAATGGTCTCTCAACCCTCCTATTCTATGAAGGATCTTCGAGCATTGGTGCAAACCCAACGTGGACTTGTTCGCCACAAGGGAAAATGCTCAAATCATGACATGTCTCGCCGATTCCTGATCCAAATGCCGTCAATACAGATGCTCTGGTGATAAGCCGGAGAGGGATGCACGCATACGCGTACCCACCCACCATCCTTCTACTGAAGGTCTTGGTGAAGATCATGGAGGAGCTGCTGTGCCTGGTTCTGCTAATAGCGCTTTTTGGCCCAACACGGCGTGGTTCACGGATCGTCTGGATCTGCTGGTGGGCAAGCCAGTGCAGCTGCCCGCGATTCCGAACATAATCTCCCAGGCCAAGGGCCGCTTCCTACACGAGCGGTCAGAAATGTTCAAATTGACTGTGTGGATGTTATCAAACAAAGTTCTACATCGGAAGGCTTTTCTCAACAGGCTGCGAGTTTCATCGCAGCCGCGAGGAGGTCAACCTTCAAGTCATATAACCACAAGGTTAACAAATTTGCGGAATGGTGTGATGGAAAGGATATCGATCCCTTTCAATCCGCTATTCAGCAAAGCAGACTTTCTCTGTGAGCTACATGTATTCTTTACAGGGTTAGCTCCTGTCACGATTGCTGGATACAAGTCAGTTTTTGCATCAGTTATCCCTTGTCTAGTCAACAAGGATAGTCCAGAGGTGGCCCAGTGAAACGTGATGGTGAAGGGAATGAGCAATCTCCGACCGAGACAACCGGTAGTCATCCCAGCCTGGAGTCTGTCTTTGGTGTTTAATGTGCTAACCAAGCACCCTTTCGAGCCCTTGGGTTCGGTTTGTCTAAAGCATCTGACTCTTAAGGCGGTATTTCTATTGGCGGCTTCCTCAGCTAGAAGGCGCAGTGAGATCCATGCACTTTCAGCAGAGAGGGACCGTTATATTGTCTCTGGAGAGGGTCTGCGACTTCTTCGAATAGCAGAATTTATGTCAAAGAACCAATTTTTTATATATCCCGGCAAACCGATCATAATACCAAAATTAACTAGGTATGATTGTGATGCCAGTGTCTGGTTTTCGATCTGTGCTTTGACCAAGTACAAGAAATGGACGAACACTATGGTCAAAGGATAGACATCTGTAGATCTGCCATAAGAAGCCTTATGGTGCCGCATCCATGGATACTACATGTATCTTTCGCTGGGTAGTCGAATGCATTCAGAGTACCCACGAGATTGCGACCGGTCATTAGGTGCAATGTGCCAGGGCTCATGATGTCAGGGGAATAGCTTCCTTGACTGTCATATTCAATGGTGTCGCGTTAGAGGACATCATGGCCATTGCACAGTGGCACTGTTAGTCCTCCTTCACGGACTACTATGTGAGGGACATGTCAGACTCAGCCAATCCACTCACTTTAGCAGTCTTGAAAACTAGTTAAGAGGCCACACTAATCGTCCTCCTTTTAGAAGCTTAAGTTCTAATAATAGGGATGACAGACATGGTCAGCGAGAGGATATCAACCAGTAAAGTCATGTTGGGCTAAGTTGTGACAGTTGTGATGTTGTATCTGGAATCCAAAAATCATAAGGTAATCTAAATTAGTCTGTTTTTTGTATAATGTTTATACACTGCTGGAAAAAAAATGAGGCAAACATGATTTATTAAAGTTTTTATGATTACTCTTTCATGTTAATAAATACAGGTAAAATAAGTGACAATTTTACATAATATTGTATGCATTGTCTATGTGCAGGGTACCTTTTAGTATGGGATAGCCTTTCCCTTATTTTTTTTGTCTCAAAACTCACCCATTTGAGCAAGCTGTCTGAAAGCTTTTTGCATTGTGCTGAAGAATCGTAAGAAGACTATCACCAAATTAGCAGAAGAATTCAGAAATTCACAAAATAAGGCTGTTTCAAGAAGAACAATTGCAAGGAGGGTCAAGGAAGCTGGTTTTTCATCAAAGCGGTGTGCTAAGAAACCATTGCTGTCCACAAAGAACGTTGCAGACAGACTCAGATTTTTGGCACTTTATCGTGACCATGATTCTCAGTGGTTTGAGCGTGTTCTCTGGAGTGATGAGTCACGTTTTGAGCTGTGTACAGATGCTCCAGAGCGCTGTCTTCGTAGGTCAGGTGAAAAATACAACCCAGAATGCCTCTCCACCACTGAAACATGGAGGATGTGGAATTATGGTATGGGGTGTGTTTTCTGCATCTGGTGTTGGCGAGCGTGTACAATGTGAAAAGTCCATTAATGCAAAGGAGTATCAAAACATATTAGAAAAGGGGTTGCTTCCAAGCCTGAAAAAGTTATGTAGTGGAAATAAAAGACAAAAAGCTATTTTTCAACAAGATAATTCCCCGGCACACACAAAGTCATGATTTGAGCGGCATTCTCTGTCGGTGATGTTTAGGCCTGGACAGTCACCAGATCTTAACACCATAGAGAATATATGGGTGCATATCAAGGCCAAACTGGTTGGCAGAAAATTTGGGAGCACTGACCAGTTGTGGGAAGCAGTAAGACATGAATGGAACAGCATTGATGCAGCACACTGTAAAAGGCTTTCAGACAGCTTGCTCAAATGGCTGAGATTTCTGAATAAAAACAAGGGAAAAGCTATCCCATACTAAAAGGTACCCTACCCTGCACACAGACAATGCATACGATATTATGTCAAATTGTCACTTATTTCACCTGTATTTATTAACATGAAAGAGTAATCATAAAAAATATGATAAATCATGTTTGCCTCATTTTTTTTGCCCAGCAGTGTATATCATGTTCATTCATTTTATATACTCATGCTCATTCCCGGGCTTAAGTGTGTCAAGAGCCATTAACCCATTTAGCATACTTGTGTTTTCAGGCGACATGCATGTCCATTAGTTCTCTTTCCTTTTTTTGAGAAAGGCGGGGGGTTTGTGCATGGGGGTGGGGAGTGGCGGGGGTGCGGGTGGTGCAGTTACGCGAATGTGATTCAGTCCTAAGCTTGTCGGTCCTTTCAGGGTCTTGTGACAAGTTTAGTCTAGCTCTTTCTTTAGGGACAAAAGAAACTTTGTATGGCTTGCCCCTTCCCACCAGGTTACTGATCAAATCTGGTGTTATCAATAAGTAATGTAATTGTAAGTATTGATCGAAGGTGAGTGAAGGAAATTTTGATTTCCCTTTCTCCGAGATCTAACAATTCTTACCATTACATTACGGACCCTGCCTCCCCAGCCCCACGGAGGCAAGCCATGTCTCAGGTCTTGTTTGGTCACTATGCAAACATGTGATCGGTACATGGAAACGGGTACCCATTTGTTGGGGGCAGGTACCCGGTTCCAGGAACCTTAAGAGCTTATCAAATCAGAAGATTCTGAGGTGACCGACCCAAGGGGGCTGTTATCAATAAGTAATGTAATAGTACGTAAGTATTGTTAGACCACGGAGAAAGGGAAATTGAAATTTCCTTCAAGCTTCCAGTCAAACTCATTTCAAAATATTCAATATGTACAGTACTGCCAGAAATAGTTTACGGAAAAGGCGCAGGAACAAAAACATAAGCGAACCTAAAATTTGATCGCAGATGTGTGGATCAGCGCTTTTTTATTTTGGTCGAGCTAAAGAAAAATATTTCACAAGTAAATGTCACCGAAACTGGCGCGAACACGAAATGACAACAAAATGTTCCGCTACTCGAATGTTTCCACATGTCCTTAAATTGTCCCATTAGTGATGCTATAAACAGCTGAAATATTTCCTGGAATTAACTTTTCGCGCCGTTCGTATCTCGCTACAATAACAAGATAGAGTTTCGAATTAATTATGTCATATACATGTAATAAACAAATTGAAGAAAGCTTCTTATCTCCACTGTTTCCAGAATATACATGTACATCTAAAGCATGAGGCCAAGTTTCATAAGATGTGCCAAATTTATGCTGTGAATTGTTGTAAAGATGGACTTCTTATCTTGAATGTTCTTTTAGACTAACATGATACATGACGACCATGGCCCAGAAGACATGCCAAATCTATACCATGAAGTGCCGTAAAACCGAACTTCTTATCTCAAAACTTCTTTTCAAACTTTATTTTGAACAACGACCATGCAACCTAAGACGCATACAATTTCTATTGTAATGTATTGAAAAACAAACGTCTTATCATAACCATTCTGTTTAGAATAATGCGAAACGACGGCTTTTAGATAACTCTAGATTAGCCTTTGTAAACATAGATATCGTATATACTGACTAGATCGCTCATGATCCTCTCAAAAGTGACATTTTAGAGTTCAGTATTTTCTCCCTGGATGTACATGTATAGTCTCCAAAATATGTTTTTGTTACTAAACCTATTAGGCAGTCACGATTTACTGAACTCATGTCACAGGCGGCCACGACAACTAGCCCCATTGTGAGGGCATGAGCAATGTAGCCAATATATCAATATCTACCATTGTAAAACTATGCCATTTTTTAATGGTTTTCATTCTGAACACAACGTCTGTTTTTAGTCATGTGGCAAATTTCAGCGTGTTCTGACCGCAAAATTTGCACAAATAATGTAAAGTTTGTTTGTAAGCAGTACTGTAGCCATAAGTTGTTCACGATTCTCTGATTTATTGAAATATGCATCGTAAAGAGTCATGATTATTAACTTTCTAGTTGCAATATATTGAAATATTAGAAAATGGACGAATGCATTTTAACTATGCCCCACCCATCTCTATCTAAACTCTGCCCATGCTTTGCACTTGTTGAGATCGATTTATATACTTTGAATTCTGAATTACCAGAATCCCAATTTCATGGTAACTATACAGCTTAACCTGTTGAATATTTTGAAACTACATGTAATTTAATGCAGTTTGTTACTCTTGGTGGAAGCAACAGCGGCCAGTCAAATTAGTTTCGAAATATTTAAGATTCATGTAATGTTTATTAAATGGTAAAGACACAGTTCGGAGATCTGATCACTATTCCAGATTCATGACTATTTATGTCACTTATGATTGTGACATCAGCCTACAATGCACATGTGGCATAATGGAAGATTCCAGTTTTAACTATGCCCCGCCCATCTCTAGCTAAGTTCCACCCACACTTTACCCATGTTGGGATCGATCGATCCCTGAACTCCCTGACTATCAATTTCCAGAAAACTATATAGGTAAGTTGTTGAATATTTTGAAACTAATTTGACTGAGTGGTGTTGCTGCCTATGGCCTATGCCTATGGCAGCAACAGCGCCAAGTCAGATTAGTTTCAAAATATCTAACATAATGTCTTTAAATAGTAAAGACATACAATTCGTACAACAACGCTTAGTCCGTCATCAATTACCTGTTCGTGACAAACTTATCTATGTCATTCATTACATAATTGATTATGACATCATCCTATACGTCGCCTAGTTGATTATGACATCAGATGGATAAACTGGAAAAGGTCCATTGATTATGATGTCATATACTTGACTGACAGATCAGATTTACCCATTATGCCCCAGGTGCTAAGATGTTTTCTGAAAGGCGACCAATATGGCATGTATGGCAGATTTTTTTCTAAGGTCTCACTCCAAACTGAATCACCATATCGACTTCTAGTGTTCCTTAAATCTCCATACTTGATTTTGGCGTTTATGTTTGTTATTATCAGATGGAAAGTTGGATGGAAGATATACAGAGGCAGACAAAGAAGACAGAAAAAACTGGTGTGTATTTTACTCAACACATCACAATTCATGTCATTGATTACATATGTAAAGCCGCTTGATAAAGTAAACAAATATACATATATTTATCTAAGTCAGCCCTTTAATGATCAAGTCTGTCCATTTGTAGGCCAATAAGAGGCGAGTTTTGAAAATTAGCATTAGCCAACTACATTTTTGTCCAATTATAGATAGATTACTATAATATAATTGTCTATGTCCAGTAAAAGTGATTTCAAAATTCTGATTGTAAATTTTAAAAATGGCTTTTTCTTGGACTGCAAATGACTCACTAGGCAAAGATTTTAATTTACTTGACCAATCTTGACCATTAACCCTTTAACATTTAAATTTGCTCAAGAAAATTTCACTATTGTGTAGTATCGTAGTAAATGTCTATTTGCAGACCAAGAGAAGACTATTTTTGAAAATTTACCACTGGAATGACTGGCTCGGTTATCAAGCCAGTCATTCCAGTGGTAAACTTTCAAAAATAGTCTTCTCTTGGTCTGCAAAAGGATATTTCTCAAGACCACTGCAGAAGCCATTTTTGGCGGATATGAGAGTTAAATGGTTAAAAAATAAAGTTGTATATATACATATATCTCTGGATGAACTGCATTTCAACTTCTACATGTAACATTGTTCCGTTTCAGCCAAGACTGACCTGAAGTTGGTCTACCTCTGTCTGTACAACCTGTTTCAATTTGTGGGATACACATACATATTTAGCATTCTTATATATCGGTATATGGCTCACGGAAAAGGTAACTAAGAACTGTATTATTTTCCATAAATTTTAACATCAAAATGTGTTGAGCAAAGACAGATTACTTCTTAACCATCTAACCCTCATATCAGCCAAAAGCGGTTTCTGCAGTCGTCAGGAGAAATGACCATTTGCAGACCAAGAGGAGACTATTTTTGAAAATTTACCACTGGAATGACTGGCTCGATAACCAAGCTAGTCATTCCAGTGCTAAATTTTCTAAAACAGTGTTCTCTTGGTCTTCAAATGGACATTTTATATGAGAAAATTGAAATTTTCTTGAACAAATTCACGTGTTAAAAGGTTAATAACAGTTGGTCGAGGGATGGGGGTTGGTGGGTTTGTGTCATGAGACAAAACATATATATGTACACGTTGATGACGCTAAAGAACCAAAAGACAAGCCGTCACCTGAGCACCTTTAGCTATTCGTGTCTACATCATGGGTGCGTATCCCATCCTCACCATTTACAGGCATGAAAATCTGGAGGCTGTTATCTGATTTCAGACCTTTTAATCGAAAATGTAAAAAATATAATGTTAGATTTGTCAGAAATGGTTAATGCTAAAATCATCTATAGATAGTATTACATAATTTCAGACCTCCAAAGCTTTTTAGAATTTCTCCAGAGAGTTTATTTTAATGCCTACACTTAGTTACCATCACCCCATACATTCAGGAGTATTTTCCATTTGGGGCTGCCTGCATGTGTCTGTGTGTCCAGAGCTCTATTTCTACTGATCCGATTGAACTCAAATCTGAACCATTTATCACTTGCAAACTAGAAACGACATATTCAAATTACAAATGATGAAAGAAATATTTTGTTTAATACTTTGAAACTAATTTAACTGGGAGTTGTTGGTGCGCAGCAATTGTTTCCAGTCAAATTACTTTCAAAATATTCAATGCCTTTCACATATATTTGTCTTGTAATTGAGACACTTCTCATATCAGTCAAAAACGGCTTCCGCCGTTGAGAAATTTGCAGACCAAACAAGCCAGTCATTCCAGTGCTAAGTTTTCAAAAATAGTGTTCTCTTGGTATGCAGATGAACGTTTTATATGAGAAAATTGACATCTTGAATAAATTCGAGGGTTAAAGGGTTAATGTGAAAAAAGATTTCCCGACTTTAATTGTTGGTGATTCGGATAAAAAACCCTGGATGCTGGTCAGATAAAATGCCAGACCTAGTGATATCTCTGAGACTTCTTGTCCAACATGTTTGATTTGACTCACATATGACCATGCTGTAGAATGGAGGCTTCCAGTTTATCCATCATTAATCATATGACATTATAATCAACTACGTGACGTGTAGGCTGATGTCATAGTTAATTACGTGATGAATGATGTAGATAAGTTCGTCACGAAGGCATACGTCATGACTGACTAAGCGTTGTTGTATGAATTATATACCTTTACTATTTAATAAATATGCAGCAACAGCAGCCAGTCAAATTAGTTTCAAAATATTCAACATCTTGCCTGTGTAGTTTTCTAGAAATTAAGGTTCAGGTAGTGCGTGAATCGATCGAGCCCAACACGGGCAAAGCATGGGTGGAGCTTAGCTAGAGATTGGCGGGGTATGGCTAAAACTGGATTCATCCATTACAGATCTTTGGTCATGATCTGAACAATCCAGTCTGGAAAATAATTTACAATGAGACACAAACGCCAGGGCGAGTGTCTGGAATCTGATTCTTTTTGTTTGTTTTGGCTTTACAAGCTATTCATGCATATACTGTCAGACATTACATAGTGTCATCCATCTTTAATGGGCCGTTCTATTTTTAGCTATACTTTGCCCATCTCTAGCTAAGCTCCACCCACACTTCGCCGTGTTGAGATAGATCGATCCCCGAATGCCCTAACTATCAATATCCTGAAAACTATACAGGTAAGCTGTTGAATATTTGATAACTAAATTGACTTGTTGCTGCCAATGGCAGCAACAGCGCCCAGTCAAGTTAATTTCAACAGAATATTTATTAAATAGTAAAGACATACAATTCATACAACAACGCATAGCCCGTCTTCAAATATGCATTCGTGATGTGCGTATCGACGTCATTCATGATGTCATTCAGTATGATGTTATTCTACAAGTCGCATAGTTTAATATGACGTCATAGAATGGATGGATAAAGTGGAAAGGTCTATTGTCCGCTACATCCAATCAAATTATAATCACTGAATTCTAATTTTGTATTTTATGTCTTACTGGTATTTCTAAGTGTAAAGTCCTTGATTATGTCTATTTAAATACAAATGGTTCAAATGCTAATGGTGCAGGTTAGCATCACATGCCCTTGAGCCTCTAGTTTACAGCTATAATAATGCATAAGGCTTGATGTACATGTACATTGCCAATGCTTTTCTAGTATTACACTCTACTACTTCTATTTGCATTTCAGATTCACTACATTTAGCTATGGATAATGTGGGCGCACAGCTTATGATCTGTCAGCTGGTAGCGATGCTTGAAATAATTCATTCTATTGCAGGACTCAGTAAAGCCAGTCCTCTTGCCACAGTGATGCAGGCAGGTTCTATAGCCATGATAGTTTAAAACTCATTACAGTTGAATGGACAATTTAAAAAGTTTCAATCTTAAAATTGTACATGTAGTCAGTTTTCCTTAACCCTTTAGCCCTTGAATTTATTCAAGAAAACTTTAATTTTCTCACAGAAAATATCCATTTGCAGACCAAGAGAAGAGTATTTTTTTTAATTTACCACTGGCATTACTGGCTCGATAACTGAGCCAGTCATACCAGCGGTAAATTTTCAAAAATACTCTTCTTGGTCTGCAAATGGAGATTTCTCAAGACAACTGCAGAAGCCATTTTTGGCTGATATGAGTGTTAAAGGGTTAATAATAATATGAATACTTTGAAACTAATTTGCTACATGTATGGTAACAACAGCTCCCAGTCAAATTATTTTCAAATTATTCAAGAGAATATTTATTACATTGTAAATTCATCAAAAAAATACAATCTGTACACTTTTGTGACAGATGTTTTGATTTTCTGGACAAAGCCATGTCATTTTGATTGTGACATCATCTAACATGTGACGTATTTGATTATGACATCAGATATTGAGTGACAAAGCAAATCCATAATTTCTTCTTTCACTGGTCTGACATGTATGGGTTTACTAGTCTGAATGCTGGTCATGTATATGTAGTATGAGAATCACATCTACACCGTAGAGTTTTCTATTATACTCTATAAATTTATACAAATAGAACAGTAATTAACCAAAAATGACCAGACTCAAACAAAACTTAACAAAAACGTCTTCTCACAGAACTGTTGATAGAAGCATGCCAAAATTTTGGAAATATTCTAAGGGACTAATTAGGTCATTTAAGTTGATTCATGAAAAAACACTCCGCCGTCGACCAATGAGGATTGAGCATCAATAAAACTTGATGGATTTTGACAGTGAAAATGGTGATGCACGTACATGTGTACATGTATGTAGGTTTCGCTGGCTGCTAAATACAAAATTAACACTACAATTATCAGATTGATCAACCGTGTTGTTCAAACTAAGCAGACTGATCAACACGATCTGCAACCGTCTTGAACGTTCCACTATTTTTTGAAACACTGTTATAGAAGTTATTATCAGAAACCATTTGGTGACCATCTTGGAGCTCTTACAGTACTGCTCAGATATAAGTTAGGATTTTACCCGCTCAAAACACAAGACAAATGCAGCACCAAAATGGTTTTCGTGGACACATTATATATGCGCTATTTATGTGGCAACATAAGAAGCATGCTTAAACTCGGCTAATATTAAACACATACATTTCTCAAATTGATGAACGTAGTCAGTGTTTTAGTATTGGTCGTTTTGTTCTGGTACTGTGGCATTTAAAGAAACAACCACTCAAACTGTTAAACATGTTTTCTAACTTGACAAAAGTTGTTTATGTTGTGTTTACGAAAGACGATCATATTTTCAGCAAAGAGTTATCATTCTGGCTGCACTCATTCTTCGCTATGTACACTAATGGATATAAATTAGATTTTCGACAACTCAAGAATAAGAAGATGAAGCACTCCATGCTTGCATTAACCCTTGTGTCTAGTGACACGGGTAAATAAAATGACTTTTCCAGAGCCACCATTTGGGATTAAGAAAAATTTTGAAAATATAATTAGGTACTAAGAGCCTTTCTAGTGTGTTCATGGTCAAGTGAAGTTCATGCAGGAAAAACATGACCTTTATTTCATACATAAATGTTCATATTTTCTGTTAAAATTGTCACATTTGTAACATTGATTTTCCTGCTTTGTAAACCAATATTTGTCATTCTGGCCGAAATGTTAATATACTTCATTCTGCAAGTTCAAATAGTGATTATACAGGTAACCAGTACAGGCCGTCTTGGGCTGCTTGTTCTAGTACAGTTGTCAAGCATGATCAATTTGTAAAATGATATGAATCTTTAAGTACATGTACATGTATGCTAACCCATGCCTTTGTCATGCCACTGAGAAAGGGGAACTTAACACATGAGTGACATGTTGAGCAAGCAGAAATGTAGCATACTGAGTACCTTCTGTGAATGCTTTAAAGGTCATTCTGGCCAAAGTTTCCTCTACAGTACATGGTCTAGATTTGACGAATGTCCATTTGCAGGTGAAGAGAATGCTATTTTTTCAAACTTATCACTGAAATGCTTGACTCGTGCCATCATCCCTGTGGTAAATTTTCAAAAATAGCATTCCCTTCATCTGCAAATTAATGAACATTGAATGGGCAGATATTTTGGCCATTAAAGGGATAATGCCACATTGTGATTTAATTAAACAGGTTCTCGGCCGGAACTTTCTGCTATTTGTAATCATTGCTCAGGAGCCACGACTACATGATGCCCCAGTTTTATTTTATCTATTTGCTCTATGGAGTGCAATAGAAGTAATCAGGTAAGCCATCATCTGTCTATGGTATGAACAATCTTTGTACATGTACTAGTCTTGATGGTCCTGGAAAGTCATCAAATCTCAGACATGGAAATCCTGTAAAACAACTTATTTACTCATGAAAAAGGCATGTAAAGTTATCTATTTGAAGGCAACCAAGATGTTGCTGCCATAGGTTTTAAAGATATTTTTTTTGTTTCAAAATGTCCAAGATAATATTTAATAAATTGAAGTAAAATTTTCGTATTTGATACTTTGGACTCAAAACATAGTGAGAAAACATACAGTACAGGTTAGAGTTAACTTAATGTACGAACGAATGTCTGAAATGTGTGCATGATGCGTTGAAGGCCCGTTTCCAACGCATCGGTTTTAAAAACACTGCATTCACAACGCATCTAGTTAATTTTTTTTATGCATTTAAAATAATAAATATATGCGTTGAGAACGAGCATTAAATGCATAAATAAGCAAGTTTGAACTTGTTTGATGTCCCCCAGAGATAGTGCCAAACCCGTTGTTAAAAGCAAAACGGACCGAACGCCAAATTTTAAATGCGTTTAAAAGATTCGTATGTGCATTTCGTAATACCCGGCGGTTATACCAACTCCACGACTCCAACTACCCGGGATCCAATCAAACTTAGCGATACATTACATTTCCTAAGGGGGGGGGGGGGGGGGGTGGGGGGGGGGGGGCAAACGTAAATATGAGAAAGTTTTCCTACATTTTGTAAAAACAACAGCGGAACATAATATTAAAAATCAAAATTATAAATATTACGAAACACAAAATCATGATTCCCGGTTGAGAATTAATGTAGCAATGCGCCCCTGAACGTTTTGCGCCCCTGAACGTTTTGCATCTAGTGCAAGAATCGTATGCATCAGTTTGTTTCGCATTTAGCTTTTATAACCATCCAGCGCAGCGAAACATGCCGACTGGCGAGATTTGACATAGGTTAATCATAGTGAAAATTGTGCGTAAGCAACTTCATTATCACTTCTACGCATCACCTGTGTTCGCGATGAACAGACAGCGAATAAACGCAAAATTATGGATTAAAGATGTCAAAATATAGCTTATGTGTACCAATACACGACTAATGTAGACACTTTTTATTAAAACATGCAGATGGTGTAGTTTTTATTGATAATATGACGCACAAGTTAGTAGATTCGTGTCCGCTACCGCAATATCCCGATCGGTGATCTACACGAAAAAAGACTAGTTCACGGCTAGTTATGAAATACTATGCGCCCCTAAAGCTGTAACATGTACCGATATCTCATTGGCTTTTTACGGAAATAAAACGCCCGTAGTGATTTAATGATTTTCTTTTTGTGACATTCGGTAGCTTTCGGATTCACTATATTGCAATGTAATGTAGCCAAGTGTAACACATTGTTGTTGCCGCACTCAGAAACCATGCCGAGGAAATGAGCAATCGCCGCACCCCCCCCCACCCCCCTCTACGTAGCAATAACATAGCTAGATGATAAATAGTGCCTTAATAAACCCATGAAAGTTAACATGATAAATAGTCAGGGAGCTAATTTCACTATATTTCATGAACCAGACATTGTTTGTTTTCTTAATTTAAAAGTCAAAGTGGGCGATAATATATTGCTGTATTTGCGTTCCGCAATTGTTGATCGTGAGTCGCTCAGAGACTGGTTAAAATTAATCACGTCATCAATTTGTTATGAATGACAACGAGACACGTGATCAAAATTTAACTACGATAGTAATTTTCATTCATTTATAATGACGTCAGATGTCCAGCAAGCCAATCAAATTACGGCTACATTTTTCCAACAATCTATGACTGCGCATAATTAACGATCGGCGAGACAGTCGCGCGAGGCATTTCTCATTAGTGGTGAATTTAGGCAGTGAATAAGTAGCCTGGTTCATTTTGTTCTGTAAGAATGGAATGTTTACGTTACCAGGCTGTATTGGAACTGATAATGCGACATATGTACTGCAATTATTCAACATTGAATGAGGCCTCCCCCTAAAATCATGACAGGAATTTCGCGAAAATTTACGATACCATGGCAAAATATAATTGCATAATGTGTGTATGCCCGAGTAATCGGTTGCCCTTCTTGGTTGACTCGCATAATCTCGTTATACCAGCGCGGCGTAATTATGAACGCATTTCACGTTATCAGATTTCAAACGACTTGTCTAGCCAATATCATGCATGCGTTGTGTAATAAGTTCTGACGCATTGTCAAACTGTTTCCAACCCATTTGTTTTACTTTCACACCGCGTTGTTTTACAGTTCACAACGGGAAAGTGATGCATCCATTATTTTTTAATAGACATGGTATGTACGCGTCATGCACGCGTTGCAGACGCATTTTATGTTAAGTTAGCTCTGAGCTGTACTGTATATACATGTAGATGTGTTTCGATCTAATCGTGAATTTCAATTTTCATGTTTACGATGCAATGAATGAAAAGTTATAAAACATTTCATGTATGTGTATGTAACTTGCCAATATCAAGTTTACGCCATTGACCAGTGACACATGGACCAATACCAAATTTGATATCAGTGCACACATTGATCAAAGGCACAGAGACTAATATTGAATTTGATGTCATTTCACTATTACTTTATTAATAACTGTCGCTGATACCAAGACAGTTGCGGACTCCTCGATTGCATTTTAGGAATGCATTTTGTTCTGGTGCTGTGATCAGTTAATTATAGTTGCCAATGCCAGGCTATAAACTGTGGTGTGTTGCCTCTAACATGCTTTTGTTATATACATTTATAAATTCATAAAACTGTTGCTGATGACAAGCTTATTCCTAGTGCCTCTAAAGTTGAGGGAATTTAAAAAAAAAGAAGAAAGCAATATTTTGTGAAACAGATTGTGACAGTCTCATTAATATTGAAAGTAGTGTTGCTGCAATCTATTGATGTCTAAGACAACAAGAACTCGCGGTATCACCATTTACAAAATCTGTATATGCATGTAAGCCAGCCCTGTCAGTGACAGAGTTTTAAAAAGAAATACGTTTTTGTCGCCTATAACTTGTTAAGTATATATCCAATGAGTTATCTCTCTTAGCCCTTTAATGGAAAGCTGTCAAGAAAATCAAAATATTTGCTTATTGAATTTGCAAACCAAGATATGACTATTTTTTTTAATTTACTTCTAGAATGATTGGGTCTGTTATGGAGCCAGGCATTCCAGTGATAGATGTTCAAAAATAGTAATTTAAAAAAAAGTACTAAGTACTTTTAGCCTGACGCTTTCTCTAATTTGAGACGAGTGTGGATGCCAATTGCTAGTTGTGGCCAGCTTTTATATGTTCCCGATGTGGGTAACAATGCTACATTGGTCATAGATGCGGCAAAATGGTTATTAGCCGCATTGTCCGCAATTTTCCCGCTTTTTCCGCATTTTATGGTGTTCCCCGCTTTAACTGTAGGTTAGCCGCTTCATGTAGCCGCTTGCCCTAAAGTTTTGCGGTGATTAATGGATTAGTTATAAAATCCAAAGATCGTTGATGCGTTAAAATGTAAGAGGATTGCGTGGAATCTTAAAAAAGTTCATGGGACCGTTGGCTATACTGTTGATATAGTCAAAAAAGAGGAATATCATTGCTGGGGATATTTTCCCCATTCCCAGTGATCCAGACTCATGGCGTTTCGTCCCTTAGCTTAGGGTTACTCATCATAGGTCTTTAAGTTGCCCTAGTTAGGGTTGTTATCGTGCCCTGTAGGTTTGGATGGGCTAGGAAGGTAGGCCTATCATATGTGTTACATACGGTGGGTCTAGCAAGTGTTTGGCCTATAGTATACAGGCAGGCAGAAAAAGTGTGAACAGGTGTATAGTTGTAACACGAATTAGTGTTATTATTAATACTCTGTATGTCTTACCTTTAGTCAGTCTGGGTGGATCTGTGTCTGCAGAAGGTGGAGCCCAGCGGTAGTGATAAAAACAGTTCGTTTTCTGGGACATTAGAGACGTCTGGGAAAACGTGGTGGTCCCCTAATTCTGGCTGGATTTGGACCAAGTTTGGTTCTGCTTCCAAGTGGTAAACTGGTGTGTTTAGTCTGCTGTTTGGTGCAGATAGAATGTCCTGTCCGTCGACCCCACTGTCCGTTGAAGCGGGTGTGAACGATCTTTCTAACATATCCAAATTGAGTTCTGCCCCTTGTTCGAACAATGCTTCGTCCTCGGCGCTGTATGCATCTAGACCTGCGACGTTGTTGTGGAGGAATGCCTGGATTTCCAGATCCACCTCTTCGTAGTTTAGATTTAAGATGGGTGGTTCTATAGTGTTGAACCATTCTGTCCTACGGTCAAGGACACCTAGTTGATCACAATATGTATCTGTAGTTGTAGGTGCTGTATTTGCATGTGGTTCAACAATTCTCTCAGTGTTGGTGTTGTTTTCCAAGCGAGGGGTGTTAAACGTGCAAGTGGCGCTCAGTAACTCACGTGATGTGGTGCTCAGATCTAAGGGTAGCTCACTATCTATGGTTGTAGTAAGGTTGGAGCTAACCGCACAGATGGTTTTGTGCGTCTTCTTGTTATGACTTGTTAGATCTCTTTCCTGGTGAAACTCACCGGGCACAAGTCACAGTGAACTCTTGGTTTGATGCTGTGTTTGTTTGACTTACGTCTTGATAGGCTCGATTTCTGACTGAAATAGTGACCACAGGTGGGACAAGTGTGTCGCGTCATTGATAACTAAACATCAAAGTGTGGATGGCCATTGAGTGTGTGACGTCACTGTAGCGTGACACCATACGTGAGTGTGACATAGGTGGTTATGACGTTCGTCTTGTCTGACGTCATATGTGAGTAGCCCGAGTGGGAGTTTAAGTAACCCGGGGTGATACTGTAGTATGGATAATAAACCAGGGGGTTTGGGGGTTACCAATCAGCGTGATTAATACCCACTGGATCCATGGTATATAGTTGGTGGATCTAGTAAGATTCACGATCCTTACGCGGGGCAGTGGCGAAGAACTTCTATGAATCTTACTGGGTCCACCAACTACATACCATGGATCCAGTGGGTATTTATTAATCACGCTGATTTGTAACCCCCAAATCCCCTGGGTTATTATCCAGGTGTTCAAAAATAGTTGTCTCTTGGCCTGCAAATGGGCATTTCTCCAAACCACTCCAGGAGCTGCTAGTGCTGGGCGGCTTGACCATTAAAGGGTTAGATGTCTGCTATACATTATCATTATGTTTTCTTACATTATAGATATCCATATTATGTGCTCATCATCTTACAATGGGATAACTATGTTATTACCTGGCTTCGATACACATTGTGGGTGCCACTTTATCCGCTTGGATTACTTTCTGAAGGTAAAGAAATGGGTGTAGTTTAGCTTAGCCCTTTAAAATATCTTTTAATTATCTTGTTGCTCAAAAATGTTTTATGTTCAGTGGTATTGAGAAATGTATGTTTACAGAACTATAGAAGTCTACATTGTATGGTTGAAAATTTACCACTGGAATGAATGACTGACTGACTAGGTTCTCGATAACCAAGCCAGTCTGGAGTCCAGTGGTAAATTTTTTTAATTATCTTGTTCTGCAGATGGACATTTTCTTGGAGGAAATTAAAATTTGAGGATTAGAGTTAAATTAGTGTTTGTTTATTCAATATTCCATCTATCCTTGCATTGTTAAAGTCAAAGACTAATGTGATCATGCTCATTAGTCAGTGTGGAAATATATTATGTGTGTGGTCAGCAATGGTGCAGCTGAAAGTACTGGATTGACACATTTGTTTGTATTTCACTGTCGCATGTTCATAATAGATATTCCTCATCAAGCTGCATGTAGCAAAATCTGTAAAGAAGGAAATACTTGTTAAATTCAACCAAATTAAAAAATTATCAATGGTGTCATCTGTTCATCGTGGGAAAGTTTTCAATGATAATCCAAATCCGAGAATGAAATTCTTAATGAGTAACTATATCTAATTGTCTGTTTACATGTATTTACTTGTTCTCAAAACATGCTTTTGCGATACTTTGTACAATGTGAACAGGTAGTCGGATCGTAAAAGTGGGTAGGGGTAATCAGATCATTAGCAAGTGCGCTACCTGTGAGTTACAGGAAAGGAAAGATGTATTTATGAAAACATTTCCATAACCCATTAATGGTCATGATGGCTACAAACAGCCTGCCGTTACAATGATTTTGAGGAATGTCCAATTTGCAGTCTAAGAGAAGACTAATTTAGAAATTTTTTCACTAATGACTGGCTCCATAACCAAGCCAGTAATTCCGGTGTTAAATTATCAAAAGGTGTCTTCTTGACCTACAAATAGAGATTCACTAAGCAAAGATTTTAACTATGTTGGCCGGTCTTGCCCATTAGAGATTTAATCTGACTCGCTGTTTGTCATTGAATAATTGTAAAAAGCAATCACCGTATCCAGGGAAGGTGCTACTTGTACTTTGTAGAATATTAACACAAAAGGTTATCGTTTTAATTTAAAGCATGTGCCTCTCCATTTGGCTTGAGGTATGTCCATTTAAGGCCAAGGAAAGACTATTTTTGAAAATTAGCCACCTGAATGACTGGCTCAATTACCAGTTGTAAATAAACAGTCATTTATTGGCCTGTATACAGACATTCACTATGTAAAACCGTTACTTTCTTTACCATTAAAAAACAAATACTTTCATGGTTAAGCTCTAGCCAAAAATGACATGGGGAGTGATCTGGGGGGGGGGGGAAATTAGATTTTCTTATCCATTACAGTATAATTAGACAATATTTGCTGGATAAAGTCTAGTGTGTGTTTTAATTTGACAGGCACCATTGTGATTATTGCCATCCCGTTTTTTGAGATGACTGGAAAATTCAGCATTGAGCTGCCTAATCCGTTCAACATATCATTTAGTTTTGTGCTGTTTCTAAAGATTTATGTCCTAATTTTAGCTGCTGGTAAGTTCATTTTAGCAATTTATTCATTTGAAACACAGGCACGCACGCTCACACACACACACACGCACACATTAAATAAATCATTCCACAAATAGTTTCGATATAAAATCTAGTAGACCTTGGTTTGCCGACTGCATCCGATACAATTTGTCAAACCATTTAAAAAATGTCAAATGTCGTTGCAATCTTTGGAGGAAACCTGGAATTGATAATGATCCAAAATTGAACATAAGTTTGAGTGAACTAAGTAACTGTGGCCGGTCGTTCGAAAGTGTATTAGTTTATGCCTAAACTTTCTTATTTCGGTATTAGTTAATATATCCAGCTAATACCGGTGTTCGAATGAATTTTATGCCCGGACTTGCGTAATACCAGTATTATCTTTTAAGCCTAGGCTTAAAGATGGCCAAAATGGTGTCAGCTGGCCCTCGCTAGAATGTTTTAAACAAGAATTACTCTAGTGTCACATAGAGCTGGGCGGTATTGATATTTACATGACGGTATCGGTACCATGAAAAAATACCGCGGTACCACGGTATACCGTCATCTGAGCTTGAGGCATGCCACGAAATTAGAAAAAAAATTTCCATTTCCTTTTCACTTCCATCTCCAATCAACGGTAAATATAGGTAAAATAAATAAATCGGCTTCCTGATTTAGAGAAGAAAAACATGGCTATTGCGACTGTTTAGTTTCACGATTATATTAGGTCACTATTTTTATTTATGTAATATCATTCACGGGAATATCGGCCAAAGGGTGTGGTCGACTCGCTAACTATAACTGGCTGTTTGAGACATTGGGGCGCACTATTTTCAATCTGTGTTGTTCTTGCTATTAATGCGTGCGACCAGCAAACGGTAAATTTTATTTTGACAGTCGAGCGCTTTGATAAACAGAGTCCAGACAAAATCCGCGAGTATTTAAACGGGGCAAGTGTTGTACTCTTTTATTTCTGTTGGAGTCGTATATGCTGTTACTCGCGAAAACAGGCCTGTACACATACATATAACACGACATTGAATATAGCCGATTCCAAAGCTTCTGATAATTACCGAGTACCCGATGTGCAGACTCGTTACTCGCCATACTTCACGTGAACAATGCGTGTAAAAAGCGAACTTCCGACGTGTAGCCAGTTGAAAAATGAATTACAAAAACTAAAACACTATAATTTTTAGGTTTCGTTACTTAAACTGGATTTAATCCTTAAAGAAATTTCGTAAAACAAGCCAGAAAAATACAAAATAACGACTTCAACGCTGCTCGTTGTTAATAAATTAGCACGTGATCAAAACGGCGCGAGCAAATACTACGTTTTAGTAAATTTTCATTGATAAATTCAGCATAGTAATGTATTTTCCCACGGTCTAGTTCATGAACAACCAATCAGATACGTCTTTGCGAGATTGCTGTTGTGTTTGAATAGCATGCAGTTTGTATGTTATTTTGTTATTCTAGCGTGTTTGTTCGGTGACAAAATGCTTGGAGTAATAAATTACAAATAATAGAAACAGGAATAGGGAATATATTATAGTGTAATTACTACCGGCGGACGGCCAGAGAATGAGTTTAGATGTTTTAAATAAAGCAATTTTACCGTGAGACTTTCAAGACATACGTTTGACATACAATTTTGCCTGTCATTATTTTGTAATTGACGGCCTGATGTTTGTTTTTACAACGACCCTTTTACCTCAACTCGGCTAATAGTTAGGGATGCCTGTATTTTTGGCACTATTAGCACTTATTTACCCTTGGTCAAGTCAGATTTTATGAATATATTTCTCAAATATTGCTCAAACATTATGGACGGTATTCACGGTATTTGGAAATGCCAACGGTCACGGTATCGGTTCACGGTATACCGCGGTCCTCACGGTACTACCGTCAGACCGCCCAGCTCTAGTGTCACACAACTTTCTGTAATATAAACTGTAATATAAACTGTATTTATTTATTGTGAACAGCGTTTAATGCAATGCGTAATTACAACATTGACATACATTTGTATGGAAGTTTTTTAAGGTCACAATCGTGGTGTTTTGCACTGTGTTTACACTCCGAAAGAAGGCATAACGTCTGCATTTTATGTAATGAAAGCACAATTAATGTCATTTACTGATGATGTAACAACGATAAATGACGCGACGTCATAAGTACGATGCATAAGCGTGATGCCATGTGGGGTGGGTGCGTTGGGTAGGCTTCTAGTAGTTGATAGATCGGAAGCCCTAATAAGCCGTTAAGATGACCACAACCGCACACTCACAGACGCATGCATGTTTGCATATACGCACAAACACGTCACCGCTATGCCCCATCCCCAGCTTTAACACCAACCCCACCACTCTCTCTCTCCCTCTGTCTTACTCTCCCTCCATGACAGACCGACTGACAAACCGACTTCAGTCGGAAATAGGCCTACATGATTTAATTCTGATTTGACATCGCCAAATTTATCAGCACAAACATAGCCGTATACGACAACGCTGTTTACATTATGCGACAGACACGAAACCGATGTGTATACGGTCATTCAGAATTTGCAAACTGATATACAGTAATTACTACCGCTACTACTACATGTATTTTCGCATTTATAAAACTCACTAATTTTGCATTGTAACTAAAAACAAGCAAAAGAGACCATGGGCTGAAAATATATGAGCATATTGGGACATATTCAACATGATAAGTTAAATTTGTCAGTTTTTATCCAATGTAAGATTGGTAGTGTGCTAAATATATGTGTTAAATATATGATTTTAATGTCGCTATTAAATATTTAAAACACCCCCTGGATGTGTATTAAAATTTATGTCTGTGGTAAGGATTTAGGTCCAGACTTAAAAGCTGATACACTTTTAAACAACAGGCCTAAGATTTAAGACCATATTTAAGGCGGTATTAGGGAGTTAGGTCCAGACTTAAAAGTTAATACACTTTCGAACAACCGGCCCTTAGTCATTATTGCAATGGAGGCAGGTTTAGCTATGCCCCGCTCATCTCGAGCTATATTGCTCCTCCCATGCTTTTCCCATCTTGAGATCGATGGAACCCTGAACTACCTCAATCTCAATCTCCAAAAAAATTAAACAGATAAACTGTTGAATATTTCGAAACTTATTTGACAGGATGCTGTTGCAGCCTATCATGCCTATGCCCAGTCAAATTCCTTTCAAAATTTTCAACAGAATGTTTATTAAATGGTAAAGACATACAATTTGTACAACTGACGTACTATTCAAGATTCCAGCCTACATGTGATGTAATTACATTTTTGTAGGTCTCCGCATCTTTCGATGCAGAATCCCTATAGTAATCACTGCATCTGTCTGTCTTTAATAGACTGTCTGTCTGTCTGTCCATCCGTCGACAATATCTCGTATTCAGCATATCATACAGAATCGCTTCAGATATTTTAATGAAACCTGATGTATGCCTCAGTTATGATACGCAGATGTGCCTTTTGAAGAATTCACGCTTATGGGTCAAATCTTTTGGGTGAAAATTGGCATTTTAATGCAAAAACTCTCGATTTTTATCAATTTCGTCGTAAACACCACATCATATAGAACCGCTTCAGATATTTTAATGAAACTTGTCTCAGTTATGATACGCAGACTTGCCTTTTGAAGAATTCACGTTTATAGGTCCAATATTTTGGCTGAAAATAGCTTTTTAATGCAAAATCCATTTTTGTCAATTTCCTCGTAAACACCATATCGTACAGAATTGCCTAAGATAGTTTAATGAAACTTGGCAGGTGACTTCTTTATAATGGGTAGATATACCTTTATTTGACCAAGATTTGGAGTGAAAATGGGCATGTTAATGCAAAAGCACAATTTTTGTCAACTTTCTTGTAAACACCATATATAGAATCGCTTAAAACAATTTAATGAAACTTGGCATATGCCTCAGTTATGATCCGCAGATGTGCCTTTTAAAGGATTCGCCTTTATAGGTCCAAGATTTTGGGTGAAATGGGGTTTTTATTGCAAAAACTCAGGATTTGTGTTAATAATGTATTCTCTTAAACGGCATATCATACAGAATTGCTTAAATTAATTTAATGAAACTGCAGGTAGCTTCTTTATGATGGGTAGATGTTCATTTTAAAGGATTCACCTTCATAGGTTCAACATTTTGGGTGAAAATGGGATTTTTACTGCAAAAACTCATGATTTCTTTTTTTATATCCTTATTTTTTATTGATTTTTTTAATAATTTATAGTTTTTTAATTTTTTAATAATATGAGGGCTTTGAATAAAATTGCTACCTACTACATAGAGAAAGGTATTTTCAGTGATTGCGGGGCCTCTGAGTCAAACAACGTTTTCTAGTTGATTAAGACATCGTATACATGTACATGTACTTGGGTGACAGATTGGATTCATCAACGCAAAAAATGATGTTTTCAAATTATAATGGTGATTCAATGTTTTAGGTGGATACTTTCTACTCAATCACATGTACAGACAACGCCGGGTAAAGCTGAACATTGGACAGAGAAAGATGTCGGACAAGAGGTTGTAGCCATCAGTTAAACAGCTACAACAATGTACTCATCTATTTATTTAATATATAGTGAAAGCAATCAATGGTGTTTAGATCCTTTCAAATTTACAGATCAGGTGCAAATATTGTACGATTTAAGTTTCCTTTGTTGAATATTATGATGTTAATTTACCTGCAGTTAAATGATCTTCAACATATTTGTTACTAATCTTTACTGCACATTTACCTTGGTGTTTTAATCTTCAACAGTTTAACCAGAAACCATTTAGCCATCTATTGTGTACATAGTAGGAGACGAGCATTAAAAAGTACTCCAGAGCAGTCCTATTCTTTCTACTTCTTAGAGTTCTGGCCTACTTCACAGGAAGGCTGACTTCCCAATACATAGTGACATATGTGGCTCCATCATGAAAATTGAAAAAAGTCCAAGTGTACAAATTGTATGTCTACTGGATTTACTATTTAAGATTCTGTTGAATATTTGGACTAATTTGACTGGGCGCTTTTGCTGTCACATTACATAACACATTAGACAAAACTATTTTCAGGATTTTACTGGAATCTTTGTGCCTGTGTGTACATTATGGATATGTGGATTCTATAGGCTTATTAAGTGATGACATATTTCTGGGTTCAGCTCGATTGTTAAATACACAAAACAATGTTTTTGTTTAATAACAAATGAGGACATCATAAACACGTACTTATGATGTAATAAAGTAAAATACACACTTCCTGGTTGTGCAGTGATGTCATACTTAACAAGCCCATTCATAGACATTAGTTGTGTGCTGTGCATGAGGAAGCATACTATTTAATTTATAGTGTAGCACAATATCTTGTTAGAGGGATCTCATCTTAAATGTTGTACTGCACTGATAGATTATGATAATATAGATACCACAGAATTCACTTCCCGACACATTCCTTTAACTGTATCGGAATGATGTGCTGAAACAAGTAGAATTAGATAAAGACTCGCCCGGAATCATTTCCCGTATGAGCAAGCCGGTCCCGAATCCAGATCCGTCATTGCTGAAGCGGTGCCCAGCTGTTCGATTTCGGCAGCTGTGGTATGACGTTCATAAATGTTCTATATACATGATCTACAAGCCCAATAATGGCACATGTTGAAGATTTTCAATCTTCGGGTTTAATTTAGAAATATGTCTACTACACCTCTGGTAAGAATATGATGTAACGGTTGCTGCGACAACCTCTTATCAAAGATGCGGTAGCACGATTATCTGCTCGCCTCGTCGAAGGTGATGTGACGATATTTATACTTGATAATCTGGGCCTGATCTGACTGATGTTTCAGAACGTATAGATTCGCTACGGTGGTCTTCCGTAGTATCCAGATTTAATAAAACTAAACTCGTGCCTTGGTTATCAAGGTGATAGATTTATTAAGCTTAAACTAACTGTACATGTAACTATAGTGGCTTTTGCTGCCACAAGTAAAAGATACTGACTTTATACAAGTTTGACTATATTTGATTACTTTACTTAAATTTAATGTTTCCTAACCCTAACACTATTTCAATGCACACAAACGACGGGACTCTCGATCTAACTTATTCAGCTCTTGATTTCGACCGGACTCCTGATTAAAAGTTAAAGTCCATCTTTTATACTTTTCTGGAGCTCCCTACCATGTTCGTTCTGGTTCTTCTTTCCAGAGTTTGATTCGATTCTCATTGATTGTGACGTCATCCTGACTAATCAAATCACGATTTTCTCTCTTATGAACAGAACACCGAACAAGTTAAGTGATGGAATCCTATCCGATAACCTCCCCAAATTTGATACTGATGGATGAGTGTTTCGACATTTTTCGTCTGGTTTTCTAATCTTCTTGGCGTCAGACGCTACTACGTCCATGTCCGGCCCCTTGCTTATTAGGCCTGCGCCTGCATTTTGCAAGGGTGTCACGACGTAGGTATCAAGTGGCATATCCACTTCACCACACCCGGCGCCGTATCTGGTGTCGTGGGTGTCGCCTCTATACAATTATAGAAATTCGGTCCCATTACCACGGTCTCATGGTAAGTCGGTCGTCGCCACGTTACTACGTCATTCTATGATTCATTCGATCTGTGCTACATACATATACTCTGTCCGTAGCCCCTACCGACGCTCTTGCTTGAATATTTAGAAAACTATTGGTCGTAACTTCTGCTGAATACGATAAAAGGTTATGCCGTGACTGCAGCAACAACTTTCATCTTTCAACCACCGATAGATTCCATCAGCTCGCTGCCCTAAATCTTAGTCTATTCTATTCCAATTTTACTTACTGTATTAATTACATTTTCATGTTAGTTTCGCACATCGACTTGAGCACACACTAGATCGCGCTATTACATCTATTACATTTTTCGTTCATCGTGTTATCCGTTCCTTATCTCGCCTGGTATTCAAATATGGTAATTCACTGGGGTCTTAGACTGCAAATGTAAGATGTCCCCGGGGTCATGACCCCCCAGAAGACAATCCCATATCTACATACGCCCCTCAACCAAAGTTAATTGACTATCCCTCTTAAGGCCTTAAAGAGAGTGTCAACTAACTCGTTGTGGACTATCAACAACCCAAACCTATACCAGCAGCCTGGACGGATACCACCTGATATTCATCCAATTAGTCAAGATAATAATACAGGTCGATATATTATACACCAATACTTGTCCGAGTAGCGGAATGCTCGGAAATACGGTTAGTAGTATTTGTTAGTGTATGGTTGATAATTATACACCAATACTTGTCCGAGTAGCGGAATGCTCGGAAATACGGTTAGTAGTATTTGTTAGTGTATGGTTGATAATTATACAAACATACATGTCCGGGTAGCTAACCGCCCCCGGAAACACATTAATGGCATCATTAAACCGTGGACGTAACCCGTCTCACGCGTAACTTAACAATAAAAGCGGGCAATCGGTACAGTTTAAAACAAGTGAATATATATATTACATAATGTATTAATATAAACTGCCGTTACAGCCATCAGTGACAACATGGTCAGCAGCGACACACTTTTCGCGTGTCGTAACGATTCGTCGTCATACGACACAACATTATAGTTCAAAACCTTAATCCTACAGTGCAAATACCATTACAGATCATGTGAATTTTTCCTATTCATAAAACAGTAGACAGTACGGTGTCAAGATAAAGTTCGTGCCACAATCACTAATATTCACCAATTATTGTTCCAGTAGAAACATATAAAGTTAGTGCCAAAATGTCATGGTGATACCTCCAAGCGGTTTATGCTCACGTTAGGATCCACCACGTCAGCGTACATCTCCATCTCTATCCAGTCGGCAGCCGTCGGGTCGATCTCAGTCCCGGCGTTAGCGTTAGGCGACGACCCGGTTGCCATCAGCAGCGGCTCCCGTAGAGCTGCAGGTCTCGGGGGCTGCTGGGCCTGAATAGTCGGTGTACTCATTCGAATTGCAGTATGCGGTTCACTACTATGGGCCGCACGTGCCTTGCGTTTATGGGCCGCACGTGGCTTGCATTTAAGCACATTCCACATGCGTGATAACACGCCACATTTATATAACATAAGCACAATTACTAGCACAACGACGAAGGAACCAGTTGAATATGATATGAAAGAATGTACCCCAATGCCATCGACCATCACTGGGTCGATCATGGACAACGGTGCTAGCGGTACGTACTTAGATTTTTGTAAATGGTCCCATGGCTGTAGTTTTAAATGGTCAACTATCATGAATTGATTTAGAACGCCGGACACATCCAAATGGGGCATCTCAATGGCCAGGCTAACCCGAGTGTACGTCCTACTATAAGACGCAACAGGTTCGAATTGCCAGCCCTTCCCGCTATAACCACATTCAGCAGACATTAATGCATATACCCCATTACCCACCACACAACGGTCGGTCAATCGTCCGTCACAGTGTATATCCATTGTTTCCCCGAACGTTTGCAACACAACGCCTATCTGCTTACCGGCAAACAATTTGCTAGAAGTTTCATTCGATTTGGAGAGCCGAATATTACAAGCACGGTCGGTCGTATTAGTTAACAGGCTTACAATGCATGGAACGTGGGTCTTGTCGACCCGTAGTGGACCATGACACACCCGGGGCTCCTCCCCACGACACGCGGATGGCGCGAAGTACCACCCAGTTTTGGTGTCAAGACCGATGCTGGTCCGCGCTATCCGTACTTGCATGTAGTATCCCCGAGCACTTAGCGGTTCCGGCCACGCATGCAACCCGTATTCGATATATTCGCCCCCGTCAATTAGCGGTAACGTCGCTACGTAATGGAGTCGTGAGTCGTCTTTCCATAACGGATACACGACCACGTTGCGGTAGTACCACTGATATGGATGTATCAGTCGATTTCCTATACTAACTTGTTTGGCCACTGAATTTAGGTCAGCAGAACTGAATAATTCTTCCGTCAGCCTACCTAATTCTAGGGACGCCGTCTGTCTATGAAACTGCGCTGCTGCCCTCTGGTAACTATATACTACACTTTCGGCGGAATCAATAACGTGTCCCAGTCGCACTAATGCGTACAAGTCGGCATGTCGGGCGGCGTACACCTTAAACATATCGCTCACATTTTTAGTTAATTCTACTAGGCCAGTGGTGATTTCATTGATACGGTCAACGTTGGTATTGATCCCTACGAATGCCAGTTTCACATGGGACGCCAGTTCGTTGGAAAAATGTACCAGACGATTCATGTCCCTCATAGCAATTTTGACTATCTTTTTAATCGCATTTATATCACCCGAGGTAGCGGTACCAAATAGGGACGAGGCTATGTCCCCGACAAAGTTGAATAAGCCACGTTTGTGTCGTATACTGTCCCCACTCACCATATTTTGTTGTGTCTTAGCAGCGATCTTCCTAATATTGCTAACACGATGTTGCAAACCGAAAATGTCTCGAATGCTTAATGATGTCTTTCGGCCGACGTCCGCAACAAGAACACGGAATTGTGCTAACCGTTCCAGAAATCTGGCGGGCAAATATGGGTGGTCGATAGACACCACTACGGTCCATTCAGCCCGGATAATGGATATATCTTCTGGTTTAGTTATCATTACTCCGTTCGGTAACCTATGTACACTAGACGTCTTACACAATCCGTTTATTAAACATACTATGGTTACCATCACACTTAATCGTAAAATATACATGATTCCACGCCCCGTGATGCTTACCGGTACAAAGCTAAAACCCACAATTTAAACGAGTAAATTTTTGTATCTTGCGAACGAATTCAGTTTTAATTGTTATGATATTTCACGCACTAGCTATTTGCGATGTTAAGTATAGCGATACAATACACCTATCGGCGGTTGTGCCGCCGAATAATGGCATTTATACGACTGATGAAATCAGCGTATAGCACGTCATCGTAAAGGGCGGAGTCTATTACGCCAATTCGGAGTCGCTTGTTACCGGATTCGTTGTCCCGCCCATACCCTTGCTTTCGCTTCAAGTCTAACCTGAGTTGCTTGCTGTCAGAATCGTCATCTGGTATATGTCTGCGCTTGCGCAGCATATAAGGATGCGACGGAAGCATCTCCATTGGTTCAGAGAGCAGCTCTGGTGCCGCCTCTGGAGCGTCAATTACCATGGGCTTAGGAGTTTTGATGACGTCACTTGGTGACTCATGGTTTCGACTGTGATTCGTACTGGGTTGCACCCTTTTCCGGTCAACCCTCTTACCCCCTGTACGCACCTCTGGCTCTATATCCGAAGCTGGTCGCTTCTTACGAGCCTGGGGTGTCGTATCAGCGTCGGTGACCATAGGTTCTGGTTCGGGCAACTTCGCCCTGGGGTGATGGCTAGCTTTCGTCCCCTTGGTAGGGTTACGAATGGGGCGTGGTCGCACCCTGTCCCAGCACATTTCCGAGTCGACTACGCGCAGCTTACATATATTAACTACACGCACCTTACCAGACCTCTGATGGCGGACGTGCGCCACAGGTCCGTTGATCTTAAAGATCTCATACTCGGGGTCACTGCGAGAGGTCAACTTCATCCTCTCCTCAGCTTTTACGACCACCGAGTCCCCCACTTTAAATTCACCAGCGTTTGCATGCTTATTGATTTGTTCCCTGTGAACCTCCCGAGATCTAGCTGTCCCTTCACGCGCACGCAGCAAGGCGTTGTTGAGATACGTCAGTCTCTCACCAAGGTCCTGCGACGCATCGATGGGAATGGCTTTCGGCAATCTCGCCCGTCGCCCATACGTCAAATAAAATGCCGTATATCCGGTCGTTGAATGACGAGTACTGCGGTACGCTGTCAAAGCCGCACCCAACTCGTCCTCCCACGCCCTCGAGGCATTGTTCACCCCTTTCTGGATTAACTCTTTAAGAGTGCGGTTGAATCTTTCAGTACGTCCATTGGTCTGCGGATGGTATGGGCTAGACCGTCTATGGTCGATACCGTGTTCCTTAAACCGCTCCTCCAGAGAATTGGAACAAAATTCTTTACCCTGATCGGTTATTACAATCTCAGGGACGCCATGACGCGCGACATACTCGTTGAAGAACTTTTCTTCCACATTTTGAGATGTCTTCGCTGCAATTGGATATGCTTCTGCCCACGCAGAACAGTGATCAATCACAGTCATGATATATATGTTACCCTTATTTGATTCTAATAATGGACCGATCAAATCCATTCCAATTATCTGACCCGGATAATTGGCCATGGGCATTTCACTATACCTAGGTCGGGTAGTGACGGGTCGGTTGACCTGGCACTTCGTACATGTTTCAAGTATACGAATTACGTCTTTTCTTAAAGACGTCCACACAAAAGAATCTCTTACCATACCGATGGTCTTCTGCAGACCTTGGTGACCAGCTCGTTCATGAGCCATCCGGAGCACTCTCTCACGGAACAGGGTAGGTAAGACAATTCTGGGGTACTCAGCGTCCAACGCTGAAGGCGTAATTAAAGAATACAAAATGCCATTCTTGACCATATACTCCTCCGGGGTGTTTTTGAACAACTCCGGGTATTCCTTGGTCTGCTCGGCACACAATTCGACATATGGTATGTCGAATGCTTCTAGAGGGACATGGGGTAATACTCCCTCATCGACATCTGGTATCACAAAGTCGCCTGTATCTAACGTTGCGACTTCCACCGGTCGACGTAACCTGGATAACATGTCCGCTCGAATATTCTTCGAGCCTTGGATGTATTCAATTTTACATCCGTACTCGGCAATCAGTACCGCCCAGCGCTGTACTTTCGTGTTTTTAACTTCGCCCACAAACAAACTCTTTAGGGGTTTGTGGTCGGTATACACGGTAAACTGCGCGCCAAATAGATAAGGCCTAAGCTTCTTTAGCGCATATATTACCGCATAAGCTTCCTTTTCTATCACAGGCCAATTCAACTGACTGTCTTTAAGAGTAGAGCTAACATACTGAATCACCCGCTCAATACCCTTGTCATCTACCTGTACCAATATCGCACCTATCGCATAGCTAGACGCATCCGTATACAACTTATATGGAGTATTCAAATTTGGATATGTGAGAACCGTCTCACTGCAGAGCAAGTTTTGTAATTTCTTAAACGCTTGCTGTTCTTCCTGACCCCACTCAAAACGTTTATATTTCTTAGTCAATTCTATCAAAGGCTTAGCAATTTCCGCATAGCCTTGCACACAAGAGCGATAATACCCTGTAGCTCCAAGGAAACTTCTCACCTCACTCACATCGCGTGGCGGTGACATTTCTCTTATGACCTTGACCTTCTGAACCTGAGGAGCCACTCCTAGTGCCGAAATGTGATATCCTAACAAATCAACTGATGGTTGGGCGAAATCGCATTTCGATTTTTTAACTTGCAAATTATATTCTCGAATTCTACGCATAACTGTACGCAAATGCTGTGCATGCTCAGCCGGGTTTCTTGAATATACGACTATATCGTCGACAAAAACATGCAAATATTTTCCCGCGAATTCTCGGAAAATATCATTCATTGCCCTCTGAAATACGGCCCCTGAGTTCGCAAAACCGAACGGCATCCGAACAAAATCGAACAAACCTTCACTGCAAACGAACGCCGTTTTCTCTATGTCTTGGCTGTCCATTGGTATCTGCCAATAGCCAGACTTCAAGTCCATAGTCGAAAATATCGTTGCGCCGCACATCGAATCAAAAATATCGGCTATGTTTGGCAGTGGATAACTGTCTTTCTTGCACACAGAATTCAACTTTCTGTAGTCGACACAAAATCTAGTCCCCCCGTCCTTCTTAGGTACCAACGTAATGGGCGACGCCCATGGCGATGACGATGGTCTTATGACGCCCGCTGCCAGCATTTCAGCCACTTGATTCTTGACTATGTACTGCTTGGCCAACGGTAGACGGTAGGCCTTTTGTCTTATAGGGTAAGCATCTCCTGTCGGTACCGTACACCTCACTTTGGGGACCAATCCTAATGTGTTTGGACGAGCCGTATCAAAGATATCGGCAAAGTCTACCATGACTTGGTCGATATCTTTGTATCCGGTCGTTTCTTTACAACTTGCATAGACATAATTTGTCTGTTCCCTATGTGGATAATCAAAGGGATATACATGGCCAAACCATACTACTATTTTGGCCTGATAGTCAATCTTTGCATTTCCCAGGTGCAAAGCGTCTGCTCCAAGTAAACATTCATGCCTCATTCTGGCCACAATCGTACTAGGGATGGGTCGGGCGTTTTTGAATTTTACTTGTGTTTCTCCCAACAACTTTATCGGGGAACCATTTACAGCCAAGAGCGTTCTTGCTCTTTTCAATGGCCTAGCATTCAACATGCTACGCCATATATCTTTACGAATTAAGGATGTGCTAGCACCGGTATCCACTAAGGCATGCAGGTACTTACCCTGATCCAATGGACCGTTTTTATCCAATCTTAGACGGATTAGAAACCGCTCGGTCGGTATGCTTACCAACGGTCTCCTCCGTCCTGGTTTAACGAAGGGCTCCTTCGTCCACTGACCACTTCCGCGTAACTGTTCCGGCGGGAGGACGAATTGTGCCCGGCACCGTATGAATAACGGCCCATTTCATCCGTCCCCTCCCCGGTTAACACAAAACCGTCGCGGTCGACATACTCGTCACGGTCGCGTCTAGCATTGTTCATGTCCATGCGAACATTGCGCGAACACTCGCGAGGTGTAGCTTGTCGGTCGTCTGTACGTCGATCATTCACCTCGTTAATGTCCATGTTAACGTCTTCTTCTCGTCGTCTCTTCACGGCGATTCGAGGTTGACTATTCAACGGCGATGGTGCACGGTTTCTGCCATGCTGTGCTTGCGGGCAATCCCGTACGAAGTGTCCACTCTGACCACATTCGAAACATTTTACCGCTATGGCAGGATTCGTCTGCCTTCTCATATATTCCCCAAAACGCTGCTGGGCCGTGTGTCCTTCTCTCCCGCACTGGTTACAGGTCATAGGCGGCGCCCGTCGCGGTTGTCGGGGTCGCTGGGCAGCCTGTCTACCAACATTCTCCCGCGGCCGTGCCGCTTGGCGGCAGTCACTTTTGTAATGGCCGATTTGTCCACAATTGTAGCAGGTAATGTTTGCGGCGCCTCTCGGCGATCTGCGTCCCGCTCCTGGATTAAGTTGCTTGGGTGGCGGGGTTGCTGCTTTTCGCACGGGTGCGCTTCGTTGGGCCGCCGGTTTAGGTCTTTCTTGTGCCATTGGCAAGTCCCGCACCAACCCGCATAGCTGTTCGATCATTTTAGCCTGCTGCACCATTTGGCTTTTTAACCCTTTCACAACTTGCCATACCTCTTTTTCCTCTGCTGTCTCCAACACATCAATCTCCATCCGTTCCTCGTCCCGGCCGCCAACTTTCATCGCCCTTAACAGGTCGTTACAGGTCTCTTCCTCTTCGGCAATCTCTATTGCCCGGGCCAACGTTGTCGTTCGTTTTCGGATTATCCTCTTACTCAACCCCTGGTCGCTGAGCGCTCGGAGGTAGATCCCCAAAACTGTTCGCTTGTTATCAGCATTGCTGTCCGGATACGCTCGTCGACTAGCTTCTAGGTATCGCCTGTTAAATGATATTATAGTTTCATTTTTCCGCTGACGTGTGCCCTCAAGGTCATATTTGACCCGTTCATCCTCGTTGGAGGAGACGAAGTTCTTTGTAATATAGGCATAGAAGTCATCGTACGTTATTTCCTCCCGTACCTTGCCTGTCATAAACCCGTCTATTGCTCGAGCTAGCTGGTCTCGGGCTGCCCTGGTAATCACGTAAGCAGGGATGCCCTCCAGTCGCCCCTCATTTGTGGTACACGCCCTTTTTGTTTCGTCGAGAAACGTTCTCACCTCTTCGGGTACTACCCCGTCGCATGGTCGGATTCTGTATACGGTGTCCCGGATCTCCTTTCGGTACACCCGCTCGGTTTCCCGACGGTTACTGCTGTCGACGATGGCCCCCGCCATCGCTATGCCCATCGCCTGCATGGCGGCGACGGTTTCTGGTCTCAGCTGGTGTGCCAGGGGCACCTCCATGGGTGGCAGGGTTGGGTCAGCGTTCCTTTTGGGTCCCGTCGCCATTGTCGTCTCTATTTGTAATGGATACTAATCACCACTCTAGCCACACGTGGATGTTCTGGGCAACTGATAGCCGTGGTAATTTTACACACGGAATTATGTCCGTACTCCCTATGCTGCGTGGCTTGACACCCTTCTGATTGCTGGGCTACCGCTAGATACGTCGCCACTCGGTCCGCTACGTCCTTGACAACTATGGTCGTCGGTCGTCCCCCTTGTTCTTGGGCCATACGTTTCTATGTACTCACTGTTTAGCTTATCTGGATCCTGGCACGGCGAAGCCACTGAAGATTTTCAATCTTCGGGTTTAATTTAGAAATATGTCTACTACACCTCTGGTAAGAATATGATGTAACGGTTGCTGCGACAACCTCTTATCAAAGATGCGGTAGCACGATTATCTGCTCGCCTCGTCGAAGGTGATGTGACGATATTTATACTTGATAATCTGGGCCTGATCTGACTGATGTTTCAGAACGTATAGATTCGCTACGGTGGTCTTCCGTAGTATCCAGATTTAATAAAACCAAACTCGTGCCATGTAACTATAGTGGCTTTTGCTGCCACAAGTAAAAGATACTGACTTTATACAAGTTTGACTATATTTGATTACTTTACTTAAATTTAATGTTTCCTAACCCTAACACTATTTCAATGCACACAAACGACGGGACTCTCGATCTAACTTATTCAGCTCTTGATTTCGACCGGACTCCTGATTAAAAGTTAAAGTCCATCTTTTATACTTTTCTGGAGCTCCCTACCATGTTCGTTCTGGTTCTTCTTTCCAGAGTTTGATTCGATTCTCATTGATTGTGACGTCATCCTGACTAATCAAATCACGATTTTCTCTCTTATGAACAGAACACCGAACAAGTTAAGTGATGGAATCCTATCCGATAACCTCCCCAAATTTGATACTGATGGATGAGTGTTTCGACATTTTTCGTCTGGTTTTCTAATCTTCTTGGCGTCAGACGCTACTACGTCCATGTCCGGCCCCTTGCTTATTAGGCCTGCGCCTGCATTTTGCAAGGGTGTCACGACGTAGGTATCAAGTGGCATATCCACTTCACCACACCCGGCGCCGTATCTGGTGTCGTGGGTGTCGCCTCTATACAATTATAGAAATTCGGTCCCATTACCACGGTCTCATGGTAAGTCGGTCGTCGCCACGTTACTACGTCATTCTATGATTCATTCGATCTGTGCTACATACATATACTCTGTCCGTAGCCCCTACCGACGCTCTTGCTTGAATATTTAGAAAACTATTGGTCGTAACTTCTGCTGAATACGATAAAAGGTTATGCCGTGACTGCAGCAACAACTTTCATCTTTCAACCACCGATAGATTCCATCAGCTCGCTGCCCTAAATCTTAGTCTATTCTATTCCAATTTTACTTACTGTATTAATTACATTTTCATGTTAGTTTCGCACATCGACTTGAGCACACACTAGATCGCGCTATTACATCTATTACATTTTTCGTTCATCGTGTTATCCGTTCCTTATCTCGCCTGGTATTCAAATATGGTAATTCACTGGGGTCTTAGACTGCAAATGTAAGATGTCCCCGGGGTCATGACCCCCCAGAAGACAATCCCATATCTACAATGTGACGAATATATACAGCAACTGAATGAAACACACTAAACAAGGTATAAGTATCTGCGCATCTTCAAAAGTAACTCTGCATTCAATCCGTTGACCTGGTAAACAACCTGGCTGTCAACCAAACGAAAACTCCCAGTGCGACGAGAGTCCCGTGTAAAAACTCCACAATCCAAATCCGAACCTGAATGCATATTTATACTGTTACAGCGCTTTGTAGCATCACGTTAATGTTAAACTGTGATCACCACAATTTTGACTCCTTAAAGCTCTCATGTTCCATTAAATATAGACACTTTTGCACGCAATTTTCATGGCAGAACATTTGACGGCCTGCATTTCAGTACTGTTCAGCGCAAATGTGTCAATTTCCAGAAGAAAATTAGGGAAAGCTTTTATATATATTTTGACAATAATTTGTGTGAAAGTTATTGCTATCAATCACAGCAACAACATTCAGTAAAATTATTGTCAAAATAATTAGTATGTAATGCAATTACTATCTGTTATATATTTGATACAAATCTTATTGACAAGTGTTGCTGCAACAGCTTTCAGTCTGTATTCTAAAATAATCATCATAATTTTTAGTCAACTATCGCTACGGTTTGAATAGCAAAGTTGTTGATGTCTAAGTCGGCAGCAACGTTATCAAATTGTTGTCCATAGAATCACACAGTGCTCAGTATTACTATCTAAGTAGAGTGAGTATATGGCCAAAGTACGCTTTGCCTGCACGAAGGAAATATTTCGCCTAGCTACCGCATATATGTTTCTGTTCGATCAATGCATTTCAAACAAATGCACAAATCTGTCAATGAAACAGACACGCCGTTTGCTAAGCATTCATTCTTGGCATGCGCACATATATAGGCCTACGCTCACTTTACCTAAATAGTAATGTGTGTGGATAATTCGACAATGTTGTTGGTGCCTTAGACACCAACAACTTAGTCAAATTGCTATTCATATCCGTAGCGAGAGTCAACTAAAAATTATGATGATTATTTTAGAATATAGCGACTGAAAGCTGTTGTAGCAACACTTTTCATTCAGATTAGTATCAAATCTGTACCAGGTAATAATCGCATTACCTAATAATTATTTTGACAATAATTTTACTGAATGTTGTTGTCATTGATAGCAATAGCTTTCACGCAAATTTGTCAAAATATATAAAAGCTTTCTCTAATTATTTTTTTCTGGAAGTTGACACAGTTGCACTGAACAGTATTGAAATGCAGGCCGTCGAATGTCTGCCTTGAATAGTATGCCCTACGTACATGCTTATGCTTCCAGAGCTAAAGGACAAATGACTATTTTCACGTGCAAGCAGGTTGGTTTTGTTTGAGATATCCTGGCTTGTGCAGACAATAGACTAAACGAATATGACATCCAATAGTTACACCGATTATGGAGTCAGGGCATTGCATGCTGGGTAGCATTGCCCGCCGGGTAGCATTGCATGCTGGGTAAATTGAACAGGCATCTCATACATGTATCTCGTGCAAAAGTGTATATTTAATGGAACACAAGAGCTTTAAGCAATAGTGTGTGCTGGCATGTATGTTCCAATGCAACACATTCTTTATTATGTAATAATTATCATGTTGAATATTTTGAGAGTAATTTTACTGGAATTTGATTAAATCGGAAGTCATGGTTGTTTTTTAAATCGTGAATTTATATGATTAAAACTTATATAACCGTGAATAAATTCTACTGCATAAAATATTTAAATTCCAAACTTTTAATTACTTTTTAATGAACTAAGTGAGGAAGATTGACATTTTGGGCGTTGAATGTATGTTTGAAGGGAAAGAGAGATTTTTTTAAATGTATCACTGGAACGACTGGCTTGAGAATCGAGTCAGGCATTCCAGTGATACATTTTCAAAAATAGTCTTCTCTCGGCCTGCAAATATACTTTTCTAAATGCCATTGCAGCTTTCGTCATTGATTGACGTCATTTTGTTGTTATGTCTTGGTAATTTGTACCCAAGGTGATTAATCGAGTAATCACGTTTAATTCTTAAATAATCGATTGTGACCACTCAAAGCAATAATTGCACAAGCCTATAATAAAGTCTAAATTATATCTTTCTTTACCGGCATGATAAAAAGCTAAAAATACTATGCATAGTTTGTTTGTGGTATAATGTACCACCTGAATGGCTAATATAAGCTGAGGTGAGTTTTTCTTTAATAATCTATCATATGTGTGGTATGCGTCAATTATTTGTTAATCAGACAAAGCAAGATGAGTTTCTCTCATTATTCTCTCATTATGCAGCTTCACTATTTGTATTGACATATTTATTAATCTAGTCAGACAAAATGCTGTTATTGAGCAGTTGTTAATGCACAGAAATTTATGTTGATGCTTATATATACATTTGATATATACATGTACTGTGTCATTGTATCTCAATTAAAAATTATGCTGTTCCTCCCACCGTCTAATTCGAGTTCCCAGTACAGAGTTGTGCAGATGTGGATGTCATTTTTTCCTGACCGTGAACTTATTCATTACAGAGTTATCCCCCTTTAAATATCTTGAAACTATGCATAACTTCAGAATACCTGAATGGGTTACGGCCAAATTTATTTTTCATCAGGATTATTTTTGTTACTACTGTTGGGGTGATATAGCGAGCAGCATCTCTGTCAGCCCATCTGTTTGTCTCTTTGTCTGTACTCATTCCCTGTCAACGCAACTACAGTTTAGTTATGGTTCCTGTGAAAGTTGGTAAATGCTACCAGTACCCCCTGCCTTTTCTGGCCAAATCTATCCATATTTGCCCGAGTTATCTCCCCTGCTACATGTCAAGTTCATTAAAAATTGTCTTTTTCGGGCCAGATCTTCAAAAGTTTTGAAGCTATGCTTGCAATTTTTATTCACTGTTCCCATTGCTTCAATACGCAGTGCTATGATTCTGTTTCAATGAATTCTACCTATATTCTCATCTCCCCTGAAATACATGTACTTAAAATTCATCACGATTGTCTTGTTCATGAGAGATTACAAAGAATTTTGAACCTATGCTCTCAATTTCTTTGTTACTGTATATATATATTACTTGAAGAAGCAGTGCTATGATTCCTTTTCGAAGACATTCATCCTTATTTGCCTGAGTTATCTCCCTTGAAAACCTTAAAATTCACCAAAATTGAATTGAACTTGCATGTGCAAATCTTTTGAAGTGGATATATTACGGCGGGATGCAGTGTCAGGATTTCATTTTTCATTGATTATTTTTTCTAAAATATTGTGGTTTACGATTAATGTTATGTCAACTCTTGATGTATATTTATCTGAATTGGATCCGGGTGTATATGCCGAAATATTTGGATCCTGTGCTATATGCTGTCTTCTAGTGGCTCTTGTTTAACTGAGCACAAATGAATGTGCTCGTTTATCGCATCTGCCATTCCGATGATAAATTTTCAAACAGAGTCTTCTCTTGTACTGCAGATGGATATTTTTAAAGACCACTGCAGAGGTCAGTTTTGACGAGCTTAACCATTAAAGGGGTAAGAAACCACCATCCTTTTTGGTCCAACAAGCTTACATAGGTTTGTCGCCTAAGACAGATTTAGTGTTTTTGTGTTCCAAATCACAGTTATTAACCCTTTAACTCTCAAATTTGTTTTTAAAAATTCAATTTTCTCATAGAAAAGAGAAAACTATTATTGAAAACTTACCACTGGAATGATTGGCTCACTTATCGAGCTAGTCACAGTCATTACAGTGGTAGTGGTAAATTTGTCAAAATAGTCTTCTCTTGGTCTGCAAATGGACATTTTTCAAGATCACTGCAGAAGCCATTTTTGGCTGATATGAGCGTTAAAGGGTTAATATCTTAAGTTGCATATGCGCGCGCATGTATACTCAGTAAAGCACTTATTCTTAGCCATTTCAGTCTTGAAATTCAATGTCTCAATCTCACAGCACTAATACAGATAACATGAAAACTATTTTAAGTCTCTTGATTGCATTGACTTTCTGTTTCGTGTTTTTATCGCAGCAAATGTTTCGTAGCGTAGTGAACAATTTTGAGAGGTGGTTCATAACGAAACTACCAGGAGGACAGAATACGTGTGATGAGCCATAGTTGTGACTTTGGCGGCTTTGTCAAAGATGTCGAGGATTGCCCGACCGACCGATTGACAGACTGACAGGCAAACAGGCTTATACTTGTTGCGCATCGCAAGCAAAAACCTGTCTTAGTGCATAAATTTGTTAAGATGCAATTTTAAGTTTATTAATGACAGTACTCAGTTTTCAGCCAGCACTCACATTTATAAGACTATGTGGTGATATGATTAAGATATATAAAATCCTTCACAACAAATATGATCAGCACCATCAAACCTTATCAAGCTTTATGTTAGTAACAGTATTACATGAGGTCATAGTCTAAAAATCAAGAAAGTCAAACCAATGGACCATACTACCCGAATAGTGGACTAAACATCCACTGCTATTGAACTTTGAATCTCAACCCATCTTTCATATCAATACTTATAATCACTAACAAACTGTGAATGTGAAAATAACCAGCTCCTCAGTATATGCATCCCAGAACTAACGGCAGAGGTGCTTTGATGTAGGCTTGCACGACTTTTGCTTTGAAACATCCCAATTGATTTTATTTTAAAAATCGCGATTTTCGATTAAATCGTAGGTCCAAATTCCCGAAAGTATAAACGGGGGTAACGTGACAAGTCACGAAAACTGGGACTTGGAATTTCTAGAAAAAGTTGCAATGTCTGCCCATCCGTCAAATCACATCTCCTTTATGCCTTGACTGATTTGAAGGATCCTTTGGTTGTAGGCTGCAGGACTTCTATTCAGAATTTAAATTGGTCAATTTTTTTAATGAAAATCTTAGATTTTATGTAAAATTTACCAGAAATTTTCAAAACGTTAGTCGCTTGATGGATTTCATTTGAATATTCCTAGAAGGACCTTATGATGGCAAGCTCCGGAAAATCTATTCTGAATTTTGATTGATCGATTTTTTGGATGTAATATTGACATTGGTCAAATGTTCCAGTGGCCATCTTAGATTACCTTCCAGAAATCCTGCAGGAAATGAATGGGAACAGCATTAAACGACTTCTTCTCGAAAACCTCTTGGTGGATTTCAATGAAGTTTGGGTGAATGAAGCCGATGTACTGTATTGGTTAAAGCGCGGGGATTATGTTTCCGTCCGTGCATCCGTCACACACACAGGTTTTCTTTCGATAACTACTTTTGCTTGGAATATTGTGACAACACTTCATGGGAAGGTTGGCTATGGTAGTAGGCAAATGCACCTTAGTTTGAGGGTCAGTCAGCCCGTCCCTCCGTCCATCCATCCCTTTGTCTCTGAATTTGTGTCCGTCCATCTGTGCAAATTTTAGGTTTTCGTTCAATAACTATCTTTGCTTGCAGTATGGTGAGGAAACTTCATGGGAACATTGACTATGGTACTAGGGAAATGTACATTATTTTGTGGGTCAGTCAGCCCATCCCTACTTCCATCCATCCCTTTGTCTCTAAATTTGTGTCCATCTGTCCATGCAAATTTTGGCCTTTCGTTCAATAACTATCTTTGCTTGGAGTATTGTGAGGAACTTCATGGGAACATTGGCTATGTTTCTAGGGAAATGTACATAATTTTATGGGTCAGTCAGCTCATCTCTCCGTCCGTCCATACCTTTGTCTCTGAATTTGTGTCTGTCCGTCTGCAAATTTTGGGTTTTCGTTCAATAACTTTATTTTTGCTTGGAGTATTTTGATGAAACTTCATGGGAACGTTAGCTATGGTACTAGCCCAGGAACATGGCTGCAGTTGCGGGGGAATTATTTGATTTATATCATCTGGTTTTGATAAGCTGATGCCGTAACTTTTACATAGAGGTGATGGCGGAAATTTATGCCAACAGATTTCTTTTATTTTCCATGATTACCATTTTCCATGACCTATGGTGAAAAATGTTGATTTTCCATAACTTTCCAGGCCTGGAATTTCAAATTCAATGACTTTCCAGGACTTCCATGACCAGTACGAAACGTGAACTTTATCCTTCATAAAACATGGCTGTTGTGGACCAATCAAATTTTTGTGTTTGGTGGCCATATTGAATATTTCATTGGCTGGTGGAACCTACCAGTAAGGTTCAGTTTAATTGTGTAGTCAGCATTGACCATCATTAATTTCCTACTAAATATTGTTCGTATTGAATTCTCTATTTTGTATTTTATGTCTTGTCTCTGCCAAATTTAATGTATTATTCCCAAATGCTAATGGCTCAAATGCTAATGGTCCAGGTGAGTGCTAAGGCCCATGGACCTCTTGTTATTATCATTTTCTAAAGCAAAATATTCACCTCAACCTGAAACATACTAGATAATTGTTCAATGTATTGGCTGGTCTGTTATGTAAAAAGTTTACTGATTCATGCATAATTATGCAAATACATGCACAATGCCTTCCTGAAGCTATCGTGTGAATGTGGTTTTGATAACATAATGGTTTTTGTCATACCAACACATGGTGCAGATCTATCATTTTTGCCTGACATAATTACCAGATGAGCATAATTCTGCCACAGTTTTATTTCATGCAACCAGTTTTGCAATCTAAATTCCATCTACTCAAGTTTAAATCATTTTTAGCTGCGGGTAGCGGCTCAAATAAACCATCATCTCTCTTAGTCAGTCAGTCAGTCACAAATGCTTATTCCGTGTTGTAGTTTCAAGAGTTTTGGGTACATGGTAATCAAACTTGGGGGAATAGTTGCCAGTGGGTTCCTGAAGATGTGTCCTAAATTTGGTGTCAAAGGTCAAGGCCACTGCGACCTGATTAAAAAAGAATTATTTTGAAAACTTCAGTTCTCACAATAACTCTGGTCTCTACTTAAGCAATCTTGAACTGACCTTCGTGGATGGTTCTTTAATTGAGTCCCGAAGATGTGTGAGAATTTTCGGGTCAAAAGGTCTACGGTCAAGGCCATGCCATCCAGATTAAAAATGAACATTTTGATGATTATTTTGAAAACTATCTGAAAGACATACTTACTAAAAATTGCTCTGGTTGTACTTGAGAGATATCGACCACACTTAAATGGAAGGTGACACTTTGTCATAAGTTTGGGGTCAAATGGTCAAATATCAAGGTCACAGTGATGATTACAATTCTTCCAAACACAAGCAACGCAAGTATTGCAAACATTTTCACTTGTCTCACCAGACTGGTGGTCGAGTAGGTAGCAGCTCTTAAAGCTATCGTAAGTTGATAAAACCACCAGATTAACCTAATGAAAATGCTCAGAGGTCTGATGCTAAGATTCGCTCTGCAATCTTGTATCGAGTTGTGGCGCAAAGCATTCCCTTTATATACCGGACTAGCCAGGTAATACAATTTTAGTCGAGTTGAATCGAGAGTTTGCAGCGCACTAGGCTAATTATTTTTAGAACAAGTTGGTGACACTTATTTCTGCCTATAGCAATAACCAACATTCAGCCAAATTGTTCTCAAAATAATCTAGCTGCTAATATAGTTTTCACCAGCTAATGTTTTGATAATGATTTGGATGGAAATCATTGAGGCAACAACTTTCAATCAAATTGTTCTCAAAAGAAGAAGCAATGTATATTTCAAGCAATTTGATTGCCAATCGTTGCTGTCTAAGGCAGCAACAATTTTGTCAAAGTGTTCTCAGAATAATTAATGGAGTCTCAATATTTCTAGCTAACGGTTTTGTATGAAATGTAGGTAGGCCTATGCCATATATATTATCCTGGTCCAATGTGATGTATATTTCCAAAAAGGAGTAGATCCGCCTGGCACATGCACAATCTGACATGCAGTGATTATAAATGACATGGTTACCAGCTGATTGACATGGAAATGAACACCGCTACAGCAGTTGCTAACACATATCACACTGGATTTCGATAACATATATGGCAAATGCTAATTGTACCTACATCTGTTAGCTAATAATACTGAAAACCATGAAATGATTATTCTTAGAATAATTTGACAAAGTTGTTGCTGCCTTGGTCAGAAACGACTGTGCTCAAAATATCTCCAGTAAGTGTTACTACATTGCTGCTTATTTTGAGAACAATTTGATTGAATGGTGTTGCCACAATGAGTGTGAGTCAATTTGTTATCAACACATTAATTAGCTGGTGAAAAATATTACACAGCAATCAAACCTGGCGTGTGTGTGTGTGTGTGCATGCATGCGTGTGTGTACGCATTGTAGGATTACGGTAATAAGGTAAGTAGCGTACAAAAAGTAGAGCAGTGTGACCTACTTTTTACGCTTCACCCGCGGCTACCGAGATTCTGTCGACCTTGTTTTGCAATGATCACTATGGTAAAAGGGTTTACCCATTTTTATATAAAGATTCTTAGCCAAACTACAGTAATTCAAAGTAGTAAAAATGTACTATAATAATAATATCGACAGCTGAGACAGGATTGCGCAAGAATGGCTTCCATTCAAGTATTTATAAATATTTGCCATAGCTTATTTTGATAATCTGTATCGCATTGTGATTTCAGACATTGTACCCGGGCATGTAGCAAACTAAAAGTATCATGGCCATCCTATAATGTCCTGAAATCTGAGAATATAGCATCATTACCTGTTAATCGTGGAAAATCAGATTTAATAAACTGGATATGATTTTTAGAAAATTTAGCATTTGGAATTTATTTGTGAGAATGTGAATGCAGCCTAACCCTTTAATGGTTAAAAATGATGAAAAAAATCAAGATTCTTTCTTAGTTAACCCTAACCACGCTGATGTTAAAATTTATAATTTTCAAATTAAACTAAAAGATGAACTGAATTTTGTAGACAGCAACATCGTCCACCAAAATTGTTGAAAAATGTACACTAGTTTCTGTGCTATTGACACAGTAAAATATAGAAATAGACATCAGTGTGGTACGGGTTAATGCCCATTTAGAGACCGAGAGAAGACTATTTATGAAACTTGCTCTGGGATGACTGGCTCGCCTATTAACCCTTTCACCAACAAATCCCTGAAAACGTCTATTGCTTACGATGTGGAACTTATTCTGTTGAATATTTTGAAATTAATTTGACTGGAGGCCATTGCTAGGCATCTACGGCTTCCAGTCAAATTAACTTTAAGATATTCAATAATTTTCCTGTATGGCTGCCTTGAAAATGTGATATGGGGAATTCATCTGTGAAACGGTTAATCCATCCATTTCAATGGTAGATTTTCCAAAATGGTCTTCTCTTGGTCGGCATTTGAGCATCTCAAATTCACTACAAAGGTAGGTTATGCCCGACTTGAACATTAAAGTCTCACTGAACATTAAAAAGTTTAGTGAGAAATCTTATATCTACACACATTTTTACATGATAAAGTATGACTTTTACATTATTCTTGTTATCTATAATTACACTATATTTATTCCTAAATCACTGACTGACTCATTCACACTATTGTTGTAATATTGATGAATGAACTGACATGTAGACACATCTATATTGTGAACTCTGAATTGCAATCATTAAATAAAGTGTAATCCTTTAGTACGTCCTGATGTGTACTGTGATCATTGACAAAGGTGTCTGTTTGTTTCCCTATGTGTGTGTGTGAATGCATGCATGCATACTATAAACACATTGTCTTTACTATTCAATAAACACGCTGTTGAATATTTTGTAACTAATTTGACTGAGGGCTGTTGCATTCATGAAGATTTTTTGGTTTTCCCTAGCTCACTTACATGTAGCTCTTCCTTGGAGTATGCTGATCAAGCTTCATGCATATGGTATCCATGGGGTAGACAATTGAAATCAATAGAGCATGATAATACTTATGTTGCATGCATCATCAAATTTAGAGACATTGACTCCTAGATATAAATTAATTTGGAAATATTCAATATTTTTGTTGTCATACATTAACTGTCCTGGTGTATTACTACCTCATAGTAATTTTTATACACAAACTTTATGCCCCAGCCCCACCCAGTCCCACATTTGTTGTTATTATCTTTTATTTTTCTGCAAACCAGTGTGAGCGTAAGATTTTAACAATTTAGGGAAGTGTATTTACGAAACAATATAATTGGAAAGAATTTAAAAAATCTTAAATCTGTGTAGACAGATCGCCGGCCTCAGACAAAATACTAGTGCCACAACCCTTGAAGCTAACAATCATCAAAGACATACATGCATGGTTAGGTGAGCTTGTGCCGTGGCGACCATCCGTCATCTGTCTGTCCATCAACTTTTTATTTAAACGACTTCTCAAGAAGCACTGGGCCAATTTCAAATATATTTGGTAGGAAGCAACCTTAAGGCATGGCGATCCAAGTTTGTTCAATGAAGTCGATTAGACAATTTGGCTGGTGGCCATCTGATTTCGTATGATTATTAGATTTTTAAAAACATCTAGAAATCTCCTAAATCACTTGGCGGATTGATTCAAAACTCAAAATATCATTTAGAATCGATTCAAATTTCATAGAGCGTCATCTAGGGCAACAGCTCAACGAAGTTTGTTCAAATGAAGTTGTTTGGGCAAATGCTTCGGCCGCCATCTTGGATGACCTCGTTTGCGTGAAAATAACCTCCAGAACTGCTTAACAAATTGGGCCGAAATTTGGGAGATATGATTGGGTCCTAAGGGCCATTAACGTTTGTTCATGCGAAGTTTGTTCAAGGCTGTGGTGGCGAATAATTATATATCAAAACGGTTTGAAATTTGACATTTCTGAACCACCCTTTTAGTACTTTTTCCTGAGATGAACCCATCCATATATATATATATTGTGGTCCGGTAATGGGAAGCTAGCCAGCCTGGGACCAGTAAGGGCCGTCCATCTGCATATAGACTATGGTTAGGCCCCCCCCCCTCCCCCATGGATGGCAGTAAGAGCGCACAGGCAAGGAAAAAATCTAAGGGACAATTCCTTCCCCTGTGCTTGCGCCGGGCCACTGGGAGTACCCCCATAATAAACAGGTTTTCTTCATAGGGTAGGGCATGACCACGTTTGCATGAAACCACATCATACTAACATACGCTGTATACTCGATATGGGAGGGGAGTGGGAGGGCGAGGATCGTGCAATAGGATGGACCAGGGTGGAACTTGTTGGGCTGTAAATACCATTTCTGCACGACTTCCTCCTCAGATTATGGGCGATTGATCATAGTCCTCTAATACATGTTTAGTATGGCAAGCTGAAGATGTATGCTTTTCAGAGATCGTACCCATAGTTATTTTGGAAACGACAACCAAGAAGAAAGCTGCCCCTAAGTGCAGTTGAACTCTCAAAGAAACAACAACTAGTACACGCCATCGCTCGGCTAGCCTCTCATTCAAATGCTGCTACAGCTCTTTCTCTCGCGTTACCGCCCCATGATTGGCTACAGGCTTTTCTAAGATGCTCGCCAGTTGCCGAAAGGTAATGAGACGAGAGGAAGATTTTTCTGCTGACTTCACTGTTGACTGTTCGCCATCTGCTCCAGCAGACGGTCTTTTCGCTCCTACTTGCTCCACTGTGGTACCGCCAGTGATGCCGTAACAACTGACCGTTCCTTTTGACCAGTCGCAGTATTCCGCAATTACATAACCATCGGGAGTGTTTTGTTGCAAGTTATTTATGGCCACTCGGAAAAGCAGCCAAATTAATAACGTAAATTGTCTGCCTTCCCTCCCGAGAACTTTTCCGCTCCCTTTGAACCACATGGACTCATGTGCATGGAACTTCGTGTTCCCGCCACCGCAGATTGAAAAATAAACTGTAACCCTCATACAGACCTGTGTACACTTAATTCCACGGAACTTTGACACTGTACCGCTTTTCTGCCATGGAAAAAACAAACATACTCTGAACTCAGTACTCGTCTCCGACTGAAGAATCACGCTCCCGCCTGTGACATCCCGTGGAACTACGCTTTTACCGCTTGAGTCAAGAGAGGGGCACTCCTGCATTCAAAATTTCTCTTAACACTTCCTCCTGCTCTGACACTTCGTATACGCATCCGCGAACGGTTGTTCCATCCCCATACTAGGGGTGATTTACGAGCTTTTTCCACCCAAATTTCTATGGCCATATTCTTGGCATTGTGATCACCAGCCGCTGAGGACTAAGTCATGGCGCGACCTTACACCTTGGGAACATATCTGCCGAGGCTGGTTCAAAGGCAGTACCATCCGAAATTGCAGAACCTAGACCCTGTGTGACAAACCTTTTCAGTGTGGATTGTGTTAAATCTCAAAGGCACTAACCTTTACAACTTTCTTATTCTTTACAGATTTAACGCTGTTGATAATTTCTGCACGATGCTTAAGATCGAGCGAAGCTAAAACTTCTTAATTATTTTTTCTCTGCTACCTCTTTCTACTTTAGAAGATCGCCTGTCTTAGCCACCAAATTCGAACGCCGATCTGGAGCTCCGCTCGACGTGAAGACATTAGGGTCGCTAGCTGTGTCGCCTTTAAAATAGTTACCGAGACATTCGCCTTAGCCACCAAATTTGTCCTACTTGCTCTGCACATGCGTGAAGAAATATAATAGTGCTGTGATCGGAGATGCTTCTTTCCGCCAAAAAAGCACTCCTCCCTTTTGAAAGTTAGGCCCACCACACTTCATGGGAAACTGCCCTAAGTCGAACGGTGCCAGCAGACTTTTTAGCCGTCTTTTCCCCGATAGCTCCTGCCTAAGACAGTGATGGCCACGACGTGTCTTGAACACCATACACTGCGATCCGAGCTCATCCTAGCAGGCCTATGGACCGCTATTGAGTAGCCAGTAGTCTTAGATTACTGAAAGCTGAGTCTGGTTCGCCGCATCCCTCAGCTCGCCTCCTCATGCCCGCTGCGAATGATCTAATTGCTGCATTCGATTCACGTTGCTGAGACCACTCCCCACGGACATATTCCTGCTAGGCACCACTCTACTTCGTGTGCTTAAAGTTCTGTGACCCCTTGCCTCTTTTTATCATTTCTTTTTCTGCCCCGCTAGAGAAGACGTTGCCGCTCAAACATCACATCAGCCACTAGCGCGCCTTCAACGTGACCCTAAGCGGAACTCACAGCTGTATGATCTCTGTTGACTAGCGACTCATCTTTTCGACTGCTTTTCCAAGCAGTCAAGTTAGACCCGTTTAATTATTTGATCCTGCGGTTACTGCCCTTCGATTTGGTGACCGAGACTAATAACCGCAGCATCACCCAGAATTCTTTTCGAATCGACTGCGCCTTCCTCTGCCAGCCATCGCATTAGACCCCTGCAGTGCCTAGACTCGACAGGGATTCCACAAACTCTTTAACTTTTAGTTACATGAGGCGGTTTCCGCATCTGAAACTCGATAAGATCATCTTTCTTGATGCCGCTCAAGCCGATCTTGGTAGACTGAGCCGAAGAGTCACCCGACTTTGTGAGCGTAGAGGTTCTCGCATAATCTAAACAATAGCATCATACGGCGCCAGAGGCCTTAAACCACAAAACATTTCATTCGCCTAAACTCCCGCCTAGCGTGAGATCCCTTAAGTAACAGCTAGAAATAGGCACACACAGAAGAACCTCCTCAGGACGACTCTAGAGAACATCGGATAAACCAGGTGGTGAATACCAAAATGCCAAGCAAGGAAATCCCTTTCTACCCCACAACAACGTAGAAGCATGCCCTTGTTTCCGCCTTAAGTAGAAAGTAGACCAACCAGACAATTAGCAACCATTAACAATGTAATGCCCGCAGGGAGAATATCTGCTGTCTCCCCCTCTCCTGAGCATGCTCCCGGATCTTGAGCGATGGCCTGGAGTTAGGACAACGTTATCACCTGACGACGAGAATTGTGCGTGTGAAGGTGGTGGTGGGGTGTAAAGGTGGGGGTGGGGTGCAGGCGCATGGACAGGGGATGGACGCACGGCCAATATATATATATATATATATATATATATATATATATATATATATATATATATATATATATATATATATATATATATATATATATATTAATTGATTAGGTCGTGATCGTAATCTATGTTTTATTTAAACACACCAATGGTGGGTGCTTCAACCACGACAGAAGAGAGTGAGTTTCATGTGTTAATAATTCAGTTTGGGAAAAATGCTTACCAATTTCTTTCCTGCTGCGCTTAGTGTTCAGCTTGAATGTGTGACCTTTACTGCATGTGTTACTTGATCGGTCAAAGAATTTATTTTTCTCAAGGTTGTAATCAGCATTGACAAATTTGTATGTTTCGATTAAGTGTCCTGTATTTTAGTGATATGAGGATCAAAGTTTTTAGCCTGTCTGTCTGGTCGTAATTTTTCTTAATGAAGAGCAAGTTTAGAAACTCAACGCTGAACCCTTTCGATTATACAAGATTGTCTTTTGCAATGAGGAGACCATATGCAATTACAGTATTTCAAAATTGGTCTGACTAATGATTTGAATAATTGGCTAAGCGTTGTTTCATATATGTAGTTGAAGGTTCTGTTAATTAGTCCAACAATCGTGTTAGCCTTTGATACCATTACATTAATATGGGCATCGAAGGAGAGGTTTTCATCTATGTGTACCCCAAGATCCGTTTCACTTATGGACGGTATGACTTGTGACTGGCGTGTGGTGTCCTAGGTTTGTTTTACCCAAAGTGTATTACATGTGTTTTGTCTGTATTAAAATTTAGTTGACAAACCTGAGACCAATTACATATCTTATTTGTGTTGTCTTGAAACAAGGTTGGCGCTGTTAGGGTTACCAAACAGGATTGCCTCATCCACAAAGATCTTACATGGGTAGGTTACAGAATCAGGTAGATCATTTATGTACAGTAGGAACAGTGTTGGTCCCAAAACACTACCTTGAGGTATGCCACGTGTGACGGCTGTCCAGTCGGATGTTGTTTCATTGATCTTTACACGCTGTTTTCTTTTGGTTAGAAATGATTCAATCCAGTTAATTAGTTGCTCTCCTAAATCGTACATTTTCCTTTTCTTTAAAAGTCTCCTTTGGGACTATATCGAAAGCTTTGAAAAAATCTAAGTATATTGCGTCTATTGGTTTATTTGCTAGTTACTTTCACGTAGCTTGAATGCTAGGATTTCGTTGTACTCCAGTAATTGTGTTTTGCATGATCTGTTATATCTGAAGCCTTGTTGACAGCTGGTGAATAGGTTGTTTATTTCCATATGGCTCATTATTGCATCGCGTACAAATGTTTCTAAAAGTTTGCAAAGTGAGCAGGTTAGACTAATTGGGCTGTAGTTGCTTGGGTTACTTTTAGGGCCGTTCTTATAAATTGGGCAGACATCAGCCATTTTCCAAATCTCAGGCAATACACCTTCCTCTAAAGATTTGTTAAATAGGCTGCTAAGGGGTGCACTGATTTCTTTTGCTATTTCAATCAAAATTCTTATGGGCATGCCGCCGGGTCCATGAATTTAGTTTGGGTTTAGTTTTTTAGCTTGGCTTCAATAGTCTCTGGATTTATAGAAATGTCTGGTAAAACACTGTTAGTTCACCTGACCTGAAAGGCCAAGTGAGCTTATGCCGTGGCGACCACCCGTCGTCTGTCCGTCCGTAGCCCGTCCGTCCGTCAACATTTCATTTAAACGACATCTCAAGAACCACTGGGCCGATTTCAATTATATTTGACAGGAAGCATCCTTACGACATATGGGTTTAAATTTGTTCAAATGAAGCCGATCGACCAATTTGACCGGCGGCCATCTTGGACTTCGGCCGATGTTAGGAAACATCTTTAAAAATCTTCTCCGAAACTGTTTTGGGGATTGATGTAAAACTCATGAAATACGATCTAGGGCAAGAGCTGAACCAAGTTTGTTCAAGGGAACCTGATTGGTCAAATGGTTTGGCGGGCATCTTGGTTGACCTAGTTTTAGCGAAAACGACTTCTCCAGAACCGCTGAACGGATTGGGTCCAAATTTGGCAGATATGATTAGGGATTAAGGGCCAATAAAGTTTGTTCAAAGGAAGTTGAACCGTCAAAAAACATGGCCGCCGTGGGCCAATCAAAATATAGCGTGTTTGGCGGCCATATTGGATTTTTTTATTTGATGGATTTTGAGACCGAAATTGGTGTTATATGTGTTTTTTTGGTATTCTGATCTCAAATTTGCCATTTTCGAAACTGTTGGATAAATGGTTTGGCGATAATCTTGGATTATTTTCCCGGCAAAGGTGTCCATACTAAAGCAATGGAAAATTTAAAATGTCTTCTTCTGGAGAACTGCTAGGCCGATTTCAATTATATTTGGCAGGAAGCATCCTTACGGGGTAGGGATCCAAGTTTGTTCAAATGAAGCCAATCGGCTAATTTGACCGGCGGCCATCTTGGATTTTAGCCTATTTTAGGAAATGTCTTTAAAAATCTCCTCCGAAACGGCTTGGGGAATCGATTCAAAACTTATGAAACCTCATCTAGGCAAAGACGTAAGCCAAGTTTGTTCAAGACGACTTGATTGACCCAATGGTTCGGCGGCCATCTTGGATGACCTAGTTTTCCCGAAAACGACTTCTCCAGAATCGCTGAATGGATCAGGCCGAAATTTGGGAGATATGATTAGGGACTAAGGGCCATTAAAGTTTGTTCAAGGGAAGTTGAGCCGTCAAAAAACATGGCCGCCGTGGGCCAATCAAAATGTAGTGTGTTTAGCGGACATATTGGATTTTTTTATTTGATGGTTCTATATATGTTTTTGGGTATTCTGAGCTCAAATTTGCAATTTTCGAAACTGTCGGATAATTGGTTTGGCGGCCATCTTGGATAATTTTCTCGTCAAAAGCTCCCATGCTAAAGCAATGGGAGATTTAAAATGTCTTCTCGAGAACTACCTGGGCGATTTCAATTATATTTGGCAGGAAGCATCCTTAGGGCATAAGGATCCAAGTTTGTTCAAATGAACCTGATCGGCCAATTTGCCCAGCGACCATTTTGGATTTCGGCCGATTTCAGGAAATTTTTTTAAAAATCTCCGAAACCACTTGGGGAATCTTCATCTAGGCCAAGTTCGTTCAAGAGGACTTGATGGACCAAATGGTTTGGCGACCATCTTGGATGACCTAGTTTTCACGAAATTGACTTCTCCTGAACCATGCCGAAATTTGGGCCATTGAAATTTGTTCAAGGGAAGTTGATCCATCAAAAAAACATGGGCGTCGTTGGCCAATCAAAATGTAGTGTGTTTGGCGGCCATATTGCACTTGCAAAAATGTCCACAAACTCATTTAAAAGACTGCTAAACCACCCACCAACAATTTTGACAAAAATTGATGGTGCTCCAGGTGAGCGACACAGGCCACTTGGGCCTCTTGTTTGTGATATTGGGGATATTATCTGGCATCGTATTTAGGTTCTCTTCTGTAAATACGTTTGCAAGAGATGTGTTCAAGGACTTTGGCCGTTTCTATATCATTTGCACACCTTCGTTTTAAATATTCAGCTTGTTTTAAAGAGCCTGTAAGTGGCATCCGTGTTTCCTTTTACTCGTTTAAAAGTTTGGGAAATTTATTCCTGTTGTAGGGCCTAACACTAAATACAGTGAAGGTTGATTTGTAAGACATCCCGATTGCCTTTTCTTAAAGGGGCTAGATGAATTAATATCATTGACAATGTTTGTGTTGTTTCCCAAGATGAGATCTAAGATATTCGCTTTCTGGTGTATCCTGTGCTTTGTTGGCTTGAATACAAACTGGCGGAGAACATCTGTTCTCGTGGTATTAATAAAGTTGTCACTATCCCGAGTGCTGGATATGTTTCAGGTGGGCGATACAGGCCGATTGGTCCTTAGCCGTTTGAACACAGTTCCTTATTCACATTCGACACATTCGGATTTTTCACGGTGGTAATAGAAACGGTGTAAGTCTGGTGCTGGTCGGTCGACCACGGGGTTGTTTGCATGTTTGACTTTTAGTAATATGAATAGGCTACATTCGGGCCATATTTAAAAAAAATCACGGAAATAATATTGTAGCGAGCAAAAGAGTAGTGAAAAACATGAAAAATCGCCCGCAATTGCCTATATAAGGCGCTATGTTGTCTGAATAGGCCATTACCCCCCCCCCCCCCCCCCCCCGATGTTCATACATATCAATCGATAGGGCTCCCAAAGAGCTATCGACATGCAAAAAATAAGAAAGTTCTATCTACATTATTTTTTTAGCAATGGAGGTCTGATTACCTTAAATCTTAATGAAATTCCATTCAGAGGCGTATTTATGGCGCTATGCTGTCTGAACAGGCCATTACCACAGATTTTAGATCAAACACGTCGATAGCGCTCCAAAAGAAGTACAGACATGCAAAAAATTTGAAACTTCTATCTCCATTATTTTTAGCAATACCCGTTTCTTTCCGATATATGTGAATATGTCGAATGTCAATTAGATAGACATTCGACACAAGTCTCGCGCTGGTCAGTCGACCACGGGATTGTTTGAATATTTGATGTTTAGTAATATGAATAGGCTACATTCGGGCCATATTAAAAAAAAATTCATGGAAATAATATTGTAGTGAACACATTGGTGAAAGCCTCGGTAAGACTAAGTCATGCATAGCTTAGACCTCAGTAAGGTCTAGCCAAGCCTAGCTAAGGCCTATTTAAATCCTAGGTAAGGCCTGGGTAATCCTAGCTAAGAACTAGCTAAGGCCCATATAACGAACCTTCGATAATGCCTGGGTAAGGTCTAGCTAAGCATGGTTAAGGCCGGGGCAATGGCTACCCAAGCATAGTTAATGTCTAGTGGAGCCTGGATATAGTCTAGATATGGGCTAGCTAAGCCTGGCTAAGGCATAGGTAAGGTCTAGCAAAGTCAGGCTATGGCCTAGGTAATACCTATTCAAGCCTGGCTAATGCCTATATATTGCATAGCAAGCCTGGCTACAGCCTACGTAAGGTCATGACAAGCAAGGCATTTGCTACACTTGGGTAGGCCTTACATGTCTTAGTTAGGCTTCGCTTGACCGTACCTAGGCCATAGCCAGGCTTTGTTAGGCCATACCTCGGCTGTAACAAGGCATTGCTAGGCTTTGTTAGGACTTATCTAGGCACACATAGGCATTAATTAGGCTTAGCTAGGGCTAGGCATTACCTAGGCCTTAGCCATGCTTGGTTATGCCTTACCCAGACCGTATAAATCGCAGCTTGGATAAGCCTTAGCTATGATTACCTAGGCCTTAACTAGCATTAGGCTAGCCTTAGCTAGGCTTGGCTAGGCCTTACCTAGGCCTAAGCTACGCGTGGCTTAGTATTACCTAGGCCTTTTCAGGCCTGCGCAGGCTTTCCCTATGCCTTCCTCAGGTTTACCAAGGCCTTAGTCAGGCTTTACTAGGCCTTATTCAGACCTTACCTAAGCTTTGGGAGGTGGTACATAGGTGTTTAGCTATGCTTAGCTTAGACCAGCATAGCTTTGAATATCTTAGCATAGCGTAGCTTAAAGTAGCATAGCTTAGACTAGCATAGCATTTTTCCTACTTTTCTGCTGAGTGGTTCTGAACCACCAGGTCTAGAGCAACCAAACTGGTTCCATGTCAGCAGATTGGCACGGTGTCAAATATGACTGGTAGCCATCAGCGGCCGAAATATTTAGGCTTTAATTCTCCTCTTCATTATCTAGTAGCAAACTGAGCAATCAAACTGAGATTGCTCTAATCAAAATGATTAATGTGACATTTAATTGTCATTTTATATCTCCTTACTACGTGGATAATAAACAGGATTTGCTACTGTAACTGATCTAGGCAAAGTGATTAATGAGATAGGGATTTAATTGTCATTTAATACCAGTTGACCGAGGGGATGATTAACCCATTGACTCTTAACTCGTGCATGGCAATATAAAACTTACATTTATTGTAGATGCTACGGATATCCGCTGAATATTTTGAAGTTGTTCCAGCATATTAACCCTTCTATTGGTGAATTATTAGATTTGTATTAACATTTATACTGCTGAATGTTAACTTTATTTAATCGATTTTGTACTAATTTTCCGGTGTCTATTACGTATATATGAAGGCTCGAATGGTTATTCACTGCTGAGAGAATTTACTGCTTAACACCTCTTGCGTTAACGTTAACTCGCTAATGGTCAAGACCGCCAAAACGGACTATGTAGTGGTCTTGAAGAATGTCAATTTTTTTTATTCGAGAACATAATTTGTGAAATTTTATCACTGGAATGACTGGCTCGGTAACCAAGCCAGTCACTCCAGTGGAAAATTTTCAAAAAATAGTCTTCTCTCAGCCGGCAAATAGACACTAGGTAAGAGAAAAGTGGATTTTGTGACCATTTTCATGGCCAAGCCGGCCAAAGCAGCACATGCAGTGGTCTTGGGTAATGTATGTTTGCACGTCAACAGAAAGTTATTTTTGTAAATTTTATTTCAAAATTTATTATTTTCTTGAAAAATCTTGACCACCGTGAAAACCCCCGAATGTGTCGAATGTCTATCTAATTGACATTCGACACATTCGGATATATCAGAAAGAAACGTGTACTGCTAAAAATAATGGAGATAGAAGTTTCCAATTTTTTGCATGTCGATAGTTATATGGGAGCCCTATCAACCTGTCTGGTCTAAAATCTGGGGTAATGGCCGGTTCAGACAGAATGGCGCCATAAATACACCTGCGAACAGAATTCCATTCAGATTTATGGTAATCAAACCTCCATTGCTAAAAATAATGGAGATAGAACTTTCCAATTTTTTGCATGTCGATAGTTCGTTGGGAGCGCTATCAACGTGTCTGGTCTAAAATCTGGGGTAATGGCCGGTTCAGACAGTACAGCGCCATAAATACGCCTGTGAATGGAATTCCATTAAGATTTAAGGTAATCAGACCTCCATTGCTAAAAATAGTGGAGATAGAACTTTCTAATTTTGTGCATGTCAATAGTTCTTTGCGAGCCCGACCAAACTGTCTGGTCTAAAATCGGGGGTAATGGCCGGTTCAGACAGTGCGGCGCTATAAATACATCTGTGAACGGAATTCCATTAAGATTTATGGTAATCAGACCTCCATTGCTAAAAATAATGAAGATAGAACTTTCTAATTTGTTGCATGTCGATAGTTTTTAGGGTACGCTATCAGCCTGCCTGGTCTAAAATCTGGGGTAATGGCCGGTTCAAACAGAATGGGGCCATAAATACGCCTGTGAATGGAATTCCATTAAGATTTACGGTAATCAGACCTCCATTGCTAAGAATAATGGAGATAGAACTTTCTAATTTTTTGTATGTCTGTAGTTCTTTGGGAGCCCTATCAACCTGTCTCATCTAAAATCTGGGGGTAATGGCCGGTTCAGACAGAATGGCGCCATAAATACGCCTGTGAACGGAATTCCATTGAGATTTACGGTAATCAGACCTCCATTGCTAAACATAATGGAGATAGAACTTTCTAATTTTGTGCATGTCGATAGTTCTTTGAGAGCCCTATCGGTTAATATGTATGAAAATCTGGTGTATTGGCCGCTTCAGACAATATAGCGCCTTATACAGGCGCTATGTGGGCGATTTTTCATGTTTTTCACTACTATTTTGTTCGCTGCAATATTATTTCCATGATTTTTTTGTTAAATATGGCCCGAATGTAGCCTATTCATATTACTAAACATCAAATGTTCAAACAATCCCGTGGTCGACTGACCAGCGCGAGACTTACACCGTTTCTATTACCACCGTGAAAAAACTAAATGTGTCGAATGTCTATCTAATTGACATTTGGATTTATCAGAAAGAAACGTGTATTGCTAAAAATAATGGAGATAGAACTTTCCAATTTTTTGCATGTCGATAGTTCTATGGGAGCCCTATCAACCTCTCTGGTCTAAAATCTGGGGTAATGACCGGTTCAGACAGAATGGCGCCATAAATACGACTGTGAACAGAATTCCATTAAGACTTACGGTAATCAAACCTCCATTGCTAAAAATAATGGAGATAGAACTTTCTAATTTTTTGCATGTCGATATGTATGAAAATCTGGGGTAATGGCCGATTCGGACAACATAGCGCCTTATATAGGCAATTGCGGGCGATATTTCATGTTTCTCACTATCCTTTTGCTCGCTACAATATTATTTCCGTGATTTTTTTTAAATATGGCCCGAATGTAGCCTATTCATATTACTAAACATCAAACATGCAAACAACCCCGTGGTCGACCGACCAGCATGAGACTTGCACCGTTTCTATTACCACCGTGAAAAATCCGAATGTTTCGAATGTGAATAAGGAACTGTGTTCAAATGGCTTTGGTCCTCTTGTTAAAAGTAGCATTTGTTATATATGATTATATATAGATTGTTTGTATATGTGTATGGTAGAACGCATAAGAAATGAGATGGGGTGTTATCCCTGCATGACAGCAGAGAAGATGGCTGCATAAAGGAGAAATTAGGAAACGGTTAATATACATGTACCAAGTCAATAGTTCCTAGCCACACTTTTGTCACAATAGATACTACAGAATATCGCTAAACCTATTATGCACGAGTTGGATACGACGGGTTAGATAGCGATGGTACGGAAATTCTTGGATGGGAAAGTAAGCATAATTATGGGAACAAGTATACCACCTGTTTGACAACAAGTTAAGATCATTTCTCAATAACGGTATCATTTAGCTATCCGCCAACTATGTGCTGCAGTATCACAGTATACTGTATACTGAAAGAATATCCCGTAACCGTCGCCTAAGCCGATTGCGTACCTTTTATCATGATTGTGAATTTGTGACGTGGGAGACAATTCCGCCGGAGTGACGGATTGTTTCCCATCTCACAATCGTGATAAAAGATGTCACATGGATCAAGTGGTCTCTTGGACCAGCTGATCGTATCTAGCAGATTTTCAAGCAGAACGCCGTAAAAATGAAAATTGTCAAATGTTATTGTAACAATGCATCCGCGACTTTACGTGACATAATGCATTATAGTAATAAATGATATGTTACATTTTATGTCTATCTATCTGATAAGAAGGCTGCGATTTAAGTCGATAGCCACATTAGCCGGTGTCGATAGTTATTGTCCAATTCGTTTGATTGTGATATGGGAGACAACTCTGTCACGCAGGCTTGTTGTCCCAGATTTTAGCCATCTGCGGCGGGCGTTTGCGAATACTGAGACTAGCCGTGACCCAAAACAGCTTGCAAATGCACTGATTTGACCCAGCACAGCTTGCAAATAATAGCTGATTACTGCTACTGTACATATGATATGGCTTATGTAGGCGTATCCAGCAGACAAGTAGGCCGATTTACAAACGCTTATATACAACGATAGTTTGCGGTATATTATTAGCTAGCATAGTAAGGGAGAAGAAAGTCGAAAGTTACCATTGACCAGCTGCACCCGCCAAAGGTACTGTATTTAATTTAAATTGTGAATCAGAATTTGCAACTGCCCTGAAATTCATCACCGAGTTAGTTAGCTCAACAGACCCAGCCAGGCAGGAGCTTTTGGGATCATTAAGTGTCTGACTGCCGCAAGCCGCCATACTATAATTTCAATGGGCAATAACTCTGGACCTGTTGAATATTTTGAAAACAATTTAACTGAAAGTTATCGGTGTTAATCATTGTATTGACTGTAATACAGGTCTCTATTATAACTCGTTGTTTCTACCAAGTCTTTCAAATATTTCAAGTCTCCTTTAACCATTTACTAACAAAATCGCAATCCATTAGCCATTTCATCCTTTCTTCTGAACTAGCAAGTCGCCATTAACCCTTTAACACTCAAATTTCTTCAAGAAAAATTCAATTATCTCCATTTTCTGTTCAAGAGAAGACTGTTTTTGAAAATTTACCACTGGAATGACTGACTCGGTTATCGAGCCAGTCATTCCAGTGGTTAAATTTCAAAAATAGTCTTCTCTTGGTCTGGAAAGTAACATTTCTCAGGACTACTGCAGAAGCCGTTTTTGGCTGATATGAGGGTTAAAGGGTTAACCATTTCTTTTTAAACTCAAAGTAAGCATTAGCCATTTTCACCTGAATTCTAATTGTTCATTAATCCTTTCACACCTACAAATCCCTGATAAAGTAAATTCTTAAAAAATATAAAACGTATTGTGTTGAATATTTTGAAATTAACTAAGGCCAAAATAAATAATAGTTTTGTTTCCTGGGTGAGATTTTTCTCTTTTTCAGCCGGCCAGGAATAACACAAATTTTCTACCCAGCAGAAATGTTAAAACATGCATACAATTGTCAAACTATATACACATTACAATGTTTTTAATGCCATTTGTACGCAATGTGAATCCCATTTGCTAATTGTGTCATGAAAAACATGACATATTTGACAATTGCAGCCATATTTAATGGGCATTAGTGAAATATCTAAAAATACAAATATGTATGACCCAATAAATTAATAATTGGGAAAAAATAAACTTCCTCCCTCCCTACTGGTCTTTTTCCCCCACTTGGTTCGCAGGAAACAAAATCTAGCTGTTTTATGGATGGCCTAATGCAGCAACAAGTTCCAGTCAAATTAATTTCAAAATAGTCAACGGCTTTCATGTATGGTTGCCTTGAAACAGATGTCGTCAGTGAATGTGTTAACCCGTTTACTGCTGAATTACAAATCTGCATTATCGCTTATTACTGCTGATTTTTACAAGTCATGGTTATTCTTTTAAAGTACTCCCAAATTTGGGCAGCTCCAAAGGCAGCTCCAGACAAACTCTATGCTTGCCACCGCAAACACCAATGTACCATCACTGGACACCGATGCCAGACTGCATAGTTTCCAATGATGCACTATACAAGATGTGTAATACTGTCTGTAAAGCTCGTCCAGCAAAGATGGCTCATGTTTGGCCATGTGCTAAGGATGCCAGAAGTGACACCAGCACAGAGAGCCTTCGAATTTTCCCTAATGGTAGCCAGCAAATCCAAAGCCAGGAGAGGACGTCATTGTGTAGCTCGCGGGGGTACACGCTGGTCTGCCATGTCGCTCCACTCCACTGCACCGCGTGTGCATGATGCACGGGATGGCTGGTTAGCTGCGGTTCTCAGGGTTGCGGATCCCGTATCGCATCTCTCCGGAAGGTACAAAGACTGGCCTCTAGAGCCGGTGGAATGTTCATGCTCCAGTGGGGTGTGCGACCATTGCCGCCGAGATTAAACCTCATGGTCTCGTCCCAACTGTTGGTGTCACCGGTATGATGGTCCATTATCAGTTTGAAAGTCTGGACAAGATGGTATAATTAAACAGTCACAAATAATTCATTATACAAACAATATCACTCTTTGACAGTAATGAGCAAATAATACAGTACATATAGCTATCCAGTGTTCTTTCTATGTGGTTTTGCCGAAGGTACCACACAGATCATTAAATCCGCAGAGGTATCCCCGCAAGGGAGCATCGCAATGAGTCACTTGGTAGTTTAATATAAACTAAATACACCCCCAACACACACAGAACACTGTTGTTGCGAGAGGAAAGTGCCTCGCGCGGGCCTCCATCACATGAAAATGCCTTCAACGCTGAAGCGGAGGAAAAGAGCTGGCAAAAAGGGCCACTCTTTTGTTCAAACAGAAAATGCTAAGTGCTGAACAATACTAATGAAGCCATACTTAATGTGATGCACACTGGTTTACGTGAAGACAAGACGAACGATTTCCGAAGAATTCACAGGTCACCGTCTTATGTAGGTCCAAATTTACTGCATTGATAGTTGCCGCTTTATTTATGCGGGCTTGCTGCTACATTCTAACCTATCAGTTGGTTATTAGATACGAGTACAAGCTTTGGCCGCAAGTGGCAGGGATTCCTACCTAACTTTAGACATATACATCTAACGGACGAAGATGCTCAGCTTCCCGTAGGTCGCCCTGCATAGCATCTACCTCCAAAAGATAGCGTGCATACATGTTACAGAGCAATAGCTCCAGAATCAAATAGCGATCTGGTCACCATGGCCCCGCAACCACATATAACATCACGAGGACAAGTTTACAGTTCACAAAAGCAATTTTAGAAAGCGCTATATCATTTATGGTGGGGAGAAAGAGACGGATATCCATCGCCAGTGTCCTTCCCATGAGGGCGTGGTGGGTTCTAAGACCTCACCCAGACACTACAACGAATTGGATGGAGATCCGCATCTTATCCGTCACCGCATGCTACGGAATTAACATTTTACCTGTCATTAGGGTTAAGTACCAGAATGGCCAGAGATACACTGCAGGCCGGTATTACAACATAATTAATTTTCTTTTCGCAGTGCTTCCTACATTGGCGGGGGAGTCTAACTAACTACTATCCGAGGATACAGGGGGCAGTGTGTCTAAAGCGGCACTTTAGTTATCACTGCTCGGAAACCTCCGAGTTTCCCAGAGTCAGATCCTGCTAACGCGTCGATGCAGAATCCAGACAATTATTAAGCCTCGCGGCTGGTGGATCATGGAAAGAGACAATAACTCGATATTAATAAGGCCCTAAGGTAACTGGTCAATTTTACACAACCTAGCCAGTGCGTGATGCTACATTTCCACTACAACTGGAAAAGAGGTGTACACTATGCATCTCTTGAGGAGAAATTGTCACTAACCACTTTAAACCTATCCTATCGAGCTAGAATAGCCATGTTTAGTCGGTAACGTGTCAGGCTCAAGCAATTAGAGCATGATCAGCGACCTCAGTGTAAAATTGATGCTGGAGGAATATAGTGATGCGGATACAATGTTTCTGTATAGTATAGCCTAGCGTACTGCATCCTAGAGTTTTTATAAATAAACAAAACATTTTAACTAGGATGGCTACTTGTGTGATCGATATATACTACAGGTCATAGGACCTTACGGTGCTGTTAGTTGAGAGCACCCACAGGAAATAAAGATAATATATACAATATGAAACAGAAAGTATGAAAATGCGGTCTTAGGACTGGGACAGCACCTATTAGTCATCAGTGCCCATTACGAAAATAATTAAATGAACAATAGTATAGCTAATTGAGCACATATTGGTCATCGGTACAGTAAGAGTACATAAGTCACTGACATATGAAATAGCGCGAGATGGCACGATCTTGATTGCAGGGAATTTTTTTTCCTCAGGCAGGTTTCTGCAGGCAGACTGTTGATGCAGCTCACTCTCAAGACAGTGAAGAAGAATGGGTAATAAGATGTCCACTATATAGTCAATTTAACTGATACATGATTTAAACAGTTTGTTGTAACGGTTCCTTCCGGCAATGGTAGTTTGAAAGTTGAGAGTTGCCCATTAACAGAGAGGGCTACTATTACGAATAATTATGCATGTACAATAACTGGGTACATGGTACGGGATACGTCGCATAGCTCTTGTCGCGCACCAAGCAAAGTCCCACCAGACTGTGGTCTAAAAGTTAATCATAACACGTGACATGCAGCGCGGCAGTTTGAATCCACTTTTCAGTGTGATCGGAAGATCCGGCGAGTTATCCACCAAGAATCACCATCAGCTCTACATTCTGTAGAATCATATCTGGCCCGCAATGCCCTTCCACAGGAAACTCCTCTAGGAAAAGTTCCGGAAAGGGAGTTCTTACATTAATTTAATTTTTGCCCTCAGATGGCTGTCCGGGGAGCATCCAAAATTGTTGTATCTCGGGAAGTCACTGTAAGACTGCTCACCGGCGCAGGAGATCTCAATTCCAAATGGCACTGCTGCTATGTAGGCACCGCAGTCAGTTAGTAGTTCTCCCGCATCTAGCACTGCGCTGGTCTAGCAGTCTTGTTGACGGGTTGACTTCCACGCCGATGATGCTCTTGATCTTCGATTTTTCGTCCCTTTTATACTACTCATGGCGTCAGAGGCAGGCGCTTCAGCCAATCAGTGAGCGAGCAGTAGCCAATCGGCGTGCAGCCAGAAGTGGTGACGTGGCTATCACGTGGACAGCACATTCCCCATTCAGTTAATGCACACACACACGATTATGATGTCAAAAGCAATATTTTGAAAATAATTTAACGGGAGTTTTATTGATAACTCGGCCATTTCTGCTCCGATTTTAATAAAGTAAACAGTTCTGAAATCCTCGTTTCATTCTGGTCCTGATCCCTACCAAGAACGACGAGAACGGTGCGATTTAAGAAAATCATGAGTACCAATTCGGTACACTATAAGCACATACTCTCCCAATCCTGACACATGTTGCCAGGGAAGCTCTGACACATATGCATGCGCGCTACGGGCTCTTACGGCTTTAGCCATTTTTTAAACAAAAACCTCTCATAGGGCTTATACATGCGTACTATCCTACTAAGGGGTGGGGGGGGGGCGAGCTTGGAGCGAATCCGACATCGTCGTCCCATACCCAGCTTAGCTGGGATGGTCCGTACCCATCCGGTTGATCCGTGCTACACTACCCCCTCCCAGTGTGACACCCGTGACAAATGATCAATGCTTCATGGATCGAATGCACGGGAGCACTCTAGGCGGGAATTATAGACATCCCAAGTAGGCGCGTAGCCGAGAGGAGTAGTGACCCGAGAGACGTGTGGTTATGAGAGAAAAAAGCACATAGCGGTGTGAAAGAGTTTGGGAGGGAGGCATACTTTTAGTTTTCATTTTTGACCTGGAATTATTTTTCTAGGTCTTTTCTTTTTTTTGTTTTGTTTTATTACGTGCTGCATGCTGTATCTTTATTTAATACCCTGATTAGGCTAAACAATAGCTTGCATGGGCGTTCTCTTGGCTGCGGATAATTATTTTTTCGCAGAGAATACCCAAGCTCCAACGTACCTCAATCATTTATAACATAGAAACAAAAATAAAAGAAAAGTATATATATAAGATATGTTAAAACAGTGATATCACAGTTTGAAAATACATAGATTACGTATGCATTCCAGATAAATTAGGGAATGCATACAGTGCGGCCCGTTTTGGTGGGTCCAGACGGATAGCTTTCGCTATCCACAATCCGTCCCGACATAATAACACGGGAAGAAAAATAATAAGAAAAATAATATATTAATAAAGTAAAAAGACTAGTTCATCAGGCAGCCCCAGTGTAGCTGGGACGACATGGCGGGAATAAGACATATTCACTACGGTATGTTGTGTACCTGCGTCGCACACAAAGTGTTTACAACACAGGTGTCCACGGCGATTATTTCTGTGAGACATAGCTATGCAGGAATATTGCGCGGCTATGTAAGATGACCGTAGTCAGCCTAGGGACTGGGTGTCAATTATAAAAACATATATAATAAAAAGAAAAATATTTCAAAAATAATAAAATAATACGGTCCATTTTTCCGCACACCTACTTAGAAATTCTGCCGCAACCATGACATAGTGTCCTTAAACATCTGCAGAGAAATTTCCCCAGCGAGTCTTGGTTCCACGACTCATGGTGGTCGGATGTGGTCGGTGGACCTCTGATGCCGAAATATCACTACTTATAATGTCCTAGTCGGTAATACTGAAACTGGAGGAAGGTGCGGATGTGTCCATAGATGCGCTAGTGGTGGTGATGATTATGACGGGTGTCATACTGACTGGAGGTGGTGTGGATACTGCAGACATCACTGTTGTCGTAGAGGTGGTGGTGATGGTGCGGGCTGCAGGTTGGCTGAATGCGGTGATGATGCGCAGTGTGGTTGCTGCGGTGGTGATTATGGATATTTTTATAGCCTTTAATAACTTGCTGGCCGTCGTCCTAGAAATTTCCCGGATAGCCGAAGGCTGGTGGGCTATTCTTCGTTTCCCTGAATATGGACGATCTGGCGTAGTTATTTTGCATACGGTAGGATCTACTGGAATACTGATGATGCGTGTGGGTGCCGGTTTGTTGGTCTGTGGTGCGGTGGTGATGTTGACTGCTTCTGTGAGGCCGATCTGATCTATAATTAAACTGCACGGAGAAATAGATCTATCATAAATGTCCTGTAAACCGGGTTCAAAGATTGTCACAGGTGTAGAAATCACGACTGATATGGCCTGGCCGATTATGGATGAGAATGCGGTGATAATGCTGCGTGTGGTCGGTGGTGTCACTACGGGTGCTGCCGGTGCAGAAATCACAGTTGGTGTTGATACGGATGTTGCGAATGCTGCCGTTGCTGTTCGTGCTGGTGCTGCCGATGTGGATGCTGGGATGCTGCTGCTAGATGGTTGTGTTGCGGATGCTGTTATTCTTATGAAATGTGGAAAGTCAGTTTGTCGCTATTTAGTACGTTTTGTTTTTGCCATCTTTCTTGTTGGAAGCACCTTAACTGGTAATCGGCTTTCGAAATGGGGAGCGAGAATATCTATGTCCTCATTTTGCTCACCAGGTGCTGACGTTACTACTAATACACGATGTTTGAAACTTAAAGCGTGTGTTACACCGTACCAAGTAGCTGAATACAGGTACTTGCAGTCCGCACAAAAGGCATGTTGTAAAAGATGGTCACAATTGACATGAAGCGTCAAGTCCGAGTTTCTGGCGAACACACGCTTACAAGGCTGTCCGTTAGGCTGTAACACTGTACACAGATACTTCTTCCCGAGATGAACTGGTGTTGACTCCTCCAAGCTGTCGGACAAGGCAAGATCTTCCACAAGCGACATCTCATTCCCGCATGATGATAATGTGCGGAACCACCTAACCTAATTAAATTTCCTACCTCTTCATACTTTTCCTGGCCAAATATAATAGTAATAAAATAATAAGTACAACAGCAGAATTTGGTTTGCGACACGAAAGTAGCCTAATGCCAGACCTCCCCTTTGTCAAGTTTTGACAGGAAGATGAAGTTCCAGTGCGTGCTTTACTCCTTTTATACATTTTGGTGATGTCACAGGAGGCACACCCGAAAGTTTTGGGGGGTGTCGGTCGGGCCCTATTTGGAAAGTTTCAATTTGAATTCTCCTGAATCGGATCAAATATTCCCTCTGTAGAAAGGAAGTAAATATAAATATAAAAAGGAAGGAGGGCGGTAGCTGCATGTGGGTTGTGTCAACTTTATCGGACATGATGCATTTCGCTCTGTAATGGCCGAGCCTGGAGGCGGGACAGAGTTAATTTAGAGCACGGATGACCAAGAAAGGCGCTGTTGTAACTTGAATCAATCCATTTTCGAATTCACGTTCAGTAGCAAAATCCTACTTATGGACGACAGACTACGGGCATCTTGCTCTCTTAATAATATTGACTGTTATTACATGTGTGTGATTGACGTGTGGTAATTTAGCAGTTTACCTACGACGAGTCCAGGTGGGGGTGGGTGAGGCGGGGAATCCCCCATAGCGCGTACTGTAGATGGCTGTGGTGTTGTTCCTCCTTTCCGTATGATCAGTTTTCCGTAAACCGGATAAGGTGTTTGCGGAAAATGTTGACTCGTGTTGTTGATGGTGGTGATCTATTGTAGGGAAGTCGGGGTAACTGTGTGACACTGACTTAATGCGGATTGGGCATATCCAGGTTTCCAAGCTGGTGAATGCCGAGTCTGTTGCTATTGCAGAAAAGTCGTGTTGCAGAAAGTGATGAGCTTCCCCCCCCCCACCCGCATTTATGCAGAAGGGAGTGTTGCGGAAAAAGGTGTCTAACTTTTTCGATTATAAAACACTAGGTACATCCTTAGCGATGTTTTTGATGATGTGGAATGTCTTCATTATATCCTTGCTATAACCCGGTGTGTTTGTGACGTTCGCGCAATGATGAATTGACATATCCAGCAATGCGGGCAAGTGTATTCTGTATGCTCCTGGCTTTCTGTGTCTTGGTGTGATGTTGTGAATGCTGACGGGGGGAGGGGGTGGGGGGGGGGGGGGGGTGGTTGGTAGAGCGGTTGTGGTCAGGGATGCCCTTTGGATGGAGAGGGTCAACTCCCATTACACAACGGTTGGTACCGTGAATATTCGACCCAAGAGTCTGCTGAACAGGGTACTTCCCTGGCCACCACCAGCGGGGAGGGGGTGGGGGGGTGTTACTGTGGTGCAGCATGCCACCTCCTCTGCAGCAGCGGACTCTCTCATATCTGAAGATTGACAGTCAACAGACGACGAGTGGAGTGTGAAATGGACAGGGCTGGTGATGTCCGAACTTGGTGCATAGACAAGTGATGCGAGTTGGAGTGGGGGTGGTGATGCCAAGGGATGGAATGCACCTTGGAATGGGATTGGTCTCGCGATTTGCGGTGGTGGAGAGGTACACCGAATTGTCCGGTTTTGCTGTTTTCAAAACAAGCCAAGGCCTCATCAAGTCTCTTCACATCCATGTTATTTTTTTAATGTTCCACTCCACAAGAAGCATGGCCCGGGGAAGCCTCAGCTTCCGCTTGTGGTAACTCTATCATCGGGGTAATAGCATGAGGTGTGTGGGAATGGGAAGAGGTCGGCGGAACAACTTTTCCGTCCTTCCCCTTGGACAGCACAAATGCGAGTTTTCAGATACGACTTCCCAGATCTGGTAGACCCGGCCTGAGGAGAGAGAGGGTGTGTACGTATCTCATCGTCGTCCTCAGTGTTAGTCATATGTTCACCGCACTCCTGGCTTGGTAGAAGAGGGGTCGAACTGGCACCGTGGTGCTCGGGACTAACGTCAGGAATACTTGTTTCCGTAGGAACATCTGTCTGGGTACCGGTGTCACGTGGAATGCCCAGCCCGAGCTCTGGCACTGGGTCGTCACTGACACAAGGTTTAAGTCGATCGAAGTGTATGACTGAGGTCAGGCCATCCGAGGCGCGGATGCAGTAGGTCACGTCCGACTTTGACGTGAACCCAAACCATCTTTCTCGCCTCATACGGATCTCCATGCACTCGCCGCTTGTGCCAAGTTTTCTGATGCCAGTGTGCAGTGGATAAAGTTTCTCTCACTAGCTCATGGGTCTGTTCTATCCGCTGCTGCATGAGCTCTACGTAGAGAGATGGTGAATTTTTCTCTCCCGGAATCCTGGGCATGGCCAGATCCAGGGGTAAGGCTAATTCACGGCCTAACATTAACCGAGCAGGGGTGTAACCCATGCTGGAATGTATTGAAGTGTGGTATGCCATGAGTGGGGAGAAAGATGGCACCTCCACGCTGGTGTCCTCCGTAAGTACCAACTTTGTTGGAAAACTAAGTCATCAAGGATTGCGGGCTGACACCCGCATACAGAGGCAACTCTAACGATGTCTAACCTTCTAACAAGAAACTGTGCTCGACATCCTCAGACAACGCAATGGTCCCAAGAGCTTACCATAGCTACGTGGGATATACGTGGTCTGACTGCAACATCAAAGAGGCAAACCGTAGGTGCAGATTGTGAACACTATAAAATCGATATCACATGCATTCAAGAGACTAAAGTAGCTAAACACTCAGAGCAGCAACTTCAGACAGGTCATAAGCTAGTACTCATGGAGCAAAAACAGGCCACTTACCGTGGATTAGGCGTCATAATCGGACCAAGGGTATTGGGTGATGTCATTAGTTTTGGATACGTCAGTGATCGCATTGCATTTATCGACCTGGATATACCAATGCGAAAGTGCACCACAACTAAGTGTCGCATAGTCAATGCATATGGGCCAATTACCGAAAGGGCCAAAGAGAATCCAGCTATATTAGATTCCTTCTATGCAGGACTGAGCTACGCCATTACTATCCCAGCTAGATGGCAACTGTTCGTGTGTGGCGATTTCAACTCTAAGCTGGGTAAACTCGGCATTGCGGACACAAGTTCAGGACTTGGCTCATGCATGGGATCGTATGGAGAGGGCACATGCAACAGCAGTGGAGATGCACTGGTGGCATTCCTTAGTTCCAGTGGCCTATTTGCCACAAATACGGCTTTCAAACACCCATATTGCCACCGAAAAACATGGACTGGACACATTGCTGATTTCAAAGCCCCAAAAGGTTCTAAGGCTACAAAAGCTGTCTTCAACCAAATAGATTTCATACTATGCAAGACAGCAGCAAAACCCCTACTTCGGGATGCTCGTTCCTATGGAGGCACAGACCTCAATTCTGACCATAAGCCAATCATTACACGCCTCCATGTGAAGCAGCTCTACCTAATGTATAAACGCCATACCAGACAAGAGGGTAGAGTCACCTACAACTTACCCAAGCTCATCAGCGACACTGACACTCAAATGTCATAGAAAAGGCCCTCGGGGAGCAGATAGCTACCATCGACGTCAGCTCCGATCCAAACGAAGCCCTAACCAAAATACTGATATCTATGGAATCATCAGCTACTAGCACCATAGGTATTACAAAAAACAACAGAACTAGGTATACTGACGACCCTCTCGTAGTAAAACTGTCAGCAGAACAGAAAGCGTTACGTCTGCGCATCTATCAAAGTGGCCAAAGTGAAGATCGCAACGCCAGGAATGCAATAACATTCTGTGCCACATTAGAGAACGCTTAAAAGATCTTGCTATCCAACACACAGACGCCCTAGCAGATGAAATCACTGCCATGGATGGCTGCCACAAAATGTTTCGTGCAGGCCAAGCCCTGAGAGTTGCAAGCAACAGACGCGCAAACACGAAACATATACGCGTGAATCCAGGAGGGGGTACGTTCTCCTAAGGAATCTGTTACACCACTTTCCGCAATGGCAGAATACTATTATAAGTGTTTTGGAGTATGCCACATACAAAACGATGTTCTCAACATTAATAACTGCATGGTTATCCCAGTGCGTTATCGTGAAACTATTTTACAACTACCCAATAACGCTGGACACCTAGCCATCGAAAGGACCATCGTGCAGATAAAACAGATTCCACTGGATCGGGATACGCGATAATGTGAAGGCATGGGTCGCCAAATGTGTCCCATGTCAAAGACGCGCTGTTGGCCAGCACCATTCCGCACCTGTATAAGTTAAAATTGTTGGTGCCCCGTGGGAGCGAGTGACTACTGACGTGCTCGGACCCTTGAATACGACAGATGAAGGAAATAAATACATCCTCGTATTACAAGATTATTTTACGAAATGGGTGGGCTTTGCCAGACCAAGAGGCATCCACCGTGGCGGAGGTTCTGACAAGCAATGCGTTCTGCCGATTTGGTATGCCCTATGAGCTGCACTGCGACCAAGGAAGTAATTTTGAGAGCCGGTTGATCTCCGACCTCTACAAATTGTTTCATATCGTCAAAACAAGGACGAGTCCATATGACACCCCCCCCCCCCTTGAGTGACGGAATGGTGGAGAGATTTAATCGTACTCTAGCGGAGATGTTTACTAAAGAAACACGCCTTGATTATAGAGATTGGGATTTACATCTCCCATATGTGCTCATGACATGTATGTATGTATACATGTATGATTACTGTATTCTGCGGCTGTAGTAGTAGAAACATCCTACAGCTGGAATCAGTCCTTCTTCGCTTTTGCGCACTGTGTCTTGTCCTCAGCCAAACTCCTTAGCTTCCTCAGATCCATTCTTGACTTGCGTGTACCTAATCCTGCTTTCTTGAGGCCACCTCGTAGCACGCTTAGCAGATTTATGCAATGACGTCCTCTCCTGGCTCTGTATTTTCTGGCTCCGAGTAGGGCCAATTCCAAGGCTCTCTGTGCTTGTGTGTCTTCTGGCATCCTTAGCACATGCCCAAACATGGACCATCTTTGCTGGGCGACTTTTACAGACAGCGGCGGCGTATTACACATCTTGTATAGTGCATCGTTGGAAATTATGCTCTCTGGCCATCGGTGTCCAGTGATGGTGCATAGGTGTTTGCGGTGGCAGGTGTCAAGTTTGTTGGCATAGCCACCAACAACTTTCAGACAAATTGTTTTCAAAATATTCAGCAGATCCAGATTTAAACCGGCCCATGAAAAGATGTAGGCTGCAGTAATTCAGCAGAGAGGCAGTTAACCCTTACCACCCTGATCTCAAAATCTTACATTTTCAAATTAAATTAAAAGTTGAACAGGTGTTAATTTTTCAACAAATTTTGTGGATGATGTTGGTGTTAACGACCGCAACATCGTCCACTAAAACTGGTGGAAAGTGTGCACTGGTCAGTCGCTGCTATTTGCACAGTAAAAGATAGAATATTGGCAACAGAGTGGTAAGTGTTAACACTCAAACTGGCAACTAATTATGGAGTAGGCATCAAATCATTCTCCTGCCACCAGTGGACTCATCCTGCGTGACACAGACATATGGTTTCGCAAGAATGGTGTCAAAGTAGCTTTATGTGGGAACAATATAATTCTGTGATATATAAATAACACTAATCTTATAACATTATATGATACCATTTTAAACAGGAGGCATTGGTAATCTGACTCTAGGGCTTGCACTGAGGATAAAGGACAAGACCCTGTGACCACACACGCTTTACGATGAGTACAGATACAAATCTTTCAGCTGTTTTAAAATGCAAAGGGGATATTAAATTGGTTAGTATTAATTATGTAATGACGTGAAAAGGCGTTCTATGCATGATATATGGAATAACCCGTTTCTTAATCTACGGACATACTTTTTTAATTAATCTCCAATAGAAGTAGCCAATTACAGTTTTACTGAGCAAATCTTAAACATCCTATTCAAAGTTTTGTAATGTTCATAGCCAGTCATCGACAGTTAACGATTTAAAATTCAAATGTTCTCATTGAAACTGACCATTTGCATACCAAGAGATTATTTTTATAGAATTTATCCCTGGAATGAATGGCTAGTCACGTCGGCCAAAGCCGGCCTCTGCAGTGGTCTTGAGGAATGGCCATTTTGGGCCAAGAGAAGACTTTTTGTTATTTAAAGCTGGAATGACTGGCTTGATATGAGCCAGTCATTCCAGCGTTACATAACAAACATACATGTAGCCTTCCCATGCCCTGCAAGAGGACATTCACTAAACAAAGATGTTAACTTTCTTTACCAATCTTGACCATGAATCATTTAATATGAGTGGAATGACTGGCACGATAACAGGGCCAGCCATTTCAGTGGTAAAGTTTGAAAAATATTGTCATGGTCTGAAAATCGACATTTTCTAAGAGAAAACAGAAATGTTCTTGACCAACCTTGATTATTAAATCTTTAACGGTCAAATTTGGTCAAGCAAATCAAAATATTTGCTTATTGATGTCCATTTGCAAGCAAAGAGAAGACCATTTTTGAAAATTTATCACGGAATGACTGGCTCGATAATCGATGTCTGCTCTTAGTCTGCAAATGGACCAGTGCATGTGTTGTTGCTGGCTTGACCATTAAAGAGTTAAAGGGTTGAAGTTTACCGGTAAACTGACTCTGTTCATGTTTTTCAGGAGGAGCGTCCAGTTCCTGAGCCTGGGGATGGCGGTAAGTGAGATACATGTATTAAAGGTGGAAATTAGATTTCAATAAAACTAAATGCCAAAAACAGAAGTTTTTATCATATTTTATGAACTAAAACCAACTTTACACATTTTACACCCTCTATCAGTATTAAAATTTTGCTTAAAATCATCGATTTTGACGCGCCTTAAAAATAACAGTATGGCATCATTGCATGAATTGTCACACAGGCACATACACAGAAATACGCCAACTGTTTCCATTCCTCTCGCGGTGACACACACACACACATACACATTGTAAAATATGCTCTTGAACGGGTGGCCTTGCAAACCAGCCTTTCTTTGACCAGTCCAGTACCTTTGCAAGCCGACCTGCACGTGACCTATCGACTAGTGGAGAGCCTGTTATTTGACCCTGATATGTTTATTATTTTGCATCTCAAATATAGATTTCATCATCATCTTTGTCTCAACATTCATCACCTTTATAACGAGCATGAACCGTCTTTTGGGGCCGATGCACAGGTGGTCGTATTGATGGTCATACATAACAGTCTAGAGTCTAGTAAACTGGCACTTTGGGACTGGATATGCTCACCTCCCTAGCTACGGCGCAGCTTCTTTTTCTTTTCGATAGCTGGGAGCTTATGAGCGGGTTAACATTTCTTTCCAAAGTGGAAATTTGAATATGGTGTAAGAAATGGTTTGTTGTGTGTTTTGGACTTATTTTGTTTGGAAGCCATTGCTGCCTGAGGCGGCAGTGACTTTTGGGCAGGGTAAGTCCAGAATATTCAGCATGTTTTATTTTACATTATAGACAACTTACATTATTTCTGAGCCGTACCATTCGCAGACGACGCGTCGCGGTGTATTTTCAGAGAAATCCCGTTATAATGTAAGCATATAAATGCTGCCGCTATAGCTATAATGAGTATATCCGGCTAGATACTAAATCTGTTGCTGCTGAACTACTGAATTTGCTGAATGGATAAATCTATGATGCCCGTTGGTCGCGTATGACCTCCGCGTGGCTATCATGGATATATCTCTTTCAGACACTATGTGTATTCTGACGTTGCTATTCTGGTTGCTGGATGAATATCCTGATCAAACATTCAGCCTGAATATTCAACGAGAATACATTAACGAATTCCATAAACAAGGCCAACCACTTGATGGTAGATTGTGGTCTCGCGGGAACAGAGAGACTAGTTTGTAGCCACCCATTCAAATCTGAAGCTAATGGGGATGGGTGGGGGGGGGGACGGGGTTAACCGAATTGGTTTCCACAGAACACCCATGCAGACTCATGATTCTGATATCACGAAGTTGGTATGTCGAATTATCAATGTTGATGTATGGCGGGTCAGTTTTTCGATCTGAAGCAATATATTTCAAGGTAACCCCCCCCCCCCCCCACTCCGGATCCCATGTCCTGGGTGAAAATAGCTACATTATATTCCTTTTGCTAATGTTTAGACTAAAATGCATCGCTGTCAGATTAAATGTGGAATTCCACATATGCGAATTATCCACTTTTAATCGGATTGTCAAAGTAAGACGTATAGCACTAATTCCTGAAAAAGTACTTATATATGCAACCGGATTGAACTAATTAGAACTAGATTAATCTGGGTGATCTCTAGCCCTGGGAAACATTTGACATTTAGTTAATTGGACCAAAGTTAGTTTCAAGCCGTCCTATTTTGTTGGCCGGCCAGTGAGAAGTTAACCTGGGAAGGAATAGAATGATGACAGATTTCAGATTCAGATTATTTATTGGCACAAAATCTTTTACACGAAGATATAGCCAAACATGAAGGTTACACAGACATTATACAGATTACAAGACACACAGTAGCCTACGAATAATGAACAGAAAATGCTAATATATTAAATAATTAATAATTATATGTAGTCTGGGGTTTGATTGACAGACTAATATTATGCTAAGAAAGTTGTTACTGGTAGACCGGCGCTTAGCGTATTTTAAGGCTTTTTGCCTTTTAATGGTGCATTTTGAAACAGTTCAATACCGCTTTACAGTTTACCTTATTATACGACATTAAGAATCAAAATTTTTCATCTAAGCTAAAATTAGAGATATCTACAAATGAGTTGAGAGAATTAAATAGAGTCAGCAATGAAATGTTTCTCGTCTTCAACAATTCCAACAAAGCAAAGTAAGCACAATCTTTACTCTACTGGAGTTTTTGGGACATTATGCCTAGCCACTTCTATCTGGAGGCTATTCGCACTGACTCCGAGTTTGACAAAATCCTTACGCCTAGAATAGTCTCCATTAACTAGTAGATAGTTTTCAATATCGAAGTTATTTTTGAAAGTTCTGTAAGTTCGATGTTTAGATCCCTGTTGGAATTTGCCAACAGGACATATAACATCCCTGTTTATATGGAGAAGCCAGGTAGATTTGTACCTCGTTTCCATGGCATGTTTTAGTAGTCTGGAAGATTCATTTTTATTTATGGTGGATTGATTGGGCCAACTTTCTTGAAGGTTAAAATTTGTCCATAGATTTTTAGCTCACCTGGCCAGAATGGCCAAGTGAGCTTATGCCATGGCGATCGTCGGTCCGTCCGTCCATCCATCCATCCATCCATCCGTCAACCTTGTTCTTTAAATGACTTCTCAAGAACCACTGGGCCGATTTCAATTATATGTGGCAGGAAGTGTCCTTAGGGCATAGGGATCCAAGTTTGTTCAAACGAAGCCGATCAGCCAATTTGGCCGGCGGTCATCTTGGATTTCTGCCGATTTTAGGAAATGTCTAAAAATCTTCTCCGAAACCGCTTGGTGGATTGAAGCAAACCCCATGAAATATGATCTAGGGCAAGAGCTGAACCAAGTTTGTTGAAGGGAAGTTGATTGGTCAAATAGTTCGGCGGCCATTTTGGTTGACCTAGTTTTAGCGAAAACGACTTCTCCAGAACCGCTGAAGGGATTGGGCCAAAATGTGGCAGATATGATTAAGGCCATTAACTAAGGGCCATTAAAGTTTGTTCAAGGGAAGTTGATTCGTAAAAAAAACATGGCCGCAGTGGGCCAATCAAAAGACAGCATGTTTGGCGGCGATATTGGACTTTTTTATTTGATGGATTTTGAGGCTGAAATTGGTTTTATAAATGTTTTTGGGTATGCCGATTTCAATTTTATTTGGCAGGAAGCATCCTTAGGGTGTAGAGATTCAAGTTTGTTCAAACAAAGCCGATCGGCCAATTTGGCCGGTGGCCATCTTGATTTTTGTCCAATTTTTAGAAACGTCTTTAAAAATCCTCTCCGAAACAGCTTAGTGGATTGAAACAAACCCCATGAAATATGATCTAGGGCAAGAGCTGAGCAAAGTTTGTTCAAGGGAACTTGATTGGTCCCATGGTTTGGCGACCATCTTGATTGACCTAGTTCTAGCGAAAACGACTTCTCCAGAACCACTGAAGGGATCGGGCCGAAATTTGGCAGATATGGTTAGGGAGTAAGTGCCATTAAACTTTGTTCAAGAGAAGTTGATCCGTCAAAAAACATGGCCGCGGTGGGCCAATCAAAACATAGCGTGTTTGGTGGCCATATTGGTATTTTTTATTTGATGGATTTCGAGGCTGAAATTGGTGTTATATGTGCTTTTGGGTATTCTGATCTCAAATTTACAATTTTCAAAACTGTCGGATAAACGGTTTGGCGACCATTTTGGATCATTTTCCTGTCAAAAGCTCCCATACTAAAGCAATGGGGAATTTAAAATGTCTTCTAGAACTACTGGGCCTATTTCAATTATTTTTGGCAGGAAGCATCCTTAGATTGTAGAGATTCAAGTTTGTTCAAACGAAGCCAATCAGCCAATTTGTCCGGCGGCCATCTTGGATTTGGCCGATTTTTAGAAATGTCTAAAAATCTTCGCTGAAAGTGAGCGATTGATTAAAAAGTCATAAAATATCATTTAGGGCACGAGCTGAAGCAAGTTTGTTCAAGGGAACTTAATTTGCCAAATGGTCGGGCAGCCATCTTGATGGCCTGGTTTTCATGAAAGCAACTTCGTCTCCACAGCCACTGAACGGATTGGGCCGAAATTTTTTAGATATGATAATAACGACTAAGGGCCATTAAAGTTTGTTCAAAAGAAGTTGATACATAAAGAAACATGGCCTCTGTTTTCTTGTTACAAGTCTGCTCAACTCATTAGAGTTTTACTTATTGTTAATGACCATTCTAGTTGAGATGCCTATGGTCCAGGTGAGCGATACATGCCCCTTGGGGCTCTTGTTTACATGTGTTGACCAATTTGTTTCACCTAACCAGACGCAAGAATGCATATAGGCATGATGAACTATTGTCTCAGAGTCAATGTCACATAACCTCATCCAGAACTTCGCTGCTTCGGACGAGGTATTATTAGGGCAGACTGCCCAAGTTCACCCCTCACAGCGGCATTCGTAGTTTTCATGTTAACTCCAAGTATATAGTTACAAAAATTGATAATAACTTTCTCAACAGGTACATTATCTCCTAACTTCATAAAGTTGTGTTCATTGATACCTTTCGTATAGAAAGGGGCCCAAACTTCTGCACAATATGACAATATTGGTAGAATAAGTGAATGGAATATAGTGTAAACGCTATTAAGACATTGTTTCTTACATTGGCAGATTTAAGTTTTAACAATGCTTTCTTAGCCTGTTCAGCCAATCTTTCACAGGCATCCCTGAAGTTACCAGAGGGAGTAAATAAAATACACATGTACCAATAGGCTTTTACAACCTCAATAAGTGAACCTTTGTAGGTAAAGGAATGCATGTATTTCTTGATGAGATGGCCACCTTTATTGAAGACGATTATCTTAGTCTGGTTTCGATTGACAGTTAGATTCTCCTTCGATCAATACTCACCATTCTGTTACTTCTGATATACAGCTGGCCTTGACAGCGGCTCTAGGATTATAGACTTAGAAAGCTTTATCGACTCCTGGGAACCGGGTACTCGGCTCCCAACTGCCGAGTACCCGTTTACCATAGAGCTCATTCTTGTTTGCATAGCAACAAGAGCAATACATGCTTTCTGCATTGAGGATTTTAGTGTTTTTTGTGAAAGAAAATCTAAGTCTTTAATCTGTGATAGTTTGTGTGGTCGTGAAAGGATTAACTAAAGGATACTATGGAGAATACCGTCGAAGATAACCAGGTTGTATCATTCTTTATTATCCATAGTTAAAAGACTTAGGTCTCTAAATTTCGCCGTGTCGCATGTTCCAATTTCTGACCCCATAGAATCTGGGACGTGTGCTAACAACGATATATTCCAGACGATCGCCTTCTTTAACCCCCAACAGGCGATCGGCGGATATGAAAATAGGTGTTATGCTACGGTATTTCTAACACGAATATCGGCTGACGTCGTTCTCCGTAGGATCCGAGCGGGTGACGTCACACCCGGTCGCTCGGATGTTTATGTGAAGAAAAATTTTTCATTAATTCGCGCATCTTGTTCTGGGTGCTGCGTACTAAAAATGGTACCGGAAACTTTAGAATGATCAAGTTTACGTGCGATCACGATCGGTTTGCAATGATCGGTGGTTTCAAAATTCTTGAGTAGATGCGTGGTCTGCGGTTTTACCGTGTGATACAGCAGTTTGTTATACATTTTGTTGTTTTCTTCACATATCGTGCTGCTTTCGTTAGGAGTATAATTTATATTGATTAGTAAATATACCCCGAATGCTATGCGATATGATTCCTCTAGCCGTTACACATCCTGGAGGATCTATTATGGGTGTGTTTAATGCCCGCCTCGTTCTTGTCGTCATAATCAATGCGATCGTTGTTGTAACGTGGCGTGGTGGGGTGCGGGAGGGTTACAGTTAATTTATGAGTCAAATTATTTGAAAATTAATTGTCTGCCTTCCATCCGGGTCTCGTTCCGCTTGTTTATTGTAGGTTTGTGCTTATGTTATAGGCCAAGCCAGCCCCGCCATCATGTGACGAATGCCATAAGTTTGTCCGTGTCGTGTTCAAGGACCATGTCTGTTTTAGGTGTTCCCTGTGTAATATTGATCATAGGTGTAATATTTGTGCAGTGAGGTCCGTTGAGATGATGGTTAAGTTCCTTGCCCAGAAGGACTTGGCTGGGTCTGACGCGGGGTCAGGCGGTCCGAGAGTAAATCGTGGAGCGCCCGGTTCGGCCGGTGGGGGTGCTCCACGTCCCCAGCTGGAGGTGGCGGAGATGGCACCGCCGGCGTGGTTTGGTCCGGCTATGCAGGGTTTTCTGCATAGCGTTCTGCCCACGCTGGTGTCGTCCCTGCTACCAAAGGTTGGGGGGGGGCAGTTTCTCCCCATGCCTGGTACGGATCCTGTCCTCGGACAGGATTCTGGACTGGTTACCGAGGGGGCCGTCTCGTACGGCCCCCTGGCAGTCCCGTCTGGCTTCGGCCAGATGGGTTCTGTTTCTCTGCGGCCACCTCCGGGTGGTCCAGTAGCGGTGACCGGTCCGTCAGGTGTGGGAGCCGTCCGCCAGGACGGTTCCACGGTTGACTCGTCTAGTGACGACTCTTCGGAGTCTGAAGACGAGGAGGCCAAGGGGGAGAGGTTGCTGCGGCCCGTGAAGCCGCAGGTGGAGAATATGGAGGTTGATTCCGTCCTGGCCGGAACCGGCCTCCATTTGTCTGGTTTGGCGCAAGCCAGGTCAGCGGCTCCGCCTGTCGCTGAGGCCAATCCGTTACCGTGCACCGGTTCCATGCGGCTTGGTTTGGCACCAGCCGTCTCGGGAACGGGTGTGCCGGGCCGGGCGTGGTACTCACCTATCTCGCCTGGTCCGGCAGTCGGACGTGGGGTGCCGTTGGCGCCCGTGTCCGGCTATGGTTCCGCGACTGCTACGGGTCCGTACGGTTTTCCGTGCGGACCTACCCCATGGACCGGAGTGTTTCATGGGGTGGCGGCGGAACCGTGTGGTACCGGAGTGCCTGGCGTGTCAGCCGTGGCTCCTTGCCGGGAGGCCGTGGCTGGCAGGCCCGTGAGCACGTCAACGGGTGACGTGTTTGCGGGGCTGTCTTCATCGGAGGTAGATTGGTCAGATGCTCTGGCGTGGCTAGCCAGGGTTGACCCGTCTGTGGTTTCGGCCACGGCCGATGAGGATGCGCCCCGTCCGTCGGTTGCGTCGATCAGGACGGGGATTTTGCCCGCGGCCCGGATCCAGTCAGTGGGACTTGATCCACGGTTCATAGATTTGTTGGATGCTATTTATAGCAAACAACTGATGACCAAGGGTCAGCTCCCTGCGGCCTCCAGGGAGGTGCGGGCAAGATGTCGTATTCCGCGGGGGGAATACGACAGGTATGGTGTAGTCCCGTCGGTCACGGAGGATGACCGATGGGTACTGGGCGTCCAGAGTGCCGTGGCGGGTGGCCCCGGTCCGGCACTTGTGGACAAGTCTCAGGTACACCAGGAAGAAGTCCTGTCCCTATGCGATGAGGGTGTGAGGGCAGCGATGAGCGCTGTCAACCACTCTTATCGTCTCCTTCAGTCGGTGTGGGCTGAAGCGGGGGCAAGCCACCCTGTGCCACCTGTGGCGCTTTCATGTGGCAATGACGGCCTGGTGCTGTCGATGGACGCATTGGCAAGGGTGCAAGCGCGAGTGACGAAATCCAGGAGGCAAATGGTCATTGACCATATGCGTCCGGCTACGGCAGTCAGGGAGCGTCTTCTTGGGACGCCCCTGACAGGGCCTAGCATCTTCGGTGGCCAAGCGCGGGCCATCTTAGAGGATACCGCCAGTATCACGCAGAATCGGTTAGCGGTAAACCTACAGCTAGAGCTAGTGCGGCAAGCGCACGCACTAGGGGCTGTGGGGAAACCGCTAACGGGACAACCTTCAAAGAAGCAGAAGCAGCATAAGGGCAAGGCGAAAGCTAGGCCTGTTGCGACTTCTGCTTCAGCTGGGTTTTCGGAGCCGCCGCCGGCGAAGAAGCCCAGGAAGGTTGTAGAGGCGCCTACCCTCCCCAATGTTGCTCCTGACCGCCCTAGAGGCGGGAAGGGCAAGGGGAGGGGTAAGGGTAAGGCCTCAAAGGGCAGACAGAAGGGGCCGAAGCGTACCTGAGGGTACGAAAGCTCCCTTCATATCTGCCTGGACCGCGCCTGTGCGACAGGAACAGCGGTGCCAGTTATACCCGTCGTGCCTAGAACGAAATGGTTCTCTCTCTCTCTCGTTAAGAAAGAGGGGGAGGGGGGGGGGCGGACTGCGAGCCGGACAACCCCGTTAGACGTCGAGGCGTCTATGGTGGGTGGAAGGCTCATGCGTTTCGTCGAGGCCTGGCGAGGTGTGACGTCAGACAGTCTGGTCCTGGGATGGTTATCCCAGGGTTACATGCCGGAGTGGTGGGACTTTCCACCACAAAATCTGTCTTTGGCACCTGTCTGGACACCCGTACCAAGGGAGCCAGACAAGTTAGAAGCCGTTCAAAAGGAAGTGTCGGGTTTGCTTCTGAAGGGAGCAATAAAACCAGCAAACCGAAACACTCCAGGCTTCTATTCAAACATGTTCCTTGTCCCCAAGAGCACAGGGGGATGGAGACCCATACTCAATCTCAGGCCATTAAATTGGTTTATCCATACGCCTCGGTTCCAGATGGAAACGCCGAGGTCGGTAATGGCGGGATTGAGGAAAGGAATGTGGTGTGTATCGATCGATCTGAAAGATGCATATTTCCACATTCCTATGAATCGGAGTTGGCACAGGTTTCTGAGATTTGCGTTTCAGAATCAAGTATGGGAGTTTACAGTTCTCCCGTTTGGCCTGTCGACAGCTCCGAGGGTTTTCACAAGAGTGGTCCTTGCGGTGACAGCGTTTCTCAGAAAAGAGAACGTGGCGCTACACACCTACATAGACGACTGGCTGCTCAAGGCAGACTCGGCAGCCAGGTTGAATGTGGATACTGCTCTGACTCTGAAGTTACTTTCAGATCTAGGCTGGATAGTCAACGAGGAGAAATCCGAGTTGACGCCCACTCAACATTTCGTTTATTTGGGGATGCGATTCGACCTCGAGGAGGGCAGGGTTTACCCGTCAGAGCCCAGAGTGGTGTCTCTGTTAGCCATCCTCAAGAGTTTTCGAGTGGGAAACCACATTCAGGCGAGGCGGTTCCTTCAGATGCTGGGCATGATGGTCTCCATGGAGCAGGTTATCCCGTACGCTGCTCTAATGCGAAGGCCTATCCAGTTGTATCTGATGTCTCTGTGGAAACAGAGAACAGAACCCCTGTCAAAACTGGTGCCAGTTTTGGAGCCGATAATATCGCATCTTCTATGGTGGAAACAGCGTCAGAATCTACTATTAGGGGTTTCGCTGCACCTACCCCACCCCCAGCTGTCCGTGTACACGGATGCATCGCTGGAGGGGTGGGGTGCCTGCCTGGGAGAACACCAGGTCTCGGGCACATGGACTCTCCCGGAGAGTCAGCTGCATATCAATCTGTTGGAAATGATGGCAGTGGAACTGGCGTTGGAAGAGTTCCTTCTGATGATCAGGGCCAAGGTGATATTGATACGGTCTGACAATTCGACAGTAGTATCATATATAAATCGCCAAGGCGGGACCAGGTCGCCCACTGTGTATCAGAGTGTGGCACTTGATTCAATGGTGCAGGAATTACTCGGTTGTTTTGAAAGCAGCTCATATTCCTGGCCGATTGAACATTCTGGCGGATGCTTTGTCACGCAGACAGAGAATTCTGCCAACAGAATGGTCCCTCAACCCTCCGGTTCTGTGACGGATCTTCGAGCATTGGGGCAAACCCAACGTGGACTTGTTCGCCACAAAGGAAAATGCTCAAATCATGACATATGTCTCGCCGATTCCAGATCCAAATGCTGTCGATACAGACGCTCTGGCGATAAGCTGGAGAGGGATGCACGCTTACGCGTACCCACCCACCATTCTTCTACCGAAGATATTGGTGAAGGTCAGGGAGGAACCGTGTCTGGTCCTGCTAATAGCGCCGTATTGGCTGAGCAGGGCGTGGTTCACGGATCTTCTGGATCTGTTGGTGGAAAATCCTGTGCAGTTGCCCGAGATTTCGATCATAATCTCCCAGGCCAAGGGACGCTTCCTACACGAGCGTCCCGAAATGTTCAAATTGACTGTGTGGATGTTATCAAACAACGTTCCACGTCGGAAGGCTTTTCTCGACAGGCTGCTGATTTCATCGCGGCTGCGAGAAGGAGGTCAACCTTCAAGTCATATAACAACAAGGTTAACAGATTTGCAGACTGGTGTGAAGAAAAGGGTATTGATACCAGCAAATAGCAGACTTTCTCTGTGAGCTGTTCTTTTCAGGACTAGCTCCCGTCACAGTTGCTGGATACAAGTCAGCTTTGGCATCAGTTATCCCTTGTCTAGCCAACAGGGATAGTCCAGAGGTGGCCCAGTTAAATGTGATGTTGAAGGTAATGAGCAATCTCCGACCGAGACAACCGGTAGTCATTCCAGCCTGGAGTCTATCTTTAGTGCTTAATGTACTGGCCAAGCACCCTTTCGAACCGTTGCGTTCGGCTAGTCTAAAGCATTTGACTCTAAAGGCGGTCTTTCTATTGGCAGCTTCCTCAGCTAGAAGGCGCAGTGAGATCCATGCGCTTTCGGCAGAGAGGGACCGATTTATTGTTTCTGGAGAAGGTCTGCGTCTTCTGCCAAGAGCAGAGTTTATGTCAAAGAACCAATCTTTGAGATATCCCGGCAAACCGATCATTATACCGAAGTTAACTAGGTTTGATCGTGATGCCAGTGTCTGGTGCCCGGTCCGTGCTTTGACTAAGTACAACAAACGGACTGACTTGTTACGGTCGAACGATAGACATCTGTGGATCTGCCATAAAAAGCCTTATGGCGCCGCATCCATGGATACTATCTCTCGTTGGCTGGTCGAATGCATTCAGACTACTCACGAGATGGCGACTGGGCACCAGGTGCAAGGCGTAAGGGCACACGATGTCAGAGGAATAGCCGCCTCGACCGCCCTTTACAATGGTGTTCCGTTAAAGGACATCATGGCCGTTGCACAATGGCACTGTGAGTCCTCATTTACGGATTACTATATGAGGGATGTGTCAGACTCAGCCAATCCACTCGCTTTAACTGTTTTGAAACGATAGTTAGTGACCACACTGCTCGTCACCCTTTTTTCACTTCGGTAAGAAAAGAACCTAAAGCAGGCATGGTCAAGCGAGAGGATGAAAACCAGATTGTGTCACTGATGGCCGAACCAGTGAATGGTTGGAGGCGGTACGTCTGGAGTCCAATTATCATAAGGTAATTCAATAGTGAGAGTTTTTTGTATTATGGACGTGTATCATGTTCATTCATCTTATATATTCATGCTCATTCCCAGGCTAATACATGGAATATGCAGGGAGCAGTTAACCCTCTTGGCATATTTGTGTTTCAGGCGAGATACATGTTCGTGAGTTCTCTCCCTTTTCTTAGGAGGAAAAGGGTGGGGGGAGCGGTGATGCGAATGTGATTCGGTTCCGTGAACTTGACGGTCCTTTTAGGTCTCCGTTAGTCAAGTTTGAAGTCTAAAATCTTTCTCCAAGGGGCAAAATTAGCATTTATGGCTTGCCCCTTCCCACCAGGTTACTGATCAAATCTGGTGTATATCAGAAGTAACAGAATGGTGAGTATTGATCGAAGGAGAATGAAGGAAATGTCGATTTCCCTTTCTCCGAGATCTAACAATACTCACCATTCTGTTACGGACCCAGCCTCCCAGCCCCACGGAGGCAAGCCATAGTTTTCTCTTGTTTGGTGGCTATGCAAACAATATGAGCTCTATGGTAAACGGGTACTCGGTAGTTGGGAGCCGAGTACCCGGTTCCCAGGAGTCGGTAAAGATTTCTAAGTCTATAATCCTAGAGCCGCTGTCAAGGCCAGCTGTATATCAGAAGTAACAGAATGGTGAGTATTGTTAGATCTCGGAGAAAGGGAAATTGACATTTCCTTCATTCCATTTGTCGCAGTAGAAGCTCAATTTGGTTAAGGCATTTTGTAGGTCGTCCTGAGTTTCTGACAATATTGCTTGATCATCTGCAAACAGTAGGCAATTTAGTGAGGCTTTAGTGAGATGGATAGGATCACAGGTATTGTCAAAAATATCATGTAAGTTGTGAAGAAAAAGATTGAATAGAAGTGGGCTGAGTAAAACAACCTTCTTTAACACCAACAGAAGAGGAGAAGCCATTACTATATCCATCGTTAACTTTGACTGCATATTGCACATTAGGGTACATACTCTCAATAACATTTAAGAAATTATTGTCGATACCTGCACGTAGCAACTTATACAATAGCTTCTTTCTAGAGATAGTGTCAAAAGCTGACTTAAAATCTACAAAGCAGCAAAAGAAGTTTCTTTTAGTTACTGCATTCACCTATTTATCTATTATCGTTTTTAACGAGAGTATACATGTGATCTGCAGTTCTAGACTTTTTTCTGTAGCCAATTTGGCATTGAGGGACTAATTTATTTACCTCAGCAAATTTAACCAATCTGTGTTGTAAAACACTACAGAATAGTTTGCATAAGTTACTACTCACAGATATACCCCTATAGTTGTCAGGATTTGACACACACCCGTTCTTGTGTAGAGGAGATAAAAGATTACAGCGCCATGTCATTGGAAACTGACCAGCGCTTAGTATAAAATTGAACAATTTTAGCAAGACTGGTAAAAGCTGATTATGCCCTTTCATTCAAGACCTGATCAGTAACAGAATGGTGAGTATTGATCGAAGGAGAATGCAGGAAATGTCAATTTCCCTTTCTCCGAGATCTAACAATACTCACCATTCTGTTACGGACCCAGCCTCCCAGCCCCACGGAGGCAAGCCATAGTTTTCTCTTGTTTGGTGGCTATGCAAACAATATGAGCTCTATGGTAAACGGGTACTCGGCAGTTGGGAGCCGAGTACCCGGTTCCCAGGAGTCGGTAAAGCTTTCTAAGTCTATAGTCCTAGAGCCGCTGTCAGAGCCAGCTGTATATCAGAAGTAACAGAAGTAACAGAATGGTGAGTATTGTTAGATCTCGGAGAAAGGGAAATTGACATTTCCTGCAGTCCACTGGCCTTTCCCTTTTTAAGTTGAAAGATGGCCTGAGATATCTCAAAAGTAGTTATACTAAAATTAAGTTCTTTAAGTACTTTATTTCTATTGGTCTCTAAGAAATTGTCGATTGTGTATTCCAGATCAGTATCAATCTAGGAAGGGGCTTTATTAACAAGTTTGTTTAAGTGTGACACCCATTCACTACACGAAATTGTATTTCCATTGGAGTGTCTATTTACGTCTCTAAGTTCATCACACAACTTCCAGAAGAGTTTGGAGTTTCTGGACTGCATGGATTCCATTTGATCCAATATCCGTTGTTTGAAAGTAACCTTTTTCACAATGCATTTCTTTAACCGTTTCCGCAAAATTTGAAAGTTGGTAATGAGCATGGAATTTGAGGGATCTAATTGAATTATGCGGGCCATACCGCTGAGATCTCTCTTCAGAGCATGACAATCATTGTCAAACCATCGGTTCTTCTTAGAGACTTCTTTGTTTGACCTTGATTTGTAACCTTTCGACTTTATATGTTTATTGCCAGAGAGTTTGGCAGCATTGAAATTAATATCAGTAACTGAATCAATTAGAGGCTGACCAGCATCAATATGATTAATAAGATCAGTGGTAGTGCATGGTTTAACTAAAGGCAGTGAGATAAAACAGTCGATTTTTTACCTAAGTGTTAGATGCACCATATAGACTTTTCATCATCCTCTGTCTGCCAAACAAACTTAGCACAGGGAGGGTTAGGGCCCTAGGGGAGTCACTCGGTGCATGCTCATGTTAACCTGTCACTAGTCCCATGTTCAACATGCAATGGATGGAAAGATGATTTGGACTATTTGCATGAAATTATTCTATATCGTTTAGAATACTGCTAGAAGCCAACATATAGTCAATTACACTGGGATGACCAGTGTGGCTATAGCAAGTGCAGTAGTCAGACGAATCACCCAAGAAACGCCCATTTAGGATCCACAGACCAGAAGACTTACAGAGTGATACTAGTTGTTTACCATGGGTATCAACTACATGAGAATCCATGCTATTCCTGGGGATTTCTATATCACGCACATAATCTGGTTGTAAGTCAGTCACGGGTGAATCCTCTTCAGTACAGAAATCTGTCTCATTAGCAGTTTTAGCACTGAAATCCCCACAAATTAAACAATTTCCAGATTTCAAGTATATTACTATGCCGTTTTCCAAGATTTCGAAAATGTCTTCACGCCTAGCTAAAAACAATTCCCCTATAATGGGCTAATATAGACTACCGCAAGGTATAAATCCTTCTCTAGATTAAAAAATATCTTGAGGAGTTTGGTCCACATGACCTCTGTATTTGATGGAGGAATAAATTTGATACCTTTGCGTATCTCCTTTTTTATGCCTACAGCTAGTCCACCAGTCTTTTTGCGGTGAATAGTCCTGGCCGAAGATTTGAGTGTACGTGAAACCTGGTATATAGTAAGATTATCATTTTGACCACAATGTGTCTCTGCCAAACAAACAATATCAAATTTGCTTATCTGTTTAAGAAAGTCTGGGTCCTTAAGTTTGGATGTCCTCTGGTCACTGCCATTTGTGAAGGCACCGTCCATATGCCAACAAGCAAGATTTACAATACTTATATTTGTCATTGGCTGAATTTCTAAAACAATCAATGATTTAAAATAGCAAAAGTTAAAATAAGACACATTTAACATATATTCAAGTACATATAGATACATATCATAACGTGTTGACAGAGTGACAGAAATACAGGCTGAGTTCCTGTAAACCATTTACGCTGTATTTTGAGGATCACTTTACCATCCGTTGATCATATCTGTGCTCGTATTACTACTTTATTAGAACTTAGATTATTTTTGAGAATATCTAGAGTAGAATATATTGAAACGTTAATTTGCGAGTTTTAAAGTGTAAAAGTTATGAAAGTATATTCTGTATAAAATGTGTAGTATATTTAATAAAATCAGTATCAGTACAATTAGTACCAGAAGTTGTGTGTTTATTGGCGCTAGGTTTAGCTAAGAAATTTAGAAATCGGTAGAAAGCAAGGCCCAGATTGGAATCTTCTTTGTCATCGACTCCTAGCACTGAGTCGAAGGCCCAGCCGTTCAGATAGATAGGGATCGACATTTGCTATTTATTAGAGTGTGTTGTAAGGGTCCCGTTTCTTCAAAATGTAATATATAATATGGCCACCACAGAATTTTAAACATATATACAAAATATTAAAACTACCTGCACATGCCTTGGCAACATATTCTGGCAGACATATGATGTCTGTAAAGCTATGTCAGTAGCATGGCCGGAATGGGTGGGTACAGGTGGGTGTAGTCACTCCCCCACGCCATCCTCCCAAACGTGATGCCTAAATCTTGTGTAAAATATAATAATTTGACTACATATATATGTAACCAGCCAACAGAGGATACATTTTTACTTATGGGAATGCACAAGAGGCCTTCTGAGTCAGATAACATCCAGATTTCAAAATCTTTCGTGGGCGCTCAGACCTCGTGACCCACATGGCGCCTTCTTATGTCCCCATGATGCCTCTCTTCATGTTATTAGTAGTGTTTGCTCACCTTGACGTTAAGCCCTGGCTACGCCACTTAGCTAGGCAACTCTTTAATGGTCAAACTGTCTTCCACAACAATTAGGAGGAATGTCCATTTGCAGGCCAAGAGAAGACTATTTTAAAAAGTTTTACCACTGAAATGACTGGCTCAGTAATTGAGCCAGACATTCCGGTGTTAAATCATCAAAATGGTCTTCTTTTGGTCGGCAAATGGACATTCACTGCCTAAGGCAAAGACTAGTGTTCTTGACAATTCTGGACTTTTAACCCTTTAATGGTCATACCGGCCAAACCCGGCCTCTGTTATAGTCTTATGGAATGTCTATTTGCAGACCAAGAGAAGACAAATTTTGAAAATTTACCACTGGAATGACTGGCTCGATAACCGAGCCAGTCATTCCAGTGATAAATTTTCAACAATTGCATACTCTTGGCCTGTAAATGGGCATTCAAAAAGCAGATATTAAAATTTTCTTGATAAAATTTAATCATTAAAGGGTTAAAGAGCTAGGTTACGATACTCTCTAGTTTCGCGTTCTATCCTGACATATTCTCTGCACGTGTGCATGCATATGTACATGCGTGCACCTGCGTACACGTGTCTCGGTATCTCTTGTTTCTGTATGTGTCATATTGTCATTTTCCAGAAGTGCAACTATGTATGCAGAAAGTAGGAATATGTGGCTCTGACGTTCACTTCTGGACACATGGCGAGATTGGTGACTTTGTTGTACGGGCTCCAATGATCCTTGGACATGAAGCCAGTGCTATTGTTAGCAAACTTGGACCTGGTGTCACAAACTTAAAAGTTGGTATGTACTGAAAATAAATAAGAATTAAAATGCTTAATTTGACTCACAACTAGTATAAGTTGATCTATTAGTCTGTTTTTTACACTTCTGATGAAGCTGCCTAAGTTGCAAGCACTTGTTATTTTATTTTTTGGGTGGGATTTGCAATTTATGCCTGATAAAGGCCAGGATTGATAGCTAGCTTGATACTTTGAGCAATTGAAAGTGTGTGTGTGCGTGCGCGTGTGCGTGTGCGCGCGCGTGTGTGTGTACATGCGCTCGTGCGTGTATGACATACATGTAAGTCTAATTTTCTGTATCAGAGTGACCAGGGTGAAACAGGGCATGTAGTTAACCTTATGGTCAAAATTAGTCATGAAAATTAGTCCATTGTTGTAAATTTTCAGTTCAAGATATTTTGAAAATATCTGTTGGCCTGCAAATTGATATTTTTCAATAAGATTGCAAAACAAAAGACGATATTAGTCGGCCAGACCATTATAACCTTTTAATGGTCCAGCTGGCCAAAAATGGTCCATTGGAAGAAAAAGATAACTCTTTTTAAAAATTTAATACTGGAATGACTATCACACTAACCGAGCTAGTCATTCCAGGGGTAACTCGTCAAACATTGTCTTATCTTGGGCTACAAATGGACATTTTTAATGACAAAATTAAAATTTTCTAGACAAAATTTGATGATTAAAGGGTTAACTAAATTGAGCAATATTGTAAGAAAAGCAAACCAAAATTTGATATAAAATTGATATTTTATAATATTGTTATTGAAAAATAGTTGAATTCTAGCCGCAGATATAATGATCTGGAGCGAGGTCCCAGTTCATATCATTATTATCAACATTGTCGAAATTATGACATTGCATGAGCTTTAGCGAGTGTAGTGTGATAATTTTCGACAAGGTTGATAATTGTTATATGAAATGGGACAGGCTTTGAGAGTATATTTATGATATAAAGTATAAACTGCTATTTTGACAGATTTTCCAATAAGGTCAATCCCTGAAACCTGTTTGAACGCACCAGTTTCCGCTGTTCACTTTCATCACTGTGACGCTTATCAGTTACTAAGAATTCTGACCAATGCTGCCTATATATGCTGAAGATTGGGCAAGGAAATCTAAATTTTTGCTTTAGTGTATGCTAAATTTTCAGGGCAAGTGAAGGCTCTAGAAATTTTACCACTAGATTAGAATGACTCTGTGGCTCAATTATCGAGCCAATCATTCCAGTTCTCAATTAAAAAAAATAGTCTTCTAATTTTCTGCAAACGGACATTTCCAAGACCATTACAAAGGCTGGTTTTGTCCAAATTGTGCATTAATGTATGTATGAAGACATTGGCTATAACTTTACCAATGTAATCATGATGACCACACTTAAATTCTGACGATACCACTAATGATGATGCTAATAAAGGTGATGGCTGTAGCAGTGATGTCAGTGGTGATGATATTTATGCTAATAAAGGAGATGAGTGTAGCAGTGATGTCAGTGGTGATGATATTAATGCTAATAATGGTGATGGCTATAGCAGTGATGTCAGTGGTGATGGTATTAATGCTAATAAAGGTGATGACTGTAACAGTGATGTCAGTGGTGATGATATTAATGCTAATAATGGTGATGGCTATAGCAGTGATGTTAGTGGTGATGATATTAATGCTAATAAAGGTGATGACTGTAGCAGTGATGTCAGTGGTGATAATATTAATGCTAATGAAGGTGATGGCTGTAGCAGTGATGTCAGTGGTGATGATATTAATGCTATTAAAGGTGATGGCTGTAGCAGTGATGTCAGTGGTGATGATATTAATGCTAATAAAGGTGATCGGTGTAGCAGTGATGTCAGTGGTGATGATATTAATGCTGATGAAGGTGATGGCTGTAGCAGTGATGTCAGTGGTGTTAATATTAATGCTAATGAAGGTGATGGCTGTAGCAGTGATGTCAGTGGTGATAATATTACTGCTAATGAAGGTGATGGCTGTAACAGTGATGTCAGTGGTGATAATATTACTGCTAATGAAGGTGATGGCTGTAGCAGTGATGTCAGTGGTGATGATATTAATGCTATTAAAGGTGATGGCTGTAGCAGTGATGTCAGTGGTGATGATATTAATGCTAATAAAGGTGATGACTGTAACAGTGATGTCAGTGGTGATGATATTAATGCTAATGAAGGTAATGACTAGCAGTGATGTCAGTGGTGATAATATTAATACTAATGAAGGTGATGGCTGTAGCAGTGATGTCAGTGGTGATAATATTAATGCTAATGAAAGTGATGGCTGTAGCAGTGATGTCAGTGGTGATGATAGTAATGCTAATAAAGGTGATGGCTGTAGCAGTGATGTCAGTGGTGATAATATTAATGCTAATAAAGGTGATGGCTGTAGCAGTGATGTCAGTGGTGATGATATTAATGCTACTGAAGGTGATGGCTGTAGCAGTGATGTCAGTGGTGATGATATTAATGCTAATAATGGTGATGGGTGTAGCAGTGATGTCAGTGGTGATGATATTAATGCTAATAATGGTGATGGCTGTAGCAGTGATGTCAGTGGTGATGATATTAATGCTAATGAAGGTGATGGCTGTAGCAGTGATGTCAGTGGTGATGATATTAATGCTAATGAAGGTGATGGCTGTAGCAGTGATGTCAGTGGTGATGATATTAATGCTAATGAAGGTGATGGCTGTAGCAGTGATGTCAGTGGTGATGATATTAATGCTAATGAAGGTGATGGCTGTAGCAGTGATGTCAGTGGTGATGATATTAATGCTAATAAAGGTGATGGCTGTAGCAGTGATGTCAGTGGTGATGATATTAATGCTAATGAAGGTGATGGCTGTATCAGTGATGTCAGTGGTGATGATATTAATGCTAATGAAGGTGATGGCTGTAGCAGTGATGTCAGTGGTGATGATATTAATGCTAATAATGGTGATGGCTGTAGCAGTGATGTCAGTGGTGATGATATTAATGCTAATAATGGTGATGGCTGTAGCAGTGATGTCAGTGGTGATGATATTAATGCTAATAATGGTGATGGCTGTAGCAGTGATGTCAGTGGTGATGATATTAATGGTAATGAAGGTGATGGCTGTAGCAGTGATGTCAGTGGTGATGATATTAATGCTAATAATGGTGATGGGTGTAGCAGTGATGTCAGTGGTGATGATATTAATGCTAATAATGGTGATGGCTGTAGCAGTGATGTCAGTGGTGATGATATTAATGGTAATGAAGGTGATGGCTGTAGCAGTGATGTCAGTGGTGATGATATTAATGCTAATAATGGTGATGGCTATAGCAGTGATGTTAGGCATGTTACTGGTGATGATATTAACACTGCATCTCAGACTTGCAAAACACGGCATCTGCTGGGGTCTTAGAAAATGTCCATTTACAGGTCCAGAAGATGTTTTTTGAAATTTTTCTATTGTAATGATTGGCTCGATAACCGAGCGAGTCATTTCAGTTGTAAATTTCCAGAAATAGTCTTCTCTTGGCCTGCCACAATGGGCATTCAATAAGCAAGAATTCTTGGCAAATCTTGACCATTAAAGTGTTAATTTAGTGACAATGATTGATGGTATATTGTTTGCTAGGTGACAGAGTTGCCATTGAGCCTGGTGTTGCCTGTCATCTGTGTGATTTCTGCAAAACTGGCAGATATAACCTCTGTGATGAGATGAAATTCTGCGCCACACCTCCGTTTGACGGCAATTTATGCAGATACTATGTCCACGCAGCGGATTATTGCTTTAAGTAAGTCAGTCTCTGCAGATACTATGTCCACGCAGCGGATTATTCCTTTAAGTTAGTCAATCTCTGCATAATAAGGAGCATGGAAGGACAGTTTTTGAAGATTTAACACTGGAATGACTGGCTGAATAATCGAGGCACTCATTTGGTGGCGAGTCTTTGAAGATTTAACACTGGAATGACTGGCTGAATAATCGAGGCACTCATTTGGAGGTGAGTCTTCAGGAGTTGTCTTGGCTTGCGTGTTAGCACTAGCTGGGAAGAAATTCCAATTTTCTTGACGATTAAGACCCAAGTTTATGAGGAATCTAACATTTAGTGCTTTGAGACACCGTTGACACAAGATTGGAATCTGATGACGTTAATGGTACTAATAATATTGTTAATACATGTACCTATCATAATGATGCTGATTAATTTTGATGCCTGTTCACATATTAATTAGTGAGAATTTATATATAATCCCGATATAGTCAAGTATCCATATCAGGCTACTCAGTTAAAGGTTTAGTCACTGAAATAGTGTAGTTTATATTATTATTCCATTATATAATAGAATCTAGGATTAATTGCCAGCCCAGCTTCTATATTGTTTCTGTAGATTGCCTGACCATGTGACTGATGATGAGGGTGCTTTACTTGAGCCACTAGCTGTTGGTGTTCACGCCTGCCGCAGAGCAGGGGTTACTATAGGTTCTAACGTGCTAATTTGTGGTGCAGGTACAATGCTTACATGTATATCATAATATTATTACCTAAGTTAGTTAATGAATTCCTTTTACACCATGAGACTCGGTACACACCACGACCAGTTTTGCTCTTTTAGAGCTCATCAGGCAGAAGTATGATTCAAACCCGGGTTTACGAGTCAGCCTCGTTATCTCAGAGCCACATGTGTCACACACATTGCGCTTACGTAATGAGGCCAACTGGTAAACCATGGCCCGGGTTCAAATTTTACCCTTTCTCCAAAAGAGTCATGGACTGGATGAGTCTCATGGTGTGGAAATAATTCATAATATTCTTGTGTACCAATACAAGGAAACCTGTCTTGAAAGACCACCTGAGGAAGAACCAGAGTGAGTAGTTCTTCCGCAGATGGTCTTTTAACAAAGGTTTAATTTGTATGGATCGATTGGTAACGGTTGTCTATTATAGAAATAAATTACTAGTATAATTCTATAAGAATTTAGTTTTGGTACAGTTATATTTTGGACAATACTCATGGTTCATACTATAGCATGGTAAATCTTGGAAAGTCATGAAATCAGAGAATTTGGAATTAAAAGCTTGAAAATCTTGGAAAACTAGGTCATGCCATTTTCTCATAGGTTATGAAAATAGTACTGCTTAATTTGAACCATAATGTTCTAGCAGACAGTATCTATTTCAAGACGGTCATGTTGGTAAGATGTTGAGTATTTTGATATAATTTTACTGTTGCTGAAGCTCCCTGACAAATTAGTGTCAAAATATTCAATAGATATGTTTATTTGGTAGTTTTAATATATTCAATAGGCATATTCAATAGGCAATACCTATTACAATAGGTATGTATGTGTATTAAATTGGAATAGATATTTCATTTTGGATACAGTATTTCATGTTTTTGTGTCCAAAATCTTATCTATCTGTCTATTTCACAGAATTATAGAGTGAAAACACTTTTGAAGATCCTTAATTTAAGTGTTGAGGACTAATTAATAGTCTTCAAACGTGTTTTCACTCTATAATTCTGTGAAATAGGTAAGATTTTCACTATGGAATTGAGTGTGCAATTATCTTCATTGAAACATTGAATTTCACAATGTGCAATTAGTATAATAATGCCATATTTGAACTGGTTTGGGAACAGTGAGATAACCCAAGCCTCTATTAAAACCAAAAATATCTTTAACCCCTCTTGTGTACTCAGTACCTCAATGCTTTTAAAAATGCTACTAATATAAATTAATCGTTAAATGGTCATGATTTTTCAAGAAAATTATAATTTTTGCAGGCCTAGAGAATGCTAGTTTGGTAAATTTGCGACTGAAATTTACAAAAAGTAACTCCTTGTTGTCCTGCAAATGACATTCCTCAAGAGATCACTGTAGATGTTGTTTATTGGCTGGCTTGACCATCAAAAAGTTATAATATCTTCCAGATTTCGGCTCAATCCGTTCAGTGTTTCTGGAGTTGTTTTGGAATGAAATATGTTATCCAAGATGGTCGCCAAACCATTTGGCCAATCAAGTTCCCTTGAACAAACTTGGTGCAGCTCTTGCCCTAGAAAATTGACCGATCGGCCCTCTATGCCCTACGAATACTTCCTGCCAAATGTACTTGAAATTGGTCCAGTGGTTCTGGAGAAACAATTTGAAATTTCCCATTGCTTTGGTATGGGAGTTTTTGTCAGGAAAAAGATCCAAGATCGCCGCCAAACCGTTTATCCAACAGTTTTAAAAATGGCAAATATGAAATCAGAATACCCACAAATATATATAAAACCGATTTCGGCCTCAAAATCCATCAAATAAAAAATCCAATATGTCCGCAAAATATGTTACATTTCGATTGGCCCATGGCAGCCATGTTTTCTGACGGATCACCTTCCTTTGAACAAACTTTAATGCGGATTAGTGTCTAATCATATCTCCCCAATTTCGGCCCGATCTCTTCAGCGGTTCTGGAGTAGTAGTCGTTTACGCTAAAACTAGGTCAACCAAGATGGCCGTCGAACCATTTGAACAATCAAGTGCTCTTGAACAAACTTGGTTCACCTCTTGCCATAGATCATATTTCATGAGGCTTGCATCAATCGCCCAAGTGGTTTCGGAGAAGATTTTTAAAGATGTTTCTAAAAATCAGCCGAAATCCAAGATGGCCACCGTCCCAATTAGCCAATCGTCTTCGTTTGAACAAACTTTAATCTCTATGCCCTAAGGATGCTTCCTGCCAAATATAATTGAAATTGGCCTGGGTGTTCTTGAGAAGATATTTTTAATTTCCCATTGCTTTAGTATTGGAGCTTTTGGCAGGAAAATGATCCAAGATGGCTGCCAAACCACTTATCCGACCATTTGAAAAATTGCAAATTTGAGATCAGAATAGCAAAAAAACATATAAAACCAATTTCGGCCTCAAAATCCATCAATTACAAAAATTCAATATGGCCGCCAAACACACTATAGTTTGATTGGCCCACCGCAGCCATGTTTTTTGACGGTTCAACTTCCCTTGAACAAACTTTAAAAGCCCTCAGTCCCTAATCATATCTGCCAAATTTCGACCCGATCCCTTCAGCGGTTCTGGAGAAGTAGTTTTCGCTAAAACTAGGTCAACCAAGATGGGCGCCAAACCATTGGACCAATCAAGTTCCCTTGAACAAGCTTGGTTCAGCTCTTGCCCTAGATCATATTTCATGAAGTTTGCGTCAATCCCACAAACGGTTTCGGAGAAGATTTTTAAAAACACTTCCTAAAATCAGTCAAAATCCAAGATGGCCACTGGCGAAATTGCCCGATCAGCTTCATTTGAACAAACTTGGATCCCTATGTCCTCAGGATGCTTCCTGCCAAATATAATTGTAATCGGCCCACTGGTTCTTGAGAAGAAGTCGTTTAAAAGAAAAGTTGATGGATGGACTACGGACGGTCGCCATGTCATAAGCTCGCTTGGCCTTTCAGGCCAGGTGAGCTAAAAATAGTTTCTTGGCCTGCATATGTGCATTGCACAGACCAATGCAGAGACCGTTTAAGACAGCTTGACCATTAAAGGATTAAGTTGAAACAAGACTGGCTAAACTGAACATATTTCTTAGTTGGGTTCAGTTCTTTAACACTATAAAAGCAGTAACGTCTCCAAACTGACCAAATTTCTCATCTCAGTTTGGATTGTCCACTGTATCACTGGTCATTATTCTCATTTAACAATTATGACAGGACATCAGGTTTACTTATTTCATCCCTGCATACTAGGGAGTTTATGATGTCATATTTGTCTCAGTACTGTTGCAAATGTGAAGCAATACTCACATTATAGATGTCAGAGTCTTATTCCCACACTTGAAACAAACCGATGGGGATTTTGAAATCTCCATCAATCTCTCGGTCCATCTCGCTATCTCTTCCGAAACTGTTTGCAGGAATTAAACCAGATATGCTATGTGAGTTAACAATATGATTGCCGAATGCTTGTGGGGTGGGGGAAATGACAAAATCGGTGAAAATGTGGGGATTAATTATGGCGCGCCATCAACTGCACTTTCTATTATGAAATTTGCGTCAATTTATATCATCATATTTCTATTAGTCTGACCTCAGTAGACATCACCTACTCCATCAAGAAACTTACAGGGTAAAGTGAGGCAGTACATGAATGCTGTGCCATACGTTGTTTATCAATGTTTAACATTATTAGCTTTGATGTAATATTATGCAATCTCTGCAGGTCCAATTGGTCTGGTGAATGTTCTGACTGCTAAAGCAATGGGCGCTGCAAAGGTCTGCATCACAGGTCAGTTAGATGATATATACAATTCAATTCCATTCAATAGATTTACCCATTAAGTGTGGGGAAACAAGCAAATATACTAATTAATGATGCCTTAGTACATCAGTGTCAAAATTCTTTTCTATACTATGTGTAGAACTGAGACTTGCACATTGTGAATCACGGCCACCAGAAACACTTTCAGCAACCCAAAGTTTACAACAACTTGTCTCATATGGTCCGAGGGAAATGTAAAAATTCTGACACCACACTGATAACAGCTGATATGTACAGGAGTTATCAATAAACATTGCATCATTGCCTTTATTTAATATTATTATCCTCATTATTGTTATCATTATTGCTATCATTACCATTATTATAAGTGCGTGTGTGCATGCATGCGTGCACATTACATTGAGTTTCAATACAAAGTGCGTGGGGCAACTGAAATAAAAATAAGATTGTCATCTAATATTGTAATGCTGTCATCCAGCCATATGTCATTCGATCAGATTAATATATTACTGGTGGTAATAGTAATTTATTTTCCTGCAGATATTGACAGTGGTCGTCTTACTGTGGCACAACAGCTGGGTGCAGACTACATCCTAGATGTAAGCAGTAAAGCTGACAGCCAGGACTTGGCCAAGCAAGTATCAACACTACTGGGCTGCATGCCTAATATCACAATTGAGTGCAGTGGTGCTCCATCAAGCATCCAATTAGGGATTTACGTGAGTAATATATTGCCTGTGACATGGTTAGAAATTAAAGGGATACTATTCGCATCTTAAGGTTGTTGTTTTTTACAAATAGATTAATTGTGCTATACAGATTCCATATCATTCACTTCCCAACACATTCTTATCATGATGTTGTTATCTATACATCACAATTATTTGTTTTTAATCATCGCGTTGATGTTAACCTGTGGTCACCACCATTTTATCTCCTCAACCAACCGTGTGCGGTTTCATTTAACCCTTTAACACTCATAACAGCAAAAAATGGCTTAGGCAGTGGTCTTTAGAAATGTACATTTGCAGAGCAAAAGAAGACTTTGAAAATTTACCACTGCAATGACTGGCTCGATAACCGAGCCAGTCATTCCAATGGTCAATTTTCAAAGACAGTCTTCTCTTGTTCTGCAAATGGACATTTTCTATGAGAAAATTTAAATTTTCTTGAACAGTGTTGACGGATAAAGGGTTAAGTACAGAAGCAACACATTCTTTATTATGTAATCCTCATCTTGAATATATTGAAACTCATATGACTGGAAATTGTTCTGCTTATAGGCAGATTACCTGTATAATTGCCTCTACACCAAACTGTCGATTGCCCCTATATGATTAAGTGCATATGCCGAGGTAGATGGCCTAGGCCTTTTCTGATTGGGTGAAAAGTAAATAATGGCAGCCTTCATAAATTGGAGAAATGTATCAACATTTAGCTAATAAAGCCGGATCTAAAAATATTATGCATATTCTATGTGTGTAGCATATTGCATCATCTGAATGGATAGTATAAAATGGTGGGTTTTCCTTTTACTTCTCTAATGATGTTCCATATGTACCAATACATCAGAAAATTCATAGATCCGTAATATTTTGTATTGATCCATAATGTACAGCACCGTATAGTGAGTTAGTCAACGGTTCTGGATGAGCCATTTACATCATATTACAATAATTTATGCCTTAATCACCAACTTTGGCAAGATCTTAGTCAAACTTGCTCAGTCAATGTCTAATTGCAGGCCAAGGCGACTTTTTGAAATTTCACTCCTGAATGAATAGCTCATATATTTAGTTTTGTCTTTTAAATGTCTACATAGTACTTCTGCTGAAACATTGATCCAGCCAGCATTGATCCGATACTGAGATGCTATGAGAAAAAAGGCATATGGCTCAAAGGATCGGTCGCTAACCCTTTAAGAGTCGAGTCAGCCAAAACAAGCCTCTGCAATGGTCATGAAGAATCGGTTTGCATGCCAAGAGACCATTTTTTGAAAATTTAGCACTGGAATGCCTGGCTTAATAATCAAGCCAACCATTCTAGCGGAAATTAAAAAAAATAATCACATCTATGTTAACCCTGACATATTTCATCTTTGATCATGAAAGTAATTAATCTTTTCATCTTAGTAATTAATATTACTATTAATATCAAACTGTGTTTTGTGAGCAGCTTTAGTAGACAATCCATATAACAACTATAATAGTTTTGACCAAGTACCTTAAATTGACATGAAGCGTAGCAACACTTTGGCCAAATTTTTTTCAAATATGCAACATGATTTCAATTTTAATAGATTTCAGTGTTCATTTTGAAAAGAGAAAAGGGTATGAACCAGTCTGGCAGACATGTATTTGACGAGTTATTATGGCAGCAATACGCTATTTTAAGTTTATTTATTTTCATGCAGGCCACACGTTCCGGTGGTTGCTTGGTGTTGGTGGGTCTAGGCCCAGCGGTGGTTGAATTGCCAATAGTGAATGCTGCTGTGCGTGAGGTTGATATTCGAGGCATATTTCGATATGCTAACTGGTAAGTTTCTATGAAAATAGAGCCATCGCTATGATTTATGTCACATGTAAACTTGGACCATCACGTTTTACTCGCTATCTCTATCATGCTACAGTATGATTAGGTGCTGTAACAGATTCATATAGGTACCATACATGTACATGTTGTTCGCTTTTCTGCATGATACATCTGCAGTGGTTGTTGGGTCGAGGAACTGTGTTACCGGTAGTTGGAGTTTCACTAATGGTTGTAGCGGTGTAGGGAGTAGATATCCGATACATGTTCAGATATTCAAAATGATAAAATCGTGTTAGATTACAGCAGATAGCTTAGTTATAAATGATTAACACTTTAACCCTTTAACACTCATATCAGCCAAAAACTGCTTCTGCAGTGGGCTTGAGATTAATGTCCATTGGCAGACCAAGAGAAGACTATTTTTGAAAATTTGTCACTGGAATGATTGGCTCGATATCTGAGCCAGTCATTCCAGTGGTAAATTTTCAAAAATAATCTTGTGGTCTGCAAATGGACATTTTCTATGAGAAAATTTAAATTTTCTTGAACAAATTTGAGGGTTAAATGGTTAAACTAATGGAGGGATAATTAATCAAACTCGTCATATGTTAGCTGATGTCCCAATCAAAATGATGTAGGTCCGTCATGAAAATTGAAATCTCACGAAAGTATATACACATGTACATGTATGTCTGATGAATTTACAATTTAATAAACGTTCTGTTGAATAATTTGAATATTCCAAATGCCCCCAGTAAAATTAGTTTCATAATATTCAACAGCTTACCTGTATAATTACCGTGAAAATTAGATTCTGAGAAGTCGGGTTTCAAAGTTTCAAATCGATTCAAATGCTTATCAAAAGTGGGCGGAGGTTAGCTAGAAATGGATCTCTATGGTAACCATTTAAATAGTGTTACTTATGGATCATGTTAGATGTGGCCATAGCTATGAGGAACTGAATGAGATTAACTCTAATGGCCAAGCCAGCCTCTGCAGTCCTCTTGAGGAGTGTCCATTTACAGACCGAGAGACTATTTTTGAAAATCTATCACTTAAATGCCCAGCTTGACAACCAAGCCAGTCATCGCTAAGATAGATTTTCAAAATTAATTCCTTGGTCTGCGAATCGACATTTAATGTGAGAAAATTGAAATATAAGGATTAAAGTGTTAATATTGATAAAACTTGGATTTCGAGGATGAAACATGAAAAAGGTATAGAAAATATGTTAAAGGAAGGGAAATGGGAAATAACAAAATATTGATTATTGGTAATTTAAATACAATATTAAATAAACTACCATCGGTAAAAAATGGAAATGACTCTGGATTATTTGAGAAAAAGCATTTACTAAATCTAGGAGCATTTAACTTGGAACCAATTAGTGACATCGATGGTGTTTCGCACTTAGCCGTGTGTCAGCTGTGTGCGCAGGTATACTTCATACCTGAATATAACGAAAGCACACCTGAATAGTTTTGTAAGTGGCATGAATAATAGTCTCTATAGGCGCCTATGTAGAGCGATTAACTCACTACTGCTAATTCACTATTGATACTTTTGAAAACGGTATATTTAAAGTCACTTTATGGTGGAAGCAACAAGTTTCGGTTAAAATGATTTCAAAATACACTGCTCGTTTACAAGGTCGCAACAGGAGTCCTACTGAATATTTTATAATTCGTGTGACTCAATGTAGATCCCATCTCTAGAAACAATGGCTTACAGTCAAATAGTTTTAAAACTAGACAGTATTTTACCCGTAGGACGTAGTGGCTAATCAGTTTAACTCAAATAACAGATTATATGATCAGCTGTAGCGGTTATTTATTCGTTTGGCAAACTCCAGAGCCCACAAATCCAGCTGCATCACTAATTGCTTCTCGCCAGAGTGACATAAATGGTATTTAGCTGCTTTTTTCAAATTATTCTGATTTATTTCTGTCTTTTTACTGGTGCCTATGGGTTGATTATTATATAAAGCTATCATTCAAGAACATATGTGAGTCCCCTTGTCCTATCCTTTAATGAATTACCACTAACACTCAGAATCCCCCGGCGTAATAATAATTCTTTCTCTGATTTCCTCAGTTACCCAACAGCCTTGTCAATGGTCGCATCAGGAATTGTGAATGTGAAGCCACTTATCACACACAGATTTCCTCTCGAGAAAACGGTTGATGCGTTTGAGACAAGTCGTACTGGTGCCGGCGGTGCTATTAAAGTTATGATTGACTGTAGGAAAAGTGCATGATGAGCTATATTGCTAAATGTGTGATACAAGGTTCTCTACATGTGTATTTCATATTGAATTTATCACATAGGCTTAGTAAGAGATTTAATAGTGAGTTCTAAATGAGGTTGAAATTTACAAACAATTTTTTTTAATTTTCACATCAATTCTGGTCATTTTCAACATTTTAAGCCCTCCTTATTCCCTTATTCCAAGAATAGCAAAATGGAAGAGCAATAGATGAATACAATCTGTTGATCAAGCAATTATGATGTCATAATCAATTACGTCATAACGCTGGAATCAGGTTGTATGAATTGTATATGTTTGTTAGATTTACTTTTTTAAATTTCTGTTGAATAGTTTGAAACCAATTTAACTGGATGCTATAGGCAACAACAGCACCCAGTCAACTTAGTTTACGAATATTACCTGAGTGTATAGTTACCTTGATATTGAGTCTGGGAATTCAGGGTTCGATTGATCCCAACATGGGAAATTTTTTTTTCAGTTGGTTTTATTGGCCGCTTGCACCTAGATGTATTTGAGCCATGCTATTCATGCGGTGCTTCCCCGCAGGGTTGCGAAATGAAAGTAAAAAATTTTGATGTTACTAAGGGTGTATGCGGTGCCTGTTGCTAATGAACTGCTGTTGGCGGGTGTAAGTGTTCGATGCAGTGTAAAGGTGGGTGGGAGGAGAATCGCTTTATTTCACTTGGGGGTAGGATGTGGGACTCAGGGGCTTCCACAGTAGGGGTCAGAGATTAAGTTTGCGTCCTCATCAAATCAGGGGCAAAATCAGTTCCGCCACTAAGCCCCCCCCCCCTTCACCCCACCCCCACCAAGACACCCCCCCACCCCAAAAAACACGGCCCCTGCAAACAAGGGTGTTGGAACCAAACATCCATCCACCCCACCAGTGCCCCACCCCCAACATTATTAAGCCAATTTATTAGAAATATTGTCTGAAATGGCCTCTCAGAGTCCAATTATCAGAATTTTCCAGGGGGAGGATCCCAGGACCACCTAATTTTCCAGAGTATTAACCCAGGGACCAACATCCATACAACCACCCCCACCCCATTGCACCCTAAATTCTTTCTCCAGGATTGAAGTTTTTCAAAATTTTCTGATCTCAATCCCAAATCTGCCAAGGGGGATTTGGATGGGAGAAGGATTGGATGGCACCCTGACATAGGGGGGGGGGGGGGGATGGACACCATTGATAGGGGTGGAGGGCAACAAGATATATCATCGTAATCACTGATAGATTACATGTATATATAGTTTACAGAATATATATTCATTTACAGTTCGAGAGAAATCTATTTTTGAAAATTTTCAATGGAATGACTGGTTCGGTTATCGCGCCAGTCAGTTCAGTGGTAAATTAAAAAAAATAGTCTTGTTTCGATAACTGCTAAAGTTAAGAGAAAATACATTTAGGTTGTCGGAAATATAAAACAAATCAAAACGCCACATCCGAGATAGATGCAAGCAAACTGGCAGCAACTTGAGTGACGAATGCTGAGATTTACATTCATCAGAATCATGAAAACCCTGAAAACATGTTAATACGCAAATTTCTATGTGAAATAATAGTGAACAACCAACCCGAGAACCAACCACTCATAACCCTTTCCCAAATTGGTACTCCAAATGTCTCTCCAAGGTTGTAGTAGTTTTACAATTTTCTAATCAGTCCTCCAGAGCTCCCAAGGGGGATTTGGAGGGGGTAGAGGGTGTGCATCCATGCCATACGGGGTGGGGCACCCTTAATCGAGGTAGAGGGGAGGGCAGTCTGAATGAAATCTGGAAAATGAAATTACAAAATTTCCATGTGATTACAAAGACCAGGAAAACCTAAAATGGGAAATCTGGGATTTGTACAGGCTGCAGACCCAGAGAAAACTTATTACTGGAATGACTGGCTCGGTTATCAAGCCAGTCATTCCAGTGGTAAAATTAAAAAAATAGTCTTCTCTTGGGTCTGCAAACGGACGAAATTAGAAAGACCTGTGATATTATTAAATCGTGATAATTGTGATCAATCTGGTCGCCGTGAACTTGCCATTTGAAATTTTGACCCACAATTTTTCACATTTCTAGATGACCCTTATGGGTGATCACACACGCAGTTTGGTAAAAATATCTTGTTATAAGAAAAAATTGCAACATCACAAATTTACGAAAACTGGTAATTACATATTTTTCTTCATTCACTTATTTGAATATAATCAAGATTTATTTGTACCATTTGATTAAATAGTTAATCATAAGAAATAATTTTCTATGAACTAATAAAAACTGTGTACTGAAAATATGTGCAATATATATCAGTATTAAATATACCATTAATAATTAAATAAACAAATTTATATTTATTAGCTCACCTGGCCAGAATGGCCAAGTGAGCTTATGCCATGGTGACCGTCCATCATCTGTTCGGCGTCCTTCTGTCACATCCGTCAACTTTTTCAGTTTAAACCGACTTCTCAAGAACTGCTGGGCCGATTTCAATCATATTTGGCAGGAAGCATCCTTAGGACATACAGATCTAAGTTTGTTTAAAGGAAGTCGATCGGCCAATTTTGCCAGTGGCCATCTTGGATTTTGGCGGATTTTTAGAAACCTCTAAGAATCTCCGAAACCGCTTAGTGGATCGATTCAAAACTCACGAAATATCATATAGGTCAAGAGCTGAACCAAGTTTGTTCGAAGGAACTTGATTGGCCAAATGGTTCAGCGGCCATCTTGGATGACCTAGTTTTCGTGAAAACGACTTCTGCAGAACCGCTGAACGGATCAGGCTGGAATTTTGAGGATATGATTATGGACTAAGGGCCATTAAAGTTTGTTCATGGGAAGTTGATGGGTAAAGAACATGGCCGCTATGGACCAATCAAATATTAGCGTGTTTGGCTGGCATATTAAATTTTTTTATTTGATGGATTTTGGAGCTGAATAAAAAAAGCATCCACTTTTGTTTCTACGAGAATTCTTAATACTTAGCAGATGTACTATTATGATAATGTCTATTATCTAGTCTAGCTCAAAATAAACAATTAAAACTCCGCACGCTCCTGGTCCTGCCCATACTGTGTCCGGGAATTACCATAGCCCCAGGTACCGAGTCAATTCCCAATCACAATCAGATTCGTCTTATATTTGCCTTGACAAACAGCGAAAGCAGCTCAGCCTCACCTCAGTGGGGCGGCTGAGGGAGGGCCATAGTACATCTGGTAAGTATTAAGAATTCTCGTAGAAACAAAAGCGGATGCTTTTTTATTCTACTTCAAATAATACTTACCAGATGTACTATTATGATAAACTCCGGATTTCAACAGTCAAGAAATACCGGTGGGAGGAGGTGAGGCTCGAACCAGCACTCATCTACCATCCAACAGAGAAGGTTGTGAAGAGACTACCCCCACCATACCCGTGTCAGCCCCAAGTCTCAACTAGTCCAGTAGAGTGCAAAGAAACTACTACAACTTCTAATTTTGAAAAATATCAGTATATCGATTAAGTTTTCAAATTGGAATGAGTGTCCGTTTGAGAGGATAAGTATACTCTTACACCAGACTATTTACCTAAGCAGTCTGGTATTTCGACTGTAAGTAAATTATTATTATTAGTCACTTAATTAATGTAAACACTCACCATTTTGAGTGCTTGTACTTTCTTGATCATCCCAGGAGCTCAGCCCATTCCACGGTCGTTCACTGGTCATGTGCATGGCTCTTGTTCAGTGCACGAGGAAGTAACTTGCGATGTTTGTGAAATAGTGGTCGGATGTGGCTTAACTAAGGTTCAACAAATTGGCGACGGCTACCGGATTAAGTGCGCTGGAGATGTCGCGAAGGTAGAAATCAGTAAATGACGACTCGGCATGCCATTGTGCAACAGACATCACCTCCTCTAATGAGACACCCTTAAAAAGGGCCGATGCTGCTGCTAATGCTCGGACCTGATGGGCGTTCGCACGATCAACCTGCTTTCCTGTAGCAATTTTGTGCAACATCTGAATAGCATCAACTATCCAACGAGAAATAGTATCTTTCGAGGCGCGCAAATGAGCAGCTTTGAGACATAACCACACAGATTTCGGGTCATCTCTCCACTCCTCAGTACGTTTCTTATACATTTTCAGACATCCGACAGGACACCAAGCAGAAGAGTTTGGGTCATGTCTAATTAAACTTGGCAAATTGATCGGTTGACCTGGATATTTAAGTGACTGATTCTTTGCCAGGAAACAAAGACGTGGAAGTAGTCTTAAACCTTCCTTCTCGCCGATGCTGCTGCAACCAAGAAAACTGATTTAATAGTTACCAGTTTAATATCTATAGATCTAATCGGTTCAAAGGGAGCATGCCCTAAAACCTGTAGAACAAGAGATAGATTCCATGCTGGGATAGGAATTGGCTGTCTAGGTCGCAGATTGCTCATTCCTTTAATAACTTCATTCAGTGTCATTCTCCACTCCTTCAATGGCCAGACTGGGAACGATTGAAGCTAATGCAGACTTATATGCTGCTAGGGTTGAAGGTACAAGTTTGTCAACTTCGTATAAATGACAGATAAAATCTGCTACGTGTTGAACAGATGCAGAAAAGGGATTAATATTCCTTCTCTGACACCACTCTGCAAATTTGTTGATTCTATAATTATGTCTTGGTGGTTGACCCTCTTCTGGCTGAAGCGACAAACTTCACTGCTTGCTCAGAAAAGCCACCCTTAATTGCACGCTGCTTGATAACATCCATGCAGTCAATTTGAACATTTCTGGTCTGTCGTGAAGACACAGACCTTTGTTCTGAGTGATTAGATCCCTTCGGTCTGGAAGAGGGATTGGATTGCAGACCAGAAGGTCCAGCAGATCCGTAAACCATGATCGGCCTGGCCAATGAGGGGTGATCAGTAGTACTTGGCCTATTCCCTGTCTTATCTTTGCCAGAACTTTCGGGATGAGAATCGTAGGAGGATACGCATACGCATACATTCCCTTCCAACTTATCGCCAGTGCGTCTACTGCCAAAGCTAGCGTGTCTGGGATTGGTGACACGTATGTGACCATCTTTGCGTTTAGTTTCATCGCAAACAGATCCACATTTGGTTTGCCTCAATGTTTGAATAGAACCTCCACTACCGATTGGTTGAGCTGCCATTCCGTCGGACGACAAATCATCCTTCGACTTAGCGCATCTGCTAGGATGTTCAGTCTTCCTGGAATGTGTGCTGCCCGAAGAATAATATTCCTCTCTTGGCACCACTGCAGAAGGTTCCAAATCATCATGCACAACTCTGGCTCCTCGTCCCGCCTTGGCGGTTCAAATAAGACACCACTGTTGAGTTGTCTGTTCTTATTAGGACAATCTTGTCTCAGATTAAATTCTCGAATTTTCGAAGTGCTAATGCCACCACTAATAATTCGAGAACATTGATATGTTTCTGCACATTGGTCGGATCCCATTTCCCTGACACTGATCGATTGTCCAATACCGCTCCCCAACCCGTCGTCGATGCATCTGTAAAGATGGACACCTGTGGTTGAGGGGGGATGTAGAGGAACACCTCGCAGGAGATTCTGTTCTGATAACCACCACTGAAGATGGAATATCAATGGTTCTTTTACTGGAATTCTCAGAGATAACGGATCCGTTTTCTGAGACCAGAATGACATTAGATACATCTGAATCGGCCTGCGCCTGAGTGCTGCATAAGGAACCACTTTCTCCAGAGACACTAGTAAACCCAGTATTCTGAGAAATTGGCGCGCCGTCAGATAGGCTTCTAGAGAAACCGACTCCAGAACTGCAATCAGGCTCTTGACTCTGCTCTCCGCCGGAAAAGCTACGCCGTCCCTGAGATTGAAAAATATTCCCAGATAAACAAACTCCTGGGATGGGTAAATTCTGATTTCTCTAGATTCACAATCCATCCTAGATCCAGTAAGGCTAGGACTACCTGAAGATTGTTGCGCAGAGTGACTGGATTCCCCGCCTTCAGCAGCCAGTCGTCTATGTAAGTATGAACAGCTATGTTTCTCCTGCGAAGATAAGAAGTCATGGCGAGGACCACTTTGGTGAAGACCCTCGGTGCTGTGGTCAAGCCGAATGGAAGTGCATTGAATTCCCAAACATTGTCTTGGAACGCAAAGAGAAGGTATTTCTGAAAAGGAATTGACATTTGAATATGAAAATACGCACCATTCAGATCTATCGACACTGGCCACATGCCTTTCCTCAACCCCGACATCACTGCCGCTACAGTCTCCATCTGAAATTTTGGTGACAGAATAAACTTGTTTAACGGTTTGAGATTGAGAATCGGTCTCCACCCTCTGGTGCGTTTCGGAATGAGGAACATCATCGAATAGAAGCCTAGGGATGACTGATTGCGGACTAAGTGAATCGCATTCTTCCGCTGAAGACTTTTGATTTCTGAGCAAATGGCATCTAGACGATCGGATTCCCTTGGAACGGGAGTCCACACTGGAGTTGATGTTAACGGAACTAACGATTGACGGATGAGCGAGTCTGGTTCGTAGCCGTTTCTTAACCACTGACAGACTAAACAATCTTGCACGACCTGTTCCCACTGGTTTGAGAACAGTTGAAGTCTGCCTCCGACGGAAGGAAACTGCACACAACTTGCGATCGATATTGCACGAGACGACGTTAATTCGCCTAGGTGAAGATCCTCGACTCCCCTCGTTCCTGGTGATACCGGAGCGGATCCCGCCAGAAACCCGTCAGGACCGTCCCCCACGGCCAGCCCGTGGTTTCTTGGAAAACGACGGTCCGGAACCGCCACCATGGCTATCCTTACGGTAGCCGCCGCGACCCGAACCGCCACCCTTCCTATCCTCCTCATATGCCTCTTATTAGAGGACTTGTATGAGGAAGAACGACCAGGACCTTGCGAACCGGATGCCCGATGGGTATCACGGCCAGAAGGACGGAAGGGCGATCTTTGGCGCTGCCTCTGCTGCTCCTGTCGGCGCTGCTTGTAGGACTGCTGCGGCTGAGTACTTTTCGTCGACTTCCACGACTTGCCGACTACTTCTTGTTCCGCAACCACTGATGCGACCTTGGATAAGGCTTGCCGTGCCGAGCCGCCTTACAAGCCTGGACCTATGAATGGCGTGGAAGACAACGCAGCCCTCATTTCAGGTCCTGGTTCTACAAAATCGAGAAACATTCTCCGTCGCTCAGCCAATGATCTCGTGATCACCCTGGCCAGGCAATCTTGAGATAGGCGCATGGTGTCCCAGACAACTCCGGGAGCAGCCTCTGGCACTACCCCACCTTCCGCCGCACAGGTCAGCATACCCTGCGGGATGGTACGGCCGTGCGAAAGCACCGCCATGGCAGCTCTCGCTGCATTCTCAATGAGGGTCATGGATAGCTTCAAACACGCTGAATTCCGTTAAAATTTGCAAAATTTTAAGAGCTCAAACACATGCGACTTGAGAAGTCAGCAAAATAGACGAATCTCACTGTGATTGGGAATTGACTCGGTACCTGGGGCTATGGTAATTCCCGGACACAGTATGGGCAGGACCAGGAGAGTGCGGAGTTTTAATTGTTTATTTTGAGCTAGACTAGATAATAGACATCATAATAGTACATCTGGTAAGTAATTTTCGAAGTAGAAATTGGTTTCTTAACTCAGCTTACTTGTCAGTCAGCTGTCGTATAGCGATGACTCTGTCCATCTTCTGTATGTCCGTCCATCCATCTGTCTGTCCGTAACCAACAATTGTGACTCATTTTGTTATTTCTTGACCGATTGACACCAACCTTGGTCACAATATTAATTTCGGCATCTAATATCTGTTGTGAAAATGAGACTGATAGGACGTCAAATGCCAGTTATCACCCCTTAAATATTTGCAGTCACTTTCATAGGGGAAATACAGGTTTGTTCCCACCGTCCACTGATTTATCACCATGAGGCTATCACCAAAGGTAAGCTGCCACAACTTGAAGCACTACAAACCATCAAATGCTTTTGGATAGCACTGCAGTGGACCCCCTCGCACTGTGGAGTCCAAGGAAATGAGGAAGCAGACAAGATGGCAAAGGTGGGTGCAGAAGAGAATCAGACAGAAAACATGGTTACCCATACAGAGATGAAGACTATCATCAAGTCACTCTATAGAACACCTCAATCAGAAGATGCCTACCATCATCTCTCGAGGCCAGAGCAAGTGACCATTTTCCGTCTCAGAACTGGACACAACAGACTAAACCAACACATGTACAGGCGGTTCCACCTTACGACATCGCCCGCTTGTCCTTGTGGAGAACCAGAACAGAGCACATACTTCAATGTTGCAATACGTATCAGCTGCTGAGAGAAGAGATCTGGCCTTTGTCAACCTCTTTTCTTGAAAAGCTGTATAGGCCTGTGGAAGAACTGCAGAAAACCACAGATTTCATCTTGAGAACGGCTCTCCAAGTGTGAATTACCAGCAATCGAAAAGAAGATCACCATGTCAGATTTTATTGCCAAAGTAGATTAGATTAAACTCCAATTAACAGATCAACCGTTCCATCACTGCCTAAATATTTAAGATATGTATTATGTGCTCTGACATCTATGCTCTTAAAAATATTTCAGTCAAATTATTTTCTAAATCAACTCCAGTTCACCCTACCCATAGGCAAAATCAGCAACCCCACCCAGTCAAATTAGTTTTAAAATATTTAACAGCTTACCTGTAGTTTCTGGAAATTGATAGTCAGGTAGTTCAGGGATTGACCGCTCCCAACACAGGCAAAGTGTGAGTGGAGCTTAGCTAAAGATGGGTGGGGTATAGCTAAGACTGGATTTCTACTTTATCATAACTCAAATCATCTGGATTATACATTGAATGGGCATGTCCATTTAATTTCATTCTATCCTGTACAGTATTGAAAACGCTGCACTTTATTGAGTTACAAAGTTTTTAATAAATGGCTCAAAGTTGCTGAGAATCAACTGCATATTATCAAAATTTCAAGACAGCTGCCAGGTGGTCAGTTTACAGGTTATCAGCTACAAAGCAATGTCAAGAGATTCTCCCCATACCACATAAAATGGTTATCCAAAGTTTTGAATGAATGGGTCAAAGTTACGTAGAATTATATCATGCAGATTTTGACGATGGCTGCCAAGTGGTGATTTAGAAAATTTCAAGAGAAATTGGGAAAGGGATCCTTCCCACATCACGCCTAATACCTTTCAAATTTTGAATAGATGGTTATCCCATGGATGCAAACCACTTTCCAAGATGGTTGATTGGTGGTCAATCTGGATGTTGCATCTAGACATATTTTGTGATCTAGTCAAACCATTTGGACAATGGATTGATTCGATCTGTCACTCGAGTATATGATTTTATGATCAATTACATCACATGTAGGCTGATATCACAATACTAATTACCTACAATGTATTATAGCTCCGTTATGTGTCAAGTATACGAATTCTTTGCATATACAATTTAAAACATATTGAATAGTTTGAAACTAATTTGATGATAGGAGCTGTTGCTGCCATAGGCAACAACAGCACCTGACCAAACTAGTTGCAAAATATTCAACACCTTACCTGTATAGCTACCTTGAAATTGAGATTCTGGGAATTACGGTTTCAAAGTATATAAATTGATCCCCACACATGCAAAACTTGGACAGAGCTTAGCGAGAAATGGGCGTGACTAGCTACGTAGTATTTCACTTTAACACTCATATGGGCCAAAAATGGTTTCTGCAGTTGTCTTGGAAACTGTCCACTTTAGACAAAGAGATAACCGAGCAAGTCATTCCAGTGATAAATTTTCTAAAATAGACCTCTTTGTCTGCAAATGGACAGTTTCTATGAGAAAACTTAAATTCTCGAAGAAATTTAAGGGTTAATAAATATTGTTTTGAAATTAATTTAAGTGGGAAAACCCAGTCAAATTTGTTTCAAAATATTCAACAGTCTACTTACCATTGCCCATTAAAAGGATTAAGTTATGCTCATAGAATCCACGTGCTAATCATTATGTGCCAGGTCAGCGCCATTATAAGGACAACAACAAGTATGCATGAAAATCAAAAACATTTTTTTTTACAGAAGGTACCTGTAAAGAAAGATTATCTGGTAGGCGGTAGTGATTGCTGCTGCTGCTGATGCCATATCTCATATGAACATATAAAGGCATGACAGGAGGGGAGAGATGACAGAAACAGCTTCAAGTTAAATTACAGCCAGTTTCATAATATTAAACCAATTATTTCTTACACAATTTCTTATACCTCACCAGTGTACGCTTGAAGGGACTTAAATATTCTCTGTATTGGCTGTACTTGGAGAGATTACCGTCTCTAGCAAAATGGATTTATTGAACAGCAAAACCCAGTACAGGATTTTACCCAAAGTAACTTGGTGCTTACGCATCATGCGCCACAAAATAAAGCATGCCACCATGTTTAAATCACAGGCAGGCTGTTATTAGACATTCTTAGACAATGAGATATTTGTATGCTTCAGTGGCCGAGTGCATAAAATGATCGTTAAGGCTACATGTGTACGTCCAACTTATCTCTGTATATTATATACAGAGATATGGTAGACGTCCTACGATCACATTATGAACTCGGCCACTGAATAGTTATGATGCATTAGGGCACATCTACACAATATCTAGATGCTGCACAGATGGTGGGGCACAGACAAAACTGGTATATATATTATATAATATATGTAGTAATATCTACATCATTCTCCTCTCCAACATGCCTAACACTGTGACTCAGCCCATTACTTCAACTTTTTGATGACTGGCTACGTACAGTGAAGTTCACAAAACTTAATAAGCGGGGGATAGTCAGGTTCCTCCAATTGTTAGATAGGAAATAAAGGAAAAGCGCAAATACAAAATGTTCTTAGGACATATTCTGTTAAATATTCTGAAGTTAATTCACTATGCATTGCTGCCTGAAAATATTCAACAATTTTCCTGTATGTTTTCATTGAAACTGAGATAAAGGAAGCTATGCCCTGCCCACCTCTAGCTAAGCTCCACCCACACTTCACTGTGCTGGGATTGATCGATCCCAGAATGCCCTAACTATCAATTTCCTGAAAACTCCAGTCAGGTTAAGCTGTTGAATATTTTGTAACTAATTTGACTCGCTGTGGGGGTGCTGTTGCAGCAACAGTGCCCAGTCAAATTGGTTTCAAAATATTCAACAATATTTATTAAACAGTAAAGACATACAATTCGTACAACAACGTATGGTCCGTCTTCAACTACATCATTCATTATGATGTCATTCTACACGTCATGTAATTGATTATGATGTCATATTATGGGTGGATAAAGCGGCAAGGTCTTTTGTAAATCAAGTTTTGCTTATTGAGCAAAAGTAGGCTCAGCATTTCATGTTGATTGTCGTTGTAATGTTGTTGTCATGTAGCAGAAAATGAAAATGCTGATGAATGTATGGCTACCTACTGTGAAGCTGTGGGAGTGTGTGTGTACACAAAAAAGATGGGAATTCCTGGTAATATATCTACACTGGAGGGTGTGTGGGTACACCGCAACATCTACTGCAGATGCAACTTTACATATTATGTTGTTTCATTATTCCTTTAACCATTATAGATCTGTCACTCAAGTAGATGACATCATAATAAATGACGCCAGATGTACATGTAGGCTGATGTCACAATACATACATGTAGTGGCATATCTAGCTCTGTTGAACATTGAAAAGACTGGCAAGTGTATGAATTATATGTTTTTACTACGTACATGTATTTAACCCTCGAATTTGTTCAAGAAATTTTCAATTTTCTCATAGAAAATGTCAATTTGCAGACCAAGAGAAGACTATTTTTGAAAATTTATCACTGGAATGACTGGCTCGGTTATCGAGCCAGTCATACCAGTGGTAAATTTTCAAAAATCGCTGTCCACAGCTTCACATTATGTGCTCAACCAACATATATTTTTTGATTCATTTCATTAGCCCCTTAACCGTTACAATCACAAAATGACAAATTCCTTGTAATGTAAGGAATATTATGTTGAATATTTTGAAACGAATTTGACTTGGATCTGTTGCTGCCTATGTCAGCAACAGTTTTCAGTCAAATTAATTCTCAAATATTCACCAGCTTTCCAGTGTAGTTGTCTTCAAATTTAAATAAGTGTTAAGGTGTATGCATTCTCAAAGGACTGATTTAAAAAATCAAAGGAATTTAAATAGCTACGTTAACTCTTCATTTTAAGAACCAAACCCATGTCAATTATTCTCAAGCAGTCGAGATATTCAGATGTTTAAAATAGGGTAGTACATACATTGTATTGTCCAATTTAATTCATGGATGGCCTATGCTGATGCTGAGTATAATAGCCAACTTTGTACCTTTGTTTTCAATTCTGAAGGACGTACTAAACAATCCATTTAAAATATATATAACTAACAACATCAAAAAGATAATCTAACACAAATAAATTAAATAACACATAATAACAAAAGTAAAATTTTCATAATAGTTCTATAACAATAACATGCATGGTATAGTTATACAACTTGAATGGCAACATAGGCTGTAGTTAACCTTTTAACTTGTTACAGAAAATTTAAATTTTCTCATAGAAAATTCCCATTTGCAGACCAAGAGAAGACTAATTTTGAAGATTTAGCGCTGGAATGACCGGCTCGGTTACTGCGCCAATCATTCCAGTGGTAAATTTTCAAAAATAGTTCTCTTGGTCTGCAAATGAACATTTCTCATGACAACAACAGAAGCTGTTTTGGTCACCTTGAGTGCTAGCATGAAAGACTGTCTGTATTTTGGGCTTATAACATGATGTCTTTAGAGCCATTTAATGCTCAAGATTGGTCAAGCAATGTTTTTCTACTTACACTCGTCTCCGTGCATGAATTTTATCTGCACAACATGTACTCAACATGCACATAATAACATTCTCAACTACCAACCAAAAATGCACCTGTATGCGCACGCTTACATGTACCTGCACCAGCCATTTCTTAGCTGTACTGTGCAGACAAAAAGCCCTTATTTCTACACCTGTTTATGTCATAGATTTCCAGGCCAAGGACTCGAGCCAGCCATTCCAGTAGTAAATTTTCAAAAAAGAGTCGGGCTATAAAGGTCATATTCCACAAAATGGAGCATTCTGGACTAATACACCCCTTTCAACACTCGGCTCTGACATGTCTGATATATGCTTTAGACATGTTTTATACAGCATTCAATTAAAGTGTATTAAAAATAATTTTAAAAAGCTTAAATTTTGCATGTGAAAGAGAGATACAATGGACCTTTCCATTTTTAGCTATGCCCCGCCCATCACTAGCTAAGCTCCACCCACACCTCGCTGTGTTTGGATTGATCGATCCCTGAATGCCCTAGCTATCAATTTCCTGAAAAACATACAGGGAAGCTGTTGAATATTTTGTAACTAATTAGACTGGGTGCTGTTGCTGCAACAGCGCCCAGTCAAATTAGTTTCAAAATATTCAACAGAATATTTATTAAATAGTAAAAGCAAACAATTTGTACAACAGCCCATAGACCGTCATCAAATATGCGTTCGTGACGTACTTATCGACGTCATTCATTATGATGTCATTGTACACACCATGCAGTTCATTATGACGTCATATGATGGATACATACTCTGGAAAGATGAATTGTAATCTCAATCATGTCAATGATATATTCGCCCTGTAGGTGGGGCTTAGAATACACCTTCCGTATCCTCTGCGTGTCGTAAGAGGCGACTAAAGGAGGTACGGGTGAGGTAACCCTGACAGAAACCTCGAGTGCTGAAGACGGAGGTTCCAGGCCGCACGGCGCACTCTAATAAACCATGGATCCACGCACTTAACGCTTATGATCATGTCGATAGTCACTTACAGGACTGGCGGTATGATCAGCGAACGAAAAGAAGAAGATGTCAATGATATGATGCGAGGCTTAACACTAACACTCAAGCATTTTTGTCAGCCATTAAAAACTGGCTTCTACAGTGGTCTTAAGAAATGTCCATTTTCAGACCAAGAGATTTTTTTGTAATTAACTGAACCAGTCATTCCAGTGATCAGTTTTCAAAAATAATCTCGGTCTGCAAATATATAGACATTTTCTATAAATGAGTATTGGAAATATTTTAGGGTTAAAGGGTTATTTAATTTTATCATCACTGACCTCACAATCACTAGCTATACCGACTCACCACACCCACCCACCCACCCACCCACCTCTAGCTACGCTCCACCCACATTTTCCCACGTGTTGCAATCGATTTGAAACATAGAAAACCTGACTTCCCTGAATCTAGATTTGAAAATTTTCTATGGCAGCAACAGCCATGACAGCTCCCAGTCGACATAGTTTCAAAATATTCAAGTGTTTATTAAATTCATCAACGCCATACAATTTATACACTTTAGTGACAGACTTTTCGATATTTGTGATGGAACTACAATGTACATGTATATCATTATGATTATGACATCAGCATACATGACGTATTAGATTATAGCGTGACGGCGTCAGATACTTGAGTGACCGAGCGGATCCCTTTATTGAACACGGATTATCATACAGAGACGTGGGATGCATTCGTTTGATCATCATTCATGTCATCTCTCTACTAATTCAATGGTCAAATATGTTCAAGAAAATTTTAATCTCCCCCTAGAAAATGTCCATTTGCAGCGATTAGTTTTTAACATTTATTATTGGAATGACTGGCTGGGTTATCGCGCCAGTCATTCTAGTAATAAATTTTATAGTCACGAAAATGGTCTTATCTTCAGGTCAGCAAGAAGAACACTATTAAAGAAATTTTTTGGCTGGTTTGGCCATTAAAGGGCTAAGAGTTTTTCACAATTTGATTGGACATTATATTCTCCAATTTCATTGACCAGTGGGTTATTATCAATTCAAATATTTGACCAATGAAAGTATTTCTAAATTGCCAGAAGATTATTACATGACTGTACAATGGTTAAATTCTGTGTATGCATGCACAGGGATCCAGGTGTCTATTACATGTAATCCTTAAATGCTTTAAATAGTTCAGAAAATCAGAAGTATTACTTTTTTAACATCTATTTGCAAAACAATAAAGGCTATTTTTGAAAATTAAAATAACGCATCGTTCCAGTGGTAAATCTTCATAAAGTCGTCTCTTGGCCTGCAAATGGACGTTTCTCAAGAAGACTACAGAGGCAGTTTTCGGATGGCTTAACCAGTGAAGAGCACAAATTGCTATATAGTCATAGATGATGTCATTCATTCATATAGGGAAGTCAGCCCTGAATGAATTCAGTCACTCAATGCCATGTAGAGGTCAGTCCTGAATGAATTCAGATCTTGTAAATCTGTATTATTTATTAAATTAGTGGCCTGGGCTTACGCATACGTGTCGAGCTATCAAGGCATTTTATACAGCTGTAACATCCTACATGTCTGATTCTCGGATGCCAGACGCTGTTCAGATTGCTAAGTCCAGAAATCATCCAAAGCCATCCTTCACTTCATGTAGGGCTCAACAAAATAACCAATTGATTTTAGGTGATTTCACTAAATGAGAGATTATTACCTGGATGACATCATCATTTATGAAACATCTTGACCCCTGTGCGCATGAGTGTCTGTGTGCGTGTGCGCGTGCATGAGTGTGCATGTGTATTCTGCTTTTCATGATTTCATGACATGAAGAAGCATTGTCCCCATTAATGAGATTGCTGATATCACTCACTTTGTGTTATTACTTCTCTATGATACAAATTGTCCATTTGCAGACCATGAGAAGACCATTTTTGAAAATTTATCACGGTTATTAAGCCAGTCACTCCACTGATAAATTTTCAAAAATAGTCTTCTCTTGGTCTGCAAATGAATATTTCTCAAGCCCACTGCAGAGGCCATTTTTGACCAGGTTAAGTGTTAAAGAGGTTAACCCTTTAACCCTCAGACCACAAACAACAAACTCTTATGATGTTAGGAATACGCTGTTGAATATTTTGACACTAATTTGCCTGGGACTTGTTGCTGTTTATAGCAGCAACAGGTCCCACTCAAATAAGTTTCAAAATATTTAACAGATGTCCTGTACAATAGTCTTGAAATTGAGACACTGGAAATTTAAGGGTTAAACAAACTCAATATTCTGCTCATCAGTATTGTTACCCGGTGCTTGGAAGAAGTGCACAGTGTGTCTGTCACCATCTCCATTTTCTAACACACAGATATCCTCCCCCGCTACAATAGTGTCATCTTCTAGCACATGAATATCTACAGTTCCGTTATCATCTTGCAAAACATTCATACTTTGCCCATCGATGGTCACTTCATCCTGTAAAACATGAACAGTTTGCTCATTCACGATGTCCTGCTCTGCTTCGACTATGTGTAATGTATGTTGCCCATCAGAAGGAGATGTAACAAAAACACGTGCAGACGACCCCATGTTGGCGAGCACTTCTGATGCATTGTATATAGCTTCAATAACAAACTGTTCGTTACAACCGGGTACAGGCTGAACCAAAAGTCTCTGTGTTCCAACCGATACAGGAATATGTGAGGCTGAACTAAGAGTGGTCTCATCTTGCAAAAGGTGTGTTGCATGACTCGCAGTATCGATCGCATCATCCATTTCCATCTCATTACCAGCATCCTTCTGTATCTCCATGTAGGACGCTGAGTCAGACATATCCATCCTAGAGTTGGGTTCAACTGTCAACACGTCATTTCTATAATCCTTAGAAAATGGAAACACATGCAGCTTTTCTGTTGGCACTTCCTGTTTAATCCATTCGGCACGAATATCTGAATGTTTGGCTACATCATAGTGGGGTTGTGGACAATGCATGCTCTGTTCTAGGACATCTTTAGATTTGGGACTGACATCATGCACACTAATGACATGCCTCTTAAGACGGTAGGAAAATTTGAATTTCTTCCCACATAACAAGCATTCGTACGGGGAGTAGTCTTGATGGACCTTCATATGTGCATTGAGTTCGCTTTTCACAGTACACCCTTTGCCACAAATAGGGCATATGAAATCAGTTTTTGGTTTATGGAACTTCATATGCTCTTTCACATGTGTGGCAGTCCCAAACAACTTTTTGCACACCGGACAAGGAATTGTCTTTGCTCTATGACATACCATATGTGAACGCAAACAAGCCAATGTAGCAAACAATTTTGCACAGATAGAGCAACTGAACTGGCGAATACCTAAATGTGTCAGCGAATGCGCTTTCCACCGCTTCTTGTCGATGAAGGGCCTGTTACATACTGGACATTTGAAGTGTTCTTTTGTTTGAAGATGCTCCATCTCTAAGTGATTAAGAAATACCTGTCTTTGACCAAACACAAGGCCACACTGTTCACATGCAAATGAACGTCTGACCACTGGTTTTATGATTTGTGTTGGCGTCTTACCCACAGCATGAGCCTTGCGGTGAATTCTGTACCACTCACTTTTAAATGACTTGCCGCAAACATCACAGATTACTGTCTTCTTTTCATGATGTGACATTTTCTTATGCCTTAACACATCTTTCTTTAAACAATACACATTATCACACTGATCACATTTAAAGGTTTTTTTACCAATATGCGAGCGTATATAATGATCAGCCACATATCGTTTCTCTGCTGAGCTATACTCACAACCAGGACACTGAAACTTACCATTTAATCCTCTACAAATGGATTCAAGACCAGGTATTGTTCTATAGCGGCTTGCTCTCACTTCATTTGATGTATTACTCTCGGAACGGTCTATGTGCACAAGACTAATGTGTTTACGCAGATCTTTCTCTAATGCAGTTGTACGCTGACATAACAAACAACACCACGACTTCTTTCCATGTGTACGTATAAAATGAGCGTGAATTTTCTCATATTTGTCACTATTAAACTCGCATTGTGGACATGAAAACATACCACTCTCATCAGCTTCTGTTCCAATGCTCATCAAAGCTGCCTTGTTTTCAGCATCAAGCTTTTCATCTTGCTGGATGTAGTTATTAAATAGTTCAGATTTATCACAATTATCATCATTAGTTAATTTAATTGGCTTTTGATTAGCGTGTGTAATGAGACCATGTCTGTATAATGATTGTCGAATTGCAAATGATTTATCACATTGATTACAAGCAAATTCCTTCTCAGCTTTATGCTTGACCAGCCTTTTGGTGCAAGCATGTGTACGATACCAACCTTTGCGTGGTACAATTTCACCACATTTGTCACACTGTATGGTCTTTTCAAGCAATGAAGAATTGTTGTCGTTCTGCTGGTTTAAATGCTCTGTACAATAATGTCTTTGTACATCAGATACAGCTGCTGCTACATAACTACAATCAGGACAGTGAAATATTCTATTATCAGTTTTGATAAGCAAAGGAGACTCTAAGTAAATATCCTCTGAAACTTCATTGTTCTCCTCATCATCATCAGCCTCAAGTGTCACTTCAACTGCCTCCTCTATTACTGCTTCCTCACCACCATCTGCCTCATGTGTCTCCTCCACAGTCTCCTCTCTTACCGCCTCCTCACCAATATCATTACCATCAACTGACTGTTCTATATTACCATTATCATGCTGGTCGCCCTCTTCCTGCCTCAATGTGAGATGGCAATCACCTCTGTAATCTTCTACAAGTTCAGGCATAACTACTGTGGTCACAAGTGAACTACTCCGTGCGTCATCAGTATGAGTCACATGATTACTCACTTGCTTACCTGTTGATACCCCACGATCTACTGATCCTGCCGTCTCATCTTCATCTGATTTTGATGGGATTATCGCTGAAGTACATGTATGTACAATCGTCTGCTTGCTACATGTACATGTACTTTTCACACTGTTAAGTATTTGTTTTGTGACATTGCCTTGATGGTTCTGAGGTGGTGTTAGTACTGCTGCCTGCTGGCTATGGGCCTGTGTTTCATGTTTAGCTATGGTAGTTTCACACTTATTAGGGTTACTCCGTCTTTTTGATAGCACACTGTTTTTTTGTTGTTGTGGAGTAGTAATAGTGTCCGCATCATCTAAGTAACGTGTATTGGCTTTTCTCTTGCGTTCTGATCGACGACATAGAACCTGTCCTCCAAGTTCAGATTGTGCTGGTGTGTTACATGTAACATACTCATTATTTTTCTTCTGCTTACCTACCAATACGTCACTCACTGTATCAGTATCACCTTTCTTCTTATTCAAAGATTTACCCGGTTTAGAGTCTAATTTTGCTTGTTGAGTCGCCCTGCTTTGTCTATGGCTATCATCAACATCTACATGTACCGGTACTGACCATTTTGAACGCCATCGTTCTTCTAGTACTTTATGTATGGAATTAACAGCACTCAATGATCCAGTAAGTTTGACTGATGGAGCTGCTTCATCGTCACCAACCTGGCAACTTAAGCCCCAGTCTCTTGCAACTGCTAGTACATCTGCCGCTGATTTATTAAATAGCTCAGCAAACACCTCGTCCGCAACACGTGCTGTCACATCAAGAAAGATAACCATGGCAGGCAAGCGATCGCAGTAATTCCATCTGAAATGAAAGCACAGCAAGCATTCAGAATGCACTACCAGACTAAGCTTTAGAGCTATATATTCATACAACAGACAATCAAACATGTCATAAACCTTTAACCATCGAATTTGTTGAAGAAAATTTAAATTTTCTCATAGAAAATGTCCGTTTGCAGACCAAGAAGACTATTTTTGAAAATTTATCAATGGAATTATTGGCTGGCTTATCAAGCCAGTCATTCCAGGGATAAATATTCAAAAATAGTCTTCTCTTGGTCTGCATTTCTCAAGACCACTGCAGACGCCGTTTTTGGCTGATCTGAGTGTTAAATGGTTAACCCTTTAATGGTCAAACGTGACAAAATCTGCCTTTACATTAGTCTTGAGATATGTCCATTTGCAGGCCGAGAGAAGACTATTTTTAAAATTTAACCACTGGAATGACTGGCTCGGTGACTGAGCCAGTCATTCCAGTGAGAAATCTTCAAAAAAAGTCTTCTCTTGACCTGCAAATGTACATCAACAAGGAAATATTTACGATTTTATTGACCAAAAACATATCAAGGGTTAATACAGGTAACCCGCTATAGGATATGCATGTACTGTTTGGAGCCCAAAGATGGTGGGGTTATGCCATAGGGCTGGTCCTTCCATTCCAGAAATCCTATATACTTCGGTTTAAGTACTCCCTGCGCTATAGTAAGTGACCTCTATGAGCATCAACTTAGATGTTGATTTCCTCCCACTCTGCAATCAACATGTTCTATATATGTAGACAATCCTTCCACCTACTCCTCAGGCAATTTGCCTCCGGACTGGCTGACATGTACTGTCAACTGATCCTCATTGTTAATTTTACACAAACATTTATACATGTAGGTATCCCAAATTTGCTTTTGAAGGGAAGAGGATTATTAGAATGAAGGTATCAGCTCTACGTGTTATCCCACAAACACACACACACACACCCCCCCCCCCCCACACACACACCCCCCCCCCCTCGTATCCCTGTAACACTAAAGCTGGTCAAAACGGCTTTTGCAGTGGTCTTTGGAAATGTCCATTTACAGACCAAGATAACACTATTATTTAAAGCTTACTGCTGGAATACCTAGCTCGATTAACTGAGGCAGTCATTCCAGTGATAAGTCTTCAAGAATAATCTCTTGCTTAGCAAATAAACATTTTCTCTGAGAAAATTTAAATCTCTTGAACAAATTTGAGGATTAAAGTATTACCATACCATGTAAACAATAACTGCACAATAGGGCCAGGCGGTATTGATATTTGCATGACGGTACCGGTACCATGAAAAAATACCGCGGTACCACGGTATACCATCATCTGAGCTTGAGGCATGCCACGAAATTAGAAACATTTTTCCATTTCCTTTTCACTTCCATCTCCAATCAACGGTAAATATAGGTAAAATAAATAAATCGGCTTCCTGATTTAGAGAAGAATAACATGGCTATTGCGACTGTTTAGTTTCACGATTTTATTAGGTCACTATTTTTATTGACGTAATATCATTCACGGGAATATCGGTCAACGGGTGTGGTCGACTCGCTAACTATAACCCGCTGTTTGAGACATTGGTGCACTATTTTCAATCTGGATTGTTCTTGCTATTAATGCGTGCGACCAGCAAACGGTAAATTTTTATTTTGGCAGTCGAGCGCTTTGATAAACAGAGTCCAGACAGAATCCGCGAGTATTTAAACGGGGCGAGTGTTGTACGCTTTTATTTCTGTTGAAGTCGTATATTCTGTTACTCGCGAAAACAGGCCTATACATTCTAACACGACATTGAATATAGCCGATTCCAAAGCTTCTGATAATTACCGAGTACCCGATGTGCAGACTCGTTACTCACCATGCTTCACGTGAACAACGCATGTAAAAAGCTATTTCCGCGAACTTCCGACGTGTAGCCAGTTGAAAAATGAATTACAAAAACTAAAACACTATAATTTTTAGGTGTCGTTAACTGGATTTAATCCGTAAAGAAATTTCTTAAAACAAGCCAGAAAAATACAAAATAACGACTTCAACGCTGCTCGTTGTTAATAAATTAGCACGTGATCAAAACGGCGCGAGCAAATATTACGTTTTAGTAAATTTTCATTGATAAATTCAGCATAGTAATGTATTTTCCCACGGTCTAGTTCATGAACAACCAATCAGATGCGTCTTTGCGAGATCGCTGTTGTGTTTGAATAGCACGCAGTTTGTATGTTATTTTGTTATTCTAGCGTGTTTGTTCGGTGACAAAATGCTTGGAGTAATAAATTACAAATAATAGAAACGGGAATAGGGAATATTACTACCAATTACTATAGTGTAATTACTACCGACGGACGGCCAAAGAATGAGTTTAGATGTTTTAAATAAGGCAATTTTACTGTGAGACTTTCAAGACGTACGTTTGACATACAATTTTGCCTGTCATTATTTTGTAATTGACGGCTTGATGTTTGTTTTTACAACGACCCTTTCGCCTCAACTCGGCTAATAGTTAGGGATGCCTGTATTTTTGGCACTATTAGCACTTATTTACCCTTGGTCAAGTCAGATTTTATGAATATATTTCTCAAATATTGCTCAAACATTATGGACGGTATTCGCGGTATTTGGAAATGTCAACGGTCACGGTATCGGTTAACGGTATACCGCGGTCCTCACGGTACTACCGCCAGACCGCCCAGCTATACTGCGCAAAACCAGAATAGATCAATTGATTAGAGCAGACCTAAGAAGGCAGATTTGTGGAAAAAAGATTGTGAAATTGAATAATTGGTAACATAAAAAATCACTCATGACAATAGTGCTGCCAAGAACAAAATGTAAATTCAAATAAGAGGCCCAAGTGGCATGTATCGCTCAGCTGGAATTATTGGCCACTGGTACAATTGAAGAAAATGAGATGATCACTGGAAAAATTTACCAATCTAATTTCTGTGAAGAAGGTTTAGCCAAGTTTTATTAAAATTGACCCAGTGGTAATAAGTAGTCTCATGATTTTCTCAGAAATTTTCACATCTCATCACATCTCCCAAATTTCAGCATGATCTTTGTAGTAGTACTAGAGAAGTCGTTTTCACAAAAACTAGGTGATCCAAGATGTCTGCCAAAACACTGGGCCAACCAAGTTCCCATGAACAAACTTGATTCAGCTATTTTGGAGGGCCTCAGGAAGATCAATTTTTATTGATGATGTACATGTACCCTCGTTAAATAAAGATTATTATTATTATTATTATTATTATTATTATTATTATTATTATCCCAGATGATGTTTCATGAGTTTTGAATCGATCCCTAAACAGTTTTGGCGGGAGAAAATAATTTTATCCTTGAATTGGTAACTCGGTCGAAATAGTCACCCGTTTGCCTCGAGGGAGGCATCCGGGTATCCATTTCCACAGCTATTGGCTCATCGGATTGACCTAACAGAAATTCCTCTTCATGCTGCTTAGAAAGATGAGACAACAGATTAATCAAGAAAACTACATGTAATCCAGCTTGAGCAGGATTGGCATAACTGGAAGAGGAGATGGCCGGAGCTGGCGCCTCAAGGGAGGCCAATAAGCGGCCGTCCGAACTCACAGCTCCTGTCCCCAGGTCATCAGGCGAGGGTGAACCTCAAGCCTGGATAGACAGGACCACCTCTGGATCTTTATCGAAAACTGGCAAATCCGTAGTGGAAATACATGTAACAGATCCAGAGTCGAGAAATTCCTGATCGAGCGCAGATATAGAAAGCGTGCTGCGAAGCATCTCTGGTATCATATCCTTCAAGGTCTTCTTCATCTCACACATTATTTACAAATGAAAAGCTTCATGTCTGCCATGAAGCCTTTCATTTCCTGCTAAAACCCTCCTTACAATGAGCATCCTCGTTCGCCATCTCTTGGAGGTTTAGGAACTCCAGGAATAACTCGTCTGACCATTGGACTGGTCACAGCTGCGACATCTGTAGTCATGGTCACATGTGCTAGACCTGGTGCACTCATGATTATTATAGAAAACTTGATTTTAGTGTAACAGTGACAAAAGGACAGTCCATACATGTAATTACCTTTTGAAATGACACACAGACGATTAAACAATTAGTTTTTAGTCATTTGAGAAAATAAAACGGTGAAGGAAGTTGCTTAGTCATTACAATAATTAGGATAATTAATTAAATGATTTAAGTAAATAATTAAAGATTATGACATCATTTTCTTTGAGGAGTTAGTCAGTTAACAAATAACAATCTAATGTGTTTAATCCACAATCCGGAGAATATTCAAATCCTTATCCAGTATTCATTCAAGATGTTTGTTCCTATAAAGGATAGAATGACTAGGGCAATACTTCACCATCAGAGAAAGCAGGAATAAGGCTAGACAGTAAAAAAAATGTGAAAATTTTTAATATATTGAAAGCCCTCCTGCGACCTCCCTACCTAACGTGAACTCCAGTATTATCCTAAACTTGATGCTGCATCCGTGCGTAAGCCACCAGTTTAAGGCTCTGCACAGCATCTGGAACAGGGAGTCCAAGGGCAAAGAGATTTAAGGGTTTCTTTTACATACATGTACCCTTACTATGTCCCTGATTACAACTAACTATTGGACTTAGGGAACTGATGACAGCCAACGACCACTGTGAGGAATCTGAAAAATATAACACAACATGGGATTAGCTATAAGTGACATCAAAATGAGTGAAACTCATTACAATTTGACCAAATTCATTAAAATCGTGAATCACTGAAGCACATTACACTAAGTGCTAACACTAAATTTTACATTGAATACACCTGATAACTCGTTCCTGGCTGTTCTTCCGGCATTTGAACATTATCTGCCACTCTAGTATTGAATTATGAGCCTAGACAACCAACAATGCAAATTTTGAAGCCAAACAAAAGCAAAAGCTATGCAAGGACAAAACAAAAAGTGTGGTTGTATTGGAAGCCAGTATCTAAAAGAAGTGGCTGGTCACTCTGCGCATGCGCGTCGTAATGTCCCGGATGCTCAGAGTGTGACAGTTGTGTCAGCTCCCTATTAGGGGCAGTGTAACTTTAGATTCTGTGTAATATTGGCCTGGAAAGATAATTTAGCAAATTCAAAGAGTATCAGGATGGTACATGTACATGTACATTGTAATTATACTCTTGATGTGAAAACTACGGTAGGTCATCCAAGATGGCCGCCATTTGGCCAATCAAGTTCCCTTGAAATTATTTGGTTCAGCTCTTGCCTTGAATGATATATATCATCAAGTCTTTGAATCAATCCCACCAAGAGGTTTCGCAGAAGATTTTTAAAGATGTTTAAAAAAAATCGGACAAAACCCAGACCGATAACTGAAAGATCCCTGGCCTCAGATGAAGGATTCTTTTGAGATAACAGGTTCTCTGAAATTAGTAACTGAAAAGGAAGATCGACAAAAAGGTCCAGGAGATCTGGAACTAGGACTTCGGCGGCCAGAAAGGAGCTATTAACAGAATTACACACTTGTGTTGACAGATTTTTCTTAAAACACGAGTAATCAGGATGGATAGGGAAAAAGCATATGCGAACATGTCATAAGACTGAGCCATCTACTCCGGAAAAGGAGATATGAAGGAGATTTTTAGATCCGGGGAGGATGGGAGAAGGTACGTGAAGTCTACCAGATGATCCAGGAGGTCCGGGAACCAGCCCCTTTTGGGCCAAAATGGGGCTATCAGGAGGACGAGACATTCCTCCTGCCGACCAAGATTGTCGGGGGAAAGGCATACGCATGCAGACCGATCCATGTTGGATTAGAGCATACACCGCCAGAGCCGACTCCTCTGGAAAGGGAGACATGTAAGTGGAAATCTGGGTATTGAGAGAGGTTGCAAACAGGTCTATCAACAGGAAGCCTAGGAGAAAAATCGATCTGGCAACCTCTCTCTTCAGTTGCCACTCTGTGTGCGCGAATTTGTTTGGTCTGGACAGTTGATCGGCAATGCAGATGGCCGGGGATTGCAGGAAATGTCAATTTCCCTTTCTCCGAGATCTAACAATACTCTCCATTCTGTTACTTCTGATATACAGCTGGCCCTGACAGCGGCTCTAGGATTATAGACTTAGAAAGCTTTACCGACTCCTGGGAACCTGGTACTCAGCTCCCAACTGCCGAGTACCCGTTTACCATAGAGCTCATATTGTTTGCATAGCCACCAAACAAGAGAAAACTATGGCTTGCCTCCGTGGGGCTGGGAGGCTGGGTCCGTAACAGAATGGTGAGTATTGTTAGATCTCGGAGAAAGGGAAATTGACATTTCCTGCATTCTCCTTCGATCAATACTCACCATTCTGTTACTTCTGATATACACCAGATTTTATCAGTAACCTGGTGGGAAGGGGCAAGCCATAAATGCTAATTTTGCCCCTTGGAGAAAGATTTTAGACTTCAAACTTGACTAACGGAGACCTAAAAGGACCGTCAAGTTCACGGAACCGAATCACATTCGCGTCACAGCCCCCCCCCCTTTTTCCCCCTACGAAAAGGGAGAGAACTAACGAACAAGTATCTCGACTGAAAACACAAATATGCCAAGAGGGTTAACTACTCCCTGCATATTCCATGTATTAGCCTGGGAATGAGCATGAATATATAAGATGAATGAACATGATACATATGCATAATACAAAAAACTCTCACTTATTGAACTACCTTATGATAATTGGACTTCAGACATACCGCCTCCAACCATTCACCGGTTCGGCCATCGGTGACACAATCTGGTTGACATCCTCTCGCCTGACCATGCCTGCTTTAGATTCTTTTCTTACCAACGTGAGAAAAGGGTGAAAAGCAGTGTGGTCACTAACTATCGTTTCAAAATAGCTAAAGCGAGTGGATTGGCTGAGTCTGACACATCCCTCATATAGTAATCCGTGAATGAGGACTCACAGTGCCATTGTGCAACGGCCATGATGTCCTATAACGGAACACCATTGTAAAGGGCGGTCGAGGCGGCTATTCCTCTGACATTGTGCCCTTACGCCTTGCACCTGGTGCCGAGTCGCCATCTCGTGAGTAGTCTGAATGCATTCGACCACCCAACGAGAGATAGTATCCATGGATGCGGCGCCATAAGACTTTTTATGGCAGATCCACAGATGTCTATCATTCGACCGTAACGAGTCAGTCCGTTTCTTGTACTTAGTCAAAGCACGGACCGGGCACCAGACACTGGCATCACGATCAAACCTAGTTAACTTCGGTATAATGATCGGTTTGCCGGGATATCTCAAAGATTGGTTCTTTGACATAACCTCTGCTCTTGGCAGAAGACGCAGACCTTCTCCAGAAACAATAAATCGGTTCCTCTCTGCCGAAAGCGCATGGATCTCACTGCGCCTTCTAGCTGAGGAAGCTGCAAATAGAAAGACCACCTTTAGAGTCAAATGCTTTAGACTAGCCGAACGCAACGGTTCGAAAGGGTGCTTGGCCAGTACATTAAGCACTAAAGATAGACTCCAGGCTGGAATGACTACCGGTTGTCTCGGTCGGAGATTGCTCATTCCCTTCAACATCACATTTAACTGGGCCACCTCTGGACTATCCCTGTTGGCTAGACAAGGGATAACTGATGCCAAAGCTGACTTGTAACCAGCAACTGTGACGGGAGCTAGTCCTCAAAAGAACAGCTCACAGAGAAAGTCTGCTATTTGCTGATAGTGGATTGAAAGGTATCAATACCCTTTTCTTCACACCAGTCTGCAAATCTGTTAACCTTGTTGTTATATGACTTGAAGGTTGACCTACTTCTCGCAGCCGCGATGAAATCAGCAGCCTGTCGAGAAAAGCCTTCCGACGTGGAACGTTGTTTGATAACATCCACGCAGTCAATTTGAACATTTCGGGACGCTCGTGTAGGAAGCGTCCCTTGGCCTGGGAGATTATGTTCGGAATCTCGGGCAACTGCACAGGATTTTCCACCAGCAGATCTAGAAGATCCGTGAACCACGCCCTGCTCGGCCAATACGGCGCTATTAGCAGGACCAGACACGGTTCCTCCCTGACCTTCACCAATACCTTCGGTAGAAGAATGGTGGGTGGGTACGCGTAAGCGTGCATCCCTCTCCAGCTTATCGCCAGAGCGTCTGTATCGACGGCATTTGGATCTGGAATCGGCGAGACATATGTCATGATTTGAGCATTTTCCTTTGTGGCGAACAAGTCCACGTTGGGTTTGCCCCAATGCTCGAAGATCCGTCGCAGAACTGGAGGGTTGAGGGACCATTCTGTTGGCAGGATTCTCTGTCTGCGAGACAAAGCATCCACCAGAATGTTCAATCGGCCAGGAATATGAGCTGCTTTCAAAACAACCGAGTAATTCCTGCACCATTGAATCAAGTGCCACACTCTGATACACAGAGTGGGCGACCTGGTCCCGCCTTGGCGATTTATATATGATACTACTGTCGAATTGTCCGACCGTATCAATATCACCTTGCCCCTGATCATCGGAAGGAACTCTTCCAACGCCAGTTCCACTGCCATCATTTCCAACAGATTGATATGCAGCTGACTCTCCCGGAGAGTCCATGTGCCCGAGACCTGGTGTTCTCCCAGGCAGGCACCCCACCCTTCCAGCGATGCATCCGTGTAGACGGACAGCTGGGGGTGGGGTAGGTGCAGCGAAACCCCTAATAGGAGATTCTGACGCTTCCACCATAGCGATATTATCGGCTCCAAAACTGGCACCAGTTTTGACAGGGGTTCTGTTCTCTGTTTCCACAGAGACATCAGATACAACTGGATAGGCCTTCGCATTAGAGCAGCGTACTGGATAACCTGCTCCATGGAGACCATCATGCCCAGCATCTGAAGGAACTGCCTCGCCTGAATGTGGTTTCCCACTCGAAAACTCTTGAGGATGGCTAACAGAGACACCACTCTGGGCTCTGACGGGTAAACCCTGCCCTCCTCGAGGTCGAATCGCATCCCCAAATAAACGAAACGTTGAGTGGGCGTCAACTCGGATTTCTCCTCGTTGACTATGCAGCGTAGATCTGAAAGTAACTTCAGAGTCAGAGCAGTATCCACGTTCAACCTGGCTGCCGAGTCTGCCTTGAGCAGCCAGTCGTCTATGTAGGTGTGTAGCGCCACGTTCTCTTTTCTGAGAAACGCTGTCACCGCAAGGACCACTCTTGTGAAAACCCTCAGAGCTGTCGACAGGCCAAACGGGAGAACTGTAAACTCCCATACTTGATTCTGAAACGCAAATCTCAGAAACCTGTGCCAACTCCGATTCATAGGAATGTGGAAATATGCATTTTTCAGATCGATCGATACACACCACATTCCTTTCCTCAATCCCGCATTACCGACCTCGGCGTTTCCATCTGGAACCGAGGCGTATGGATAAACCAATTTAATGGCCTGAGATTGAGTATGGGTCTCCATCCCCCTGTGCTCTTGGGGACAAGGAACATGTTTGAATAGAAGCCTGGAGTGTTTCGGTTTGCTGGTTTTATTGCTCCCTTCAGAAGCAAACCCGACACTTCCTTTTGAACGGCTTCTAACTTGTCTGGCTCCCTTGGTACGGGTGTCCAGACAGGTGCCAAAGACAGATTTTGTGGTGGAAAGTCCCACCACTCCGGCATGTAACCCTGGGATAACCATCCCAGGACCAGACTGTCTGACGTCACACCTTGCCAGGCCTCGACGAAACGCATGAGCCTTCCACCCACCATAGACGCCTCGACGTCTAACGGGGTTGTCCGGCTCGCAGTCCGCCCCCCCCCCCTCTTTCTTAACGAGAGAGAGAGAGAACCATTTCGTTCTAGGCACGACAGGTATAACTGGCACCGCTGTTCCTGTCACACAGGCGCGGTCCAGGCGGATATGAAGGGAGCTTTCGTACCCTCAGGTACGCTTCGGCCCCTTCTGTCCGCCCTTTGAGGCCTTACCCTTACCCTTCCCCTTCCTGCCTCTAGGGCGGTCAGGAGCAACATTGGGGAGGGTAGGCGCCTCTACAACCTTCCTGGGCTTCTTCGCCGGTGGCGGCTCTGAAAACCCAGCTGAAGCAGAAGTCGCAACAGGCCTAGCTTTCGCCTTGCCCTTATGCTTCTTCTGCTTCTTTGAAGGTTGTCCCGTTAGCGGTTTCCCCACAGCCCCTAGTGTGTGCGCTTGCCGCACTAGCCCTAGCTGTAGGTTTACCGCTAACCGCTAACCGATTCTGCGCGATACTGGCGGTATCCTCTAAGATGGCCCGCGCTTGGCCACCGAAGATGCTAGGCCCTGTCAGGGGCGTCCCAAGAAGACGCTCCCTGACTGCCGTAGCCGGACGCATACGGTCAATGACCATTTGCCTCCTGGATTTCGTCACACGCGCTTGCACCCTTGCCAATGCGTCCATCGACAGCACCAGGCCGTCATTGACACATGTAAGCGCCACAGGTGGCACAGGGTGGCCTGCCCCCGCTTCAGCCCACACCGACTGAAGGAGACGATAAGAGTGGTTGACAGCGCTCATCGCTGCCCTCACACCCTCATCGCATAGGGACAGGACTTCTTCCTGGTGTACCTGAGACTTGTCCACAAGTGCCGGACCGGGGCGACCCGCCACGGCACTCTGGACGCCCAGTACCCATCGGTCATCCTCCGTGACCGACGGGACTACACCATACCTGTCGTATTCCCCCCGCGGAATACGACATCTTGCCCGCACCTCCCTGGAGGCCGCAGGGAGCTGACCCTTGGTCATCAGTTGTTTGCTATAAATAGCATCCAACAATTCTATGAACCGTGGATCCAGTCCCACTGACTGGATCCGGGCCGCGGGCAAAATCCCCGTCCTGATCGACGCAACCGACGGACGGGGCGCATCTTCATCGGCCGTGGCCGAAACCACAGACGGGTCAACCCTGGCTAGCCACGCCAGAGCATCTGACCAATCTACCTCCGATGAAGACACCCCCGCAAACACGTCACCCGTTGACGTGCTCACGGGTCTGCCAGCCACGGCCTCCCGGCAAGGAGCCACGGCTGACACGCCAGGCACTCCGGTACCACACGGTTCCGCCGCCACCCCATGAAACACTCCGGTCCATGGGGTAGGTCCGCACGGAAAACCGTACGGACCCGTAGCAGTCGCGGAACCATAGCCGGACACGGGCGCCAACGGCACCCCACGTCCGACTGCCGGACCAGGCGAGATAGGTGAGTACCACGCCCGGCCCGGCACACCCGTTCCCGTGACGGCTGGTGCCAAACCAAGCCGCACGGAACCGGTGCACGGTAACGGATTTGCCTCAGCCACAGGCGGAGCCGCTGACCTGGCTTGCGCCAAACCAGACAAATGGAGGCCGGTTCCGTCCAGGACGGAATCAACCTCCATATTCTCCACCTGCGGCTTCACGGGCCGCAGCAACCTCTCCTCTTCGGCCTCCTCGTCTTCAGACTCCGAAGAGTCGTCACTAGACGAGTCAACTGTGGAACCATCCTGGCGGACGGCTCCCACACCTGACGGACCGGCCACCGCTACTGGACCACCCGGAGGTGGCCGCAGAGAAACAGAAACCCCGAAGCCAGACGGGACTGCCAGGGGGCCGTACGAGACGGCCCCCTCGGTAACCAGTCCAGAATCCTGTCCGAGGACAGGATCCGTACCAAGCATGGGGAGAAACTGCCCCCCCAACCTTTGGTAGCAGGGACGACACCAGCGTGGGCAGAACGCTATGCAGAAAAAACCCTGCACAGCCGGACCAAACCACGCCGGCGGTGCCATCTCCGCCACCTCCAGCTGGGGACGTGGAGCACCCCCACCGGCCGAACCGGGCGCTCCACGATTTACTCTCGGACCGCCTGACCCCGCATCAGACCCAGCTAAGTCCTTCTGGCAAGGAACTTAACCATCATCTCAACGGACCACACTGCACAAACATTACACCTATGATCAATATTACACAGGGAACACCTAAAACAGACATGGTCCTTGAACACGACACGGACAAACTTATGGCATTCGTCACATGATGGCGGGGCTGGCTTGGCCTATAACATAAGCACAAACCTACAATAAACAAGCGGAACGAGACCCGGATGAAAGGCAGACAATTAATTTTCAAATAATTTGACTCATAAATTAACTGTAACCCTCCCGCACCCCACCCCGCCACGTTACAACAACGATCGCATTGACTATGACGACAAGAACGAGGCGGGCATTAAACACACCCATAATAGATCCTCCAGGATGTGTAACGGCTCCAGGAATCATATCGCATAGCATTCGGGGTATATTTACTAATCGATATAAATTATACTCCTAACGAAAGCAGCATGATATGTGAAGAAAACAACAAAATGTATAACAAACTGCTGTATCACACGGTAAAACCGCAGACCACGCATCTACTCAAGAATTTTGAAACCACCGATCTTTGCCAACCGATCGTGATCGCACGTAAACTTGATCATTCTAAAGTTTCCGGTACCATTTTTAGTACGCAGCACCCAGAACAAGATGCGTGAATTAATGAAAAAACTTTTCTTCACATAAACATCCGAGCGACCGGGTGTGAGGTCACCCGCTCGGATCCTACGGAGAACGACGTCAGCCGATATTCGTGTTAGAAATACTGTAGCATAACACCTATTTTCATATCTGCCGATCGCCTGTTGGGGGTTAAAGAAGGCGATCGTCTGGCATATATCGTTGTTAGCACACGTCCCAGATTCTATGGGGTCAGAAATTGGAACATGCGACACAGCGAAATTTAGAGACCTAAGTCTTTTAACTATGGATAATAAAGAACGATACAACCTGGTTATCTTCGGTGGTATTCTCCATAGTATCCTTTAGCTAATCCTTTCACGAACACACAAACTATCACAGATTAAAGACTTAGATTTTCTTTCACAAAAAACACTAAAATCCTCAATGCAGAAAGCATGTATTGCTCTTGTTGCTATGCAAACAAGAATGAGCTCTATGGTAAACGGGTACTCGGCAGTTGGGAGCCGAGTACCCGGTTCCCAGGAGTCGGTAAAGCTTTCTAAGTCTATAATCCTAGAGCCGCTGTCAGGGCCAGCTGTATATCAGAAGTAACAGAATGGTGAGTATTGATCGAAGGAGAAATGAGCTGCTGAGAGTGAAATGTGATCTCTGCACCACATCAGAAGATGAAAGCACCTGGCACACAGAGAAGGGGATTTGGTACCTCCCTGGCAGTTGAGATAAGACACTACCGTTGTGTTGTCTGATCGAATGAACCCAAGAATGGAGGACTTTCGAAACAGCTAAAAGTTCCAGAAGATTGATATGAAGAAGAGAATCTTAATGGGACCAAAGACCTGAAAGATGACGGAGTCCCAAAGAGCCCCCCCATCCGTCTAGGGAGGCATCGGTGAAAATAGTTGCCGATGGAAGAGGTTTCCGAAGAGGGATTCCTATCGAGAGACAATCTTAGTCCAGCCAAGACGGAAGAAATTCCAGGAGAGGAGGACAAATCGTAATCAGTTGATACAGGGGATCCCTGGATTGGCGCCCAAGGGACATGAGATAGAATTGGAGAGGACGTATCATCGCTGCCGCCCAAGGAATAACTCTTTCGACTGACACCATGAGACCAAGGACTCTCAGAAAAAAGCGAGCTGATACCTCCTTTTGATTGGCCAGAATCGAAACCGCAAACGAGAGATTCCAGCAAGGAAATGGTAGGGAAAATTTTCCCTTGGACTACATCAAATCGAACTCCGAGATGATTGAAAAGCTAAAAAGGAGAGACTGGATTTCTCTATATTGATGATCCAGCCCAAGTCGGTGATTAGGGGAATGATGTAAACTAACTGCTGGTTGAGAGTTGATTCCGATGACGCTTTGAGGAGCCAGTCGTCTATGTAGACAGAGAGGTGTATAGACTGGCGATGAAGAAAGGATGCCACCAGAGACACTATTTGAGTAAATAGAAAGGGGGCAGTAGTAAGGCCAAATGGAAGAGCACGAAACTGCCACACCTTGTCTCTGTAGGCAAAAGGAAGATACAGCCGGAAGAATGGGTGCATTGGAATATGGAAGTAACCATCCTTCAGGTCGATTGAGCAGGTCCACATACTGATATCTAGGGATGCAATCACCGACTGGATGGTTTCCATTTTGAATGAAGGAGTCAATATGAATTTGTTGAGAGTTTTGAGATTGATGATGGGGCATCACCCAACCAACCCCCCCCCCCCCACCCCCAGTTTTCTTTGTGACTAGAAAGACGGTGGAATAATACCCTGGATTGGTAGTCCAATCCAGAACCTCCTCTTTTGCCGAATTTTTGAACTAATGACCGAAACTCCTCTTCCAAGATAACTAATTGGGAGGAGTGCTTGGGAATGGGAGTCCATTTTGGAATCAGAGATAAAGGAGCAGGATCCTGAAGCCATTCCGGAGAATAACCGCGTCGAATAACCGAAATAATCCACTGATTGTCCCGAGACAGGGGAGACCACTGATGCCAGAAATGACTCAGACGGGCCCCTACAGGAATGGAGGGATGAGAACATAGAAGGCCCACCGGCATAGGTGATGGCGAGACCGGACCGTCAAAAACGCAGTTGATAAGACTTCTTGAAAGAACCATGAGAACCTCTGCCTCAAGAAGATGACCCACGATTGGATGATGAGGAAGACCAGCCGGAAGAAGGCTCATAAGACTGAGGATGAGGACGAGCTTCTACTATTTCATCGAAACAGGACTGGCCATAGACTGAAGATGATGATTTCTTCTGAGGCTGAGAAGGAGATGAAGCCGGAGAACTGGCGGCATCTGCGGCAGACCTACGACTGGAGGGACTCGAACAACGGGATCGATTTGAATTAACGAAAATCCTGGATGGAAAGGATTGGGAAGGTTTAGACTTCTTAGCCGATGAATGGTCAGAAGTACGAAAGGGAATATCCGAACGACGTTTGGATGTGATATTAGGAATAATAGCATCAGCTAATGACTTTCGAGTAGATTCTGTTTGGATTAATGAAGGAGCTGAGGTTCCAAAAAGATTTTGACCGAATGGATGAGCAGACAGCTGTTGTTTTTTTAGCTTACGGGATAGAGATGCAGAAGACAAAAACTCTTTCCTACGAGTGTGATTAATAAAATCCAAGGAACGAGCGATTGCATTAAGAGACACTCTTGTTGAATCAGCCAAGGACTTATAAATAGAGGCCGGGACAGGATCGGAACTAGATGAATAAAGGAAAGACTCAGCTAACAGAGATTGGAAATTAGAAAGTTTGAACAAATTCCTAAGAGCCTTTTGCAAGCTACACAGATCAGACTGACCAGCAGAAATGGAAGATGATTGAGGAATCTGAGACCCAATAAGATCTGAGGTTGGGCCCAAAAAAGTTTGGACTGAACCAACATTATCGAAGTCAACGTTGGATAAATGTACCACTTTGTGGGACACTGGGGCTACCAAACGAACATGAGAACTAGACGTCATAGCCTTCGAATAAAAATCCAACATATCAATAGATAGTGAATCCATAGGAAGGTGAAGTTGAGATTCCAAAACGACTGGTTGAACCAAAGGGGAAACAAAAGAATGTTGAGAGGAAGGCTCCCGAACTAATGGAATTTTGCAAGACTGTGAAATGAATTGAAAAGATTCATGCCAATCAGAGTTTGATGCCCTGAGCAGAAGATATTAGGAATTAGATGAGGAACCATCTGAAATAAGAGGAGGGGGTGACACGGAAAATGAATCCTCCGGACCAGGATCAGAATCTGTATCGTGGTCATCAAGAAATGAATCATCGTCAAAAGAAATATTATCGGAAGGAGATGGAGTGGGAATGGAATACACTGGATCAAGAATCGGGGAAGGTGTATCTGAGATCGAAGTAACTGGAACAGTTGAGCCTTGATATGGAAAGAAAACACTTGAAGGTAACAAAGCTAGCAACGATTTTCTAGCTGAAATAAAGGGATTGAACGATAGAAAATGTGAAACTGAGATGGGTCCAAATTCATAAGGGTAATTTCACGAACAATATCGTTCTTAGTGACTTCAGACACCAACGAGTTATGATCTGCAACAGAACCAGAAATATCAGAAAATAAACGGACTGAAGAAACTGGGTTTGCAAAACTTACCCTTCTTGAATGTTGTGACTGATGAGAAAGATGCGGATTAGATACACCAGACTGGTGAAAATTTGAATAATGAACATTTGAGGAATGAATAGGCAAAGATCTAGAGTCCACAGTGGAGGTTACCGTTGACTGTGATTGAATGCTGAGTATTGCCAAAGACAACGTAGTAGTCAAACATGAACTTGGAAATGAAGAGGGTAATGGAGCATAGCAAACACCAACTGGAGGTTGTGATTGACTGGAGGACTGCAAGAAATGACTGGCAAGTGATACTGAGTCAAACGATTGAGAAGGCCAGACAGAGGTAGAGATCATTTGATTGCTAGTATTCACCTACATGTAGGTGCAGAAATATTTGAATGACAGGAATAAAAAAAATCCTGAAAATCCTGCTAGACTTTGATAAGACTGAAGATTGGATGCAAAGGACTGAAAACCGTTAGTTTTAAAACCGGAAATTAACTGACCGGAAGTCCCTAAACTGGGAGGACATGAACCGGAAGTACTTACAACGGAATGATGATAACCAGATGCCTGAAAACTGGAAGACGAAAATCGCGAACCAGAAAGGGAAGATACGGGAAATTTACGACCGGAAGGAGGACCACCGTAAGTAGACGAACCGGGAAAAATTATCGGAAAAAGGAGAGCCGTTAGAGGCCAGACCGGAATTGTCCAAACCGGAAACTGCCAACCCGGAAGTACCAGATGAGGTACTAGCCTGACCGGAAGCATCCGAGCCGGAAAGTCCCGAACCGGAAGTAGATAATGAAACACCGGAAGATGCCAAACCAGAAGCCGAAAGCGAGGTGACAGGAGAAATCTGATAATTGACACCTTTAAAGGAAATAATGCTGGAACTGGAAGTGGAATCAGATCATTTCTTATAAGGTATCTGCTCTCAACTCGGAGCCCAGTTCTAAGACCAGGTTTTATACTGGACGAAACTACTGCGGAAAATGAGGTACTAGGAGGAAAATCTGGAAAACCCAAAAGAGATTCTACATTTATACCCACGCCCGCAGAGGACCCAAAATCGGACGCTTGAGAAAAATAAGGAGAATAAGAGGAAGGTTTCTGATTCAGAAAATATGAAAATTGGCCAGCATGCTGCAGATCGGGCAGATCCACCTTCTCTTCGGTCCACCCTGCTCTCTTATCCAAGAACCTAGTTGTCACACCAGAGGACAAGGATAACTCTGTGGCCTACTTATACCTATTGGAGTCAACCCCGCCTACCACCTCTGTTGTGCCGAGAGAGTGGGCTAAAGTTGATGAACCGGTCAGCTCCTCCTCTTCTCTCTTCGGCGAATCCTCTTCATCTGTATATGCCGGTACAACGATGCGTGAAACCTTCCTCTTTTTCGATAAACGCTTATGCGACTTAACTGCACGATCCATCAAGGGAATCGGCTGGGAAGAAAACCTAGTTTTTCTTTTACGCCCGCCTGTAGAAGACCCTGAGCCCTCGTCAGTCGACTCGCCAGAAGGAGATAAACTCTCCTTATCAGAGGGTCTCTGATGAGGGACCAGGGCCCTCTGCGAGGCCGGCGCTAATTTGGTTATGCTAGGAGACATAGCCACCGGACAGCAAACCAGAGCTGTTAAAGCTAATGGATCTGAGGAAGGCCCTCCCCCCGCTGCCACTTGGTTGTTAGTGATAATAGTAGTGGTATCAATTGGAGCGCGAGGAGGGGGAGGGGGATCAGAGCCCAAAAGAGACCTAAGGGAGTCATTGAATGTTTCAAACTGGATTGGAGGCCATCCCGCACAAACCGAGCACCTGTTAGATCTCGAACATGTACTGCATAACACGCAGGGATATCTACAGTATAGGACAGAGTGCTTCCTGTCACAATCTTTGTTAGAACAACGCACCACAGGGTTGTACGCCTGTTTAGAGGCAGCCTAGAACAGTAAACAAAGGCTGATAAGTTATTTGACTAAAGGCCTATATTAAAAAACAAGCCATACATGAAACGGACTCATCCGTGAAGCTTGAGAAGGCCTATGCGAATGAAGATAATCTGTAAAATTCCTGAAGGAGTGATCTCCATAAATAAAGGCCGTAATAAGAAGCCAATTATAAAAACATAATAGACTGACCCGAAAGGCTGTCACGTATTGTCAAATTATTTATGTATATCTGGGATAGAGACAACTCCATAGAGGAGCAGGGCCTTTATATAAGTCAATTCTTAATAAAAAATGTACTCAGCCGTAGGCTTGGTAAAGCCGAGTAGTATGGTTTAAATATCTATTACCGGGATAATATTAAATCCCCTCGTAAACAACTTGACTCACAAAAACCGGTATCTTACTATACCACGTAAGAAAGAAATAAAAAAGCATAACCACATATCTTTGCAGGCTTCTCCTTGGAACCGCGCATGTTTCTGATGTAAAATCCAAAATATTTGAGGTAAACTGCTGTATCTCTGATGATATTTTAACGATTTAAATCATGCAAAATTTTTTGCTACCATAGATACTTGCGGAAAAATAAATATGAAGTTTGTGCGCAACGCATTGATTACGTCACCCGGCTTGACTGGGTTTGTTGAAACGCAGATTTGCGGTAATTGATATGAGGCTGGAAGCTCAAATCAAGAGAATATAGCAGAGGATGAAGTAATATGAGGACGGCAGATTCAGCTGAAGTTTTTTCAGGATGTAATAGCTACCCGGATCTATATAGCAAATAGTATTAGAGGAGGTAAGTATCTTAGGGGTAGGTATAACTCGGGGAGGTTGACGTGATGAGATGGTTCCTGATGGGACCATAGACCTCTTTCTGGAGTCCCAAATCACTCCCCATCCTACCAGGGATGCGTCAATAAAAAGATGGCTTGTGGAGACGGAGGAGGAAGGGGGACACCTAATAACAGAGACTGACGGTCAGAACTGGCAATGACCCATCAGTTGGAATTTTATTAGGAAACGATAAACAAGGGAGTCCAGAGATTGATTCCAATGGGACATGAGGGAAAATTGAAAAGGCCTCATGAGAGCAGCCCAAGGAACCACTTTTCCACAGATACCATCAGGCCTATAACACGCAGAAAAGATCTGGCCGAAGTATGTCCGATTAAAACATGAATTTGGGAGAAGGAAGAAGGACACCTATTGACAGAGATTGGTGGTCTTTCCCGAACTAACAATGACTCATAGGTTGGAATTATATGAGGAAACAAGAATCTAGAGTCCAGAGATTAGTTCCAATGGGAGATGAGGTAAAACTGAAAAAGCCTTTTCAGGAAAGACATGAAACAAGTCCAAGGAACCACCTTTCCCCCCCCCCCCCGACATCATCAGTCTTATAGTACAAAGTAAAACCATGCCAAAGTGAACTGACCCACTCTGAGATACTGGATAGTAGATAGGTGACAATTTTCCAATGTTGGCAACCCAACCCAGATGAAGACATGTTCGGATAGCGACTGAGACGACTGAGAACAAGGCATAGAGATTGAAGCCTTGAAGAATCAATCAACTATGTAAACATGTACTAAAAACACATGAAGATTAAGACAAATACATATTTCAGATCTAGGGTAGACAGTCAACAAGGAGAAATCCAAATTGACACCAACTCAACACTTTGTCTATATGGGGATGCGATCCGATCTGGAAAAGGGCATGGTTTATCCATCAGAGCTGAGGCTCGGTTTGTTGCACGCCATTCTCCATAATTTTTGAGTGGGCAGATGCAGGGCATGATGTTCTCCATCCAGCAGATGATCCTGTACGCTGCTCTAATGCGAAGACCTATCCAGTTGTATCTAATATCTCTGTGAAAACAGAGAACAGATCCCCTATCAAAAACCGGTACCGGATTTGGAGCCAATTATGTCGCATCTTGCATGGTGAAAGGAGCGTCAGAATCTTCTAGTAGGAGTTTTGCTTCACCCACCCCAACCCCAGCTTTCTGTGTACACGGATGCATCCCTGGAGGGGCCTGCCTGGAATGACACCTGGTCTCAGGCACATGGACTCTCCTAGAGAGTCAGCTGCATATCAATCTATTAGACATGATGGCAGTGGAACTGGCACTAGAGAGATTTCTTCCAGACGTCAGGGGCAAGGTGATATTGATACGGTCGGACAATTCGACAGTGGTATCATACATAAATCACCAAGGCGGGACCAAGTCTCCCACACTATGTATAAAAGTGTGGAACTTGATTCAATGGTGCAGGAATTACTCAGTTGTATTGAACGCAGCTCACATTCTGGGAGATTGAACATTCTGGCAGATGCTTTGTCTCGCAGACAGAGTATCCTACCAAGAGAATGGTCTCTCAACCATCCAGTTCTATGAAGGATCTTCGAGCATTGAGGCAAACTCAACGTGGACTTGTTCGCCACAAATGAAAATGCTCAAATCATGACATATGTCTCGCCGATTCCAGATTCAAATGCCATCGATACAGACGCTCTGGCGATAAGCTGGAAAGAGATGCACCTGTACTCCCGGAAGTATTGGTGAAAATTCGAGAGGAATCATGTCTAGTCCTGCTGATCAAGTGGCCCGAAATGTTCACATTGACTGCGTGGATGTGATCACACAATGTTCCACGACGGAAGGCTTTTCTCAACAGGCTGCAAGTTTCATCGCAGCCACGAGGAGGTTAACCTTCAAGTCATATAACAACAAGGTTAACAAATTTGCAAAATGGTGTAACGGAAAGGATCTCGATCCCTTTCAATCCACTATTCAGCAAATAGTAGACTTTCTCTGTGAGCAATTCTTTACAGAATTAGCTCATGTCATGATTGCTAGATACAAGTCAGCTTTGGCATCAGTTATCCCTTGTCTAGCCAACAGGGATAGTCCAGAGGTGGCCTAGTTAAACGTGATGGTGAAGGGAATGAGCACTCTCCGACCGAGACAATCAGTAGTTATTCCAGCTTGGAGTCTATCTTTGGTGCTTAATGTGCTAACCAACTACCGTTTCGAACCCATGGGTTCAGTTAGTCTAAAGCATTTGACTCTTAATGCAGTCTTTATAGAACTATTGGCAACTGCCTCAGCCAGAAGACGCAGTGAGATCCATGAGCTTTCAGCAGAGAAGGATCAATTTATTGTCTCTGTAGAGGGTCTGCAACTGCTTCCAAGAGCAGAATTTATGTCAACAAAACAATCTTTGAGATATCACGGCAAACCTACATGTATCTTTTCACCGAAACTTAATCAGTATGATTATGAAGCCAGTTCCAGGTGTCCAGTCGATGCTTTGACAACATGTAAGTACAAGAAACGGAAGGACTCTCTACAGTCAGATCATAGGCCTCTGTGGATCTACCATAAAAAGCCTTATGGCGCAGCATCCATGAATACCATATCTCGTTGGGTAGTCGAATGTATTCAGATTTCAGACTACACACAAAATGGCGACCGGTCACCAGGTGCAATATGCCAGGGCTCATGACGTCAGAGGAATAGCCGCCTCGACTCCCCTATACAATGGTGTCTCATTACAGGACATCATGGCCCTTGCACAATGGCATTGCGAGTTCTCATTCACGGACTACTATATGAGGGATATGTCAGATTCAAAAAAGCATCCGCTTTTGTTTCTACGAGAATTCTTAATACTTACCAGATGTACTATTATGATAATGTCTATTATCTAGTCTAGCTCAAAATAAACAATTAAAACTCCGCACTCTCCTGGTCCTGCCCCTACTGTGTCCAGGAATACCATAGCCGCAGGTACCGAGTCAATTCCCAATCACAGTCAGATTCGTCTTATATTTGCCTTGGCAAACTGCGAAAGCAGCTCAGCCTCACCTCAGCGGGGCGGCTGAGGCAGGGCCATAGTACATCTGGTAAGTATTAAGAATTCTCGTAGAAACAAAAGCGGATGCTTTTTTGATTCTACTTCGAATAATACTTACCAGATGTACTATTATGATAAACTCCGGATTTCGACAGCCAGGAAATGCCGGTGGGAGGAGGTGAGGCTCGAACCAGCACTCATCAACCATCCAACAGAGAAGGTTGTGAAGAGACTAAAACCCTGGCATACGCTTGGGTTCTGCTATCTGACTCATAGAGTGCTAAACTTCCATGGTCTAGACCGCGCTCCCGCCCCTCTTTTGTCCGCACAAAACCAGAGGGATGTCCATGGGGATGCAACACCCACCAGACCCGTGTCAGCCCCAAGTCTCAGCTAGGGCAGTCCAGTAGAGTGCAAAGAAGCTACTACAACTTCAAATCTTTGAAAAAAACTATCAGTATATCGATTAGATTTTCAAATTGGAATGAGTCTCATGTCTGTATGAGAGGATAAATATACTCTTGTACCAGACTATTCACTTACTCAGTCTGGTATTTCGACTGGAAGTAAACATATTTATAGTCACTTAATTAATGTAAACACTCACCATTTTTGAGTGGTCGATCTGTTATTGATCATCACAGGAGCTAGGCCCAATCCACGGTCGTACTCAGTCATGTGCATAGCGCTTGGTCAGTGTAGGCGGAAGGCTTTTGTGATGTGTGCGAAGTAGTGGTCGGACGTGGCTTAGTTTAGGTTCGACAGATTGGCGACGGCTACTGGATTAAGTGTGCTGGAGATGTCTCGAAGGTAGAAATCAGTGAATGACGACTCGGCATGCCATTGTGCTACAGACATCACCTGCTCTAAAGAGACACCCTTATAAAGGGCCGATGATGCTGCTAGTGCTCGGACCTCATGGGCATTCGCACGATCAATCTGCTTTCCTGTAGCGATCTTGTGCGACATCTGAATAGCGTCAACTATCCAACGAGAAATAGTATCTTTCGAAGCACGTAAATGGGGAGCTTTGAGACATAACCACAGAGATTTCGGGTCGTCTCTCCACTCAGAAGTACGTTTCTTATACATCTTTAGACATCTGACAGGACACCAAGCACAAGAATTTGGGTCATGTCTAGTTAAACTTGGCAAATTGATCGGCTGTCCTGGATATTTAAGTGACTGATTCTTTGCCAGGAAACAAAGACGTGGAAGTAATCTTAAACCTTCACCCGTGACGACAAAACGGTCTTGTTCGGCAGAAAGCGCATGAATCTCGCTTCTCCTTCTCGCCGACGCTGCTGCAACCAAGAAAACTGATTTAATAGTTAACAGTTTAATGTCAATAGATCTAATCGGTTCAAAGGGAGCATGCCCTAAAACCTGTAGAACAAGAGATAGATTCCATGATGGGATAGGAATTGGCTGTCTAGGTCGCAGATTGCTCATTCCTTTGATAACTTCATTCAAGGTGTCATTCTCCACTCCCCCAATGGTGAGACTAGGAATGACAGAAGCTAATGCAGACTTATATGCTGCTAGGGTAGAAGGTACAAGTTTGTCAACTTCGTATAAATGACAGATAAAATCTGCTACGTGTTGAACAGATGCAGAAAAGGGATCAATATCTCTTCTCTCACACCACTGTGCAAATTTGTTGATTCTATAATTATATGTTTTTGTGGTCGAAACTCTTCTGGCCGAAGCAACAAACTTCGCTGCTTGCTCAGAAAAGCCACCCTCAATTGCACGCTGCTTGACAACATCCATGCAGTCAATTTGAACATTTCTGGTCTGTCGTGAAGGTACAGACCCTTGTTCTGAGAGATTACATCTCTTGTGTCTGGAAGAGGGATTGGACTGCAGACCAGAAGGTCCAGCAGATCCGTAAACCATGATCGGCCTGGCCAATAAGGAGCGATCAGTAGTACTTGGCACATCCCCTCTCTTATCTTTGCCAGAACTTTCGGGATGAGAATTGTTGGAGGATACGCATACGCGTACATTCCCTTCCAACTTATCGCCAGTGCGTCTACTGCTAGAGCTAACGGGTCCGGGATCGGTGACACGTACTTGACCATCTTTGCGTTTTTCTTCATTGCAAATAGGTCGACATTTGGCTTGCCCCATTGTTTGAATAGAACCTCCGCTACCACTTGGTTGAGCTGCCATTCCGTCGGACGACAAACCGTCCTCGACTGAGAGCATCCGCTAAGATGTTCAATCTTCCTGGAATGTGTGCTGCCCGAAGAATAATATTCCTCTCTTGGCACCACAGCAGAAGGTTCCAAACCATCATACACAACTCCGGTGATCTTGTCCCGCGCTGGCGGTTCAAATAAGACACCACTGTTGAGTTGTCTGTCCTTACTAGGACAATTTTGTCTTGAACTAGACTCTCGAACTTCTGCAGTGCTAATACCACCGCTAATAGCTCGAGCACATTGATATGTTTCTGCGCATTGGTCCGATCCCATTCCCCTGACACTGACTGATTGTCCAATACCGCTCCCCAACCTGTCAACGATGCATCCGTGAATATGGACATCTGAGGTTGAGGAGGTTGTAGAGGAACACCTCGCAGGAGATTCTGTTCCGACAACCACCACTGAAGGTGGAATATCAATGGTTCTTTTACTGGTATTCTCAGAGATAACGGATCTGTTCTCTGTGACCAGAACGACATCAAATACATCTGAATCGGCCTGCGCCTGAGCGCCGCATATGGCACCACCTTCTCCAGAGATACTAGTAAACCGAGTATTCTGAGAAATTGACGCGCCGTCAGATAGGCTCCTAGAGAAACTGACTCCAATACTGCAATCAGGCTTCTGACTCTGCTCTCCGCCGGAAAAGCTACGCCGTCCCTGAGATTGAAAAAAATTCCCAGATAAACAAACTCCTGGGATGGAGTCAGTTCTGATTTCTCTAGATTCACAATCCATCCTAGCTTCTTCAATAAGTCTAGGACTACCTTCAGATTGCTGCGCAGAGTGACTGGATTCCCCGCCTTTAGCAGCCAGTCGTCTATGTAAGTGTGAACAGCTATGTTTCTCCTGCGAAGTAAAGAAGTCATGGCGAGAACCACCTTGGTGAAGACCCTCAGAGCCGTGGTCAGGCCGAATGGAAGAGCATTGAATTCCCAAACATTGTCTTGGAATGCAAACCGCAGGTACTTCTGAAAGGGAATTGACATTGGAATATGAAAATAAGCATCCTTCAGATCTATTGATACCGCCCACATGCCTTTCCTGAGCCCTGTCATCACCGCTGCTACCGTCTCCATCTGAAACCTGGGAGAAAGAATAAATTTGTTCAACGGTTTGAGATTGAGAATTGGTCTCCACCCTCCGGTACGCTTCGGAACTAGGAACATAATCGAATAGAAGCCCAGTGATGACTGATCGGCGACCAGGTGAATCGCCTTCTTCTGACGAAGCGATTCTATCTCTGACTGAATGACAACTAGACGATCTAATTCCCTTGGAATAGGAGTCCATATTGGAGTCGAGGTTAACGGAACTAACGATTGATGGATGAGCCAGTCCGGATCGTAGCCGTTTCTTATCCACTGACAGACTAAATAGTCGCGCACGACCTGTTCCCATTGGCTTAGGAATAGCTGAAGTCTGCCTCCGACGGAAGGAATCTGCACACAGTTGTCGGTCGAGATTAGCCGACAAGACGCTACATCGCTTGGGTGAAGATTCTCGACTCCATTTGTCTCCAAAGCCGCCGGTATTGATTCCGCCGGAAACCCGTCAGGAACGAGCCCCACGGCCGCCCCGCGGCTTCTTGTGGTATGACGGTCCGGAACCGCCGCCACGACTATCCTTACGGTAGCCGCCACGGCCCGAACCGCCACCCTTCCTGTCGTCCTCATACGGCCTCTTACTAGAGGGCTTGTATGTGGACGAACGGCCAGGCCCTTGTGCTCCGGATGGCCTATGGGCATCACGGGCAGAAGGACGGAAGGGCGATCTAGGACGCTGCCTCTGCTGCTCCTGTCTGTGTTGACGGTAGGACTGTTGCGGCTGAGTCCTCTTGGTCGACTTCCACGACTTGCCGACCACCTCTTGCTCCGCCACCATCGATGCAACTTTAGAAAGCGCTTGTCGTGCCGAGCCGCCGAACAAGCCTGGACCTATGAAAGGCGCAGAAGATAACGCTGCCCTCATCTCCGGTCCTGGTTCCACACAATCGAGAACCATTCTCCGTCGCTCTGCTAAAGTTCTTGTGATCACCCTGGCCAGGCAATCCTGAGACAGGCGCATGGTGTCCCGAACAACTCCGGGAGCAGCCTCTGGCACCTGTCCGCCTTCCGCCGTGCAGTCCAGCATACCCTGCAAGACGGTACACCCGTGCGACAGCGCAGCCATGGCTGCCCTAGCCGCATCCTCAATGAGCGTGAGCTCATTAAACGGGTCTTTGTTGGTCTGAGAAACCAAGGGACGTGACCGCCCCTTGGCCTTCCCAGCCAACGGCCTATTCAGCGCCTCACGTTCCGCAACGGAAAGCCGTGGAACTCTGGCGTACTGATGATAGGCCTGCTCCGGAAAACGGACCCTACTCCTTATCCCCTTCGGGGCCTTGGGCAACGCATAGTCTGGCTGAACCAGACGATATGCCGCAACTTCCAACATGTCAGAAGTCTGCGTGTCCAAGGGGAGTGTAGGCATGGCCGAAGAGCCACTGGACAGAGCGCTAGCCGCACGCTCTGACATCCGCTCCATTGCCGGATCGCGCTGAGATCCTAGATCCGATGCCAACCCGAGACGATTGGTCATCCATCCAAGGACCTGCACCCATTCAGCTTCGGCGCAGAAAGCGGAATCGTCCATTAAAGAACTCCCGTTTTCATCCTCCCTCTCTCCCTTAGATGAGAGGGCCACCGACGATCCGTGCTGAACGCTACGATAAACGTCTCTGCCAGGACAGAGCGCATCCATAGCGCGACTACCAGCGGCACCAGTATCCAACGAATCGCCGGATATGGATTCTCCGCAGTCCATCGGCTCCAACACGGGATCCGGGACTACGACCGCCTCAATCACGGCTGGCACTGTCACTCCGATAGGAGCCGCGCCTAACGCCGTCGGGATAGCCGTCGGAACCGCAAACCACGGCTCCGCCGGCATATCCGGTTGCACAAATAACGGATGAAAAATGCCCGACGGAACGTCGACATCACCATCCGCCTGGCAAACCCGTACAAATCCCGAGGGAGACCCCTGGGACGTACTAGGCATTGCCGACATTGAAAGATCCGGCATGCCGGAGTCTTCCATCAACAGCAATTCTTCCTCCTCTACCGACGGCTCTTGAGCCGAGGACAGAGAAGGGTCAGGTGCATGACCCTCAGCAGAACTAGCCGGACCACCTAATGGTTGCCCTGCACCAGCTTGCCTCACCGGGCCCGTGGACTGTAATGAATCAAACATGGCCTTGAACTGGGCCGCCCATACGCCCAGTGCTGAATCCATCCTCTCATTCAGCCGACCTTCCAGTCCAACCAACGACGCTTGCTGCCGCTTCACCGCCTTATCCTTCTCTATACGCTCCAGCCTCGCCCGTCGATCCCTGTCAAACTCAGCCACCATTGCCGACGACCACTTGGCGCACACATCACACGGGCTTCCGACCTTACACTTCGCACACGCCACACAGTGATGACCAAGATACTTCCGTTTCATGAACCTGTTGCACTTCTGGCACAACGTGTCCGGGTTCTTCGGTTTCTGCGAACACAGAGAAGAATTAAAACGCTGCACATGACAAGTGATGACGAGCAATACGCACAATAGACTTGATAGTTAAGATTTCTTAAACACATTAAATTTCTCTTAAATTAATGATAACAAGTCTTAGGCAGGAAATATTTGAAACTTTTTTGAGTGAAATTTTTTTAAAAAACACAACTTAGCCTTTAACTAACGTTAAATAACCAAGAATAAATCGCTGATCACTACAAACACCCTCGACAACTAAGCGAGAGCTAAAATCGGCGACAACAGAGTGCCTGGATACACCAAGCCAAGAACGACATAATTCATGGGCGCCGCCATCTTGGCCAAGGACGCATCCATCTTAGAGGAACCGAGTCGCAAGAGAAAATTAACCGAGTACCCGAATTAAAACTAAAAGTCAACGGGTACAGAAGCGACTCCAACAATGGCTAACATTATAAAAAATGTGCCAATTTAAGGAAATTTCAAACAGTCATTATGGCACGAATGTATAAATTCTAGATTGATACAACCTGCCCCTGTGATGATTTCCCAAGTTCCTCCATGAATCCAGCGATGTAATCGACTAACACAACTGGTTAACTGCTTAAATTGCAAAATTTGAGCACTCTAAAAAACACGACTTTGAAAAAGCGCAAAATAGACGAATCTGACTGTGATTGGGAATTGACTCGGTACCTGCGGCTATGGTATTCCCGGACACAGTAGGGGCAGGACCAGGAGAGTGCGGAGTTTTAATTGTTTATTTTGAGCTAGACTAGATAATAGACATTATCATAATAGTACATCTGGTAAGTATTATTCGAAGTAGAATCAGCCAATCCACTCGCCTTAGCAATATTGAATGCTACAATAGATAATACAGTAGATCACACTGATCATTTTCCTTTGGTAGCATAGTGCTAATATTAAAGATTGACAGACATGGTCAGCGAGAGGATACCAACCAATAAAAGTCATGATGGGCCATAGTGTGATGGTTGTGGCATCGTGTCTGAAATCCAAAAGTTATAAGGTAATCTAATTTCAATGATAGTTTTTTGAATTGTGTATATATATCATGTTCATTCATCTTATATATTCATGCTCATTCCCAGGCTATTGTGTGTCAAGAGCTGTTAACCCTCTTGGCATACTGATGTTTTTACTTTTTAGGCGCGATACATGTTCGTTAGTACTCTTCCCTTGCTGGAGAAAAGGGGGGGGGGCGGCGGTTATGTGAATATGAGTCAGCCTTAAGCGTGTCTGTTCTCTTGGAGAAGCCCCCGTGACAACTTTAATCTCAATCTTTCTCTAGGGGCACTGAAATTTTGCATGACTTGCCCCTTCCCACCAAGTTACTGATCAAATCTGGTGCTATTAATAAGTAAACTTACCATTACATCACGGACCCTGCCTCCCAGCCCCACAGAGGCACGCCATGTGTCGGTCTCGTTTGTGCTTAGGCTATACAAACAAAAGTGGCCGGTTCATGGCTATGGGTACCCGGTTGTTGGGGCGGGTACCTGGTTCCAGCAAGCGGCTAGAGCTTATAAAATCAAAAAGTTCTTAGGCCACAGTCCCATGGTGGCTGTTATCCATAAGTAATGTAATGGTAAAAAGTATTGATCGAAGGAGAAATATCTTTTCCTGTGGTAATATTTATAATTTCGGCCTGTTATTCGTTAGAAAATCACAATTTCAAATGAATATTTTGCGTCGCAATATTTTATCTCATCGATTACGAGAGCCTGTTAGTTAGTGAAGTTTTGTATTAACCCGCCTATGTAAAGTGGAGCCGATGAAATAAGAAAAAATACTCAATCCCGGAGAGCTGTAATCACTTCTTATGATGGTGGGTTGCTAGATGAAAGAACTAATGCGAGGTCATATCTTCAGCAGAGGGTGGTCTATTTAGTACTGTTATAATGGTGAAGTTGTACCAATGTGTGGAGAACCCATGGCTGGTGGTTTAGCAATGACATCATCAGAATGGCATGCTGAAGAGATTTTCCTATTTGAAAAATTAAAGCGAGGCTAAATGTAGTGTATCTATCAAAATGGCTGACATTTTATATTTCGCAGAAATAGAAATAATCTGTGGATATGCCAGCATTTATTAACATAGAACATGGAATAAAAACGTGGAATAATAAAGATACATGTAGCATGAAAAATATATGCTTTGATACGGCACACGGCCCATTATAGAGTAAGATTACGGAAATGATTATAACTTCTCATCTCATTCCTAACTTGTATCTACATTTAGGCCTGAGAATTACTATCCTCTGTGGCAAGGTCACGCTGGCCCATGGATAGCGGTTCTCATGGTCATGTTCAGGTAATCATCTTTGAGGTGTTAGTAGATATTCACATACATGTATGTTGATTAATTCAATTGTTTCTCATTTTGTACAAATTCTCATCAATGCTATATGATTATTTTGTTATTGGTTGTTTAACACTTTTCATGTCCTCCATGTAGAGAATTATCCCCACGTTTTCAAAAAATATTGGGGATATTGTAATCGCCTCAGTCTGTCACACTATCTCCTTCCAAACCATTGGATGGAATTAAATCAAATTTGGTATGTGGGTTACCCATATGATTCTGCTTTGCAAGACGATATTTAAATTTGGCTCCGCCCCCAAGGGGGACGTGGCAGGCATCAAAACAGTTGTAACACAACTCCTCTGAAATCGTTAGACGGAACTCAACCAAATTTGATATCTGTTGTTTTACTACCAGAGGTAGAGTGAGATTACCAATCAGCATGATTGATGCCTATAGGATACATGCAATGTGATTGATGGATCCAGAATTCTTCACAATCCTTGCGGAAAGCAGTTGCTTCCGTGCTGTCAGGGTCGTGACGTGGATTCACAATGGTTTCTGTGAATCCCGCTGGGTTTATGGAAGACGTGCTTGCTGATTCCATACTTTGATGCAACGCATCTCCGAATCAGTTGGACAGAATTCAACCGAATTTGGTATGTATGTTACCCATATCAATGTGGAGTACATGAGCACATTTACATTTGGCCCCGCCCCCAAGGGGGGGGGGGGTCAAAAGATCAAAAAATTTATTGTCATGCAACCCGTCTGATACTGTTGGACGGAATTCAACTAAATTTAGTATGTGAGTTACCCATATCAATGTGGAGTGGATGAGCACATTTACATTTGGCCCCGCCCCCAGGGGGGGGGTCAAAAGATCAAAAAATGTATTGTCATGCAACCCGTCTGATACTGTTGGACGGAATTCAACTAAATTTAGTATGTGAGTTACCCATATCAATGTGGAGTGGATGAGCACATTTACATTTGGCCCTGGCCACGGGGAGGGGTGGTGATGGGGGGGGGGGGGGGGGGAAGGTCATGAAATTGATTGTAATGCACATTTTCTAAAATCATTAGACGGAACCCAACCAAATTTGATATCTGAGTTACCCATATGATTGCTGAGTGCAAGAGGGCATTTAGATTTGGCTCCATCACAAGGGTGTGGGGGGGGGTGGAGTGGAAGAGGATTCAAAAGGTCAAATTTTAACCTGCGGAAATTGATTGTAACGCATCTCCTCCGAAGCCATTAGAGGGAATTCAACCAAATTTGGTATGTGAGTTACCCATATCAATTTGGAGTGGATGAGCACATTTACATTTGGCCCCGCCCCAAGAGGGTGGGGGAGGGGTCAAAAGGTCATGAAATTGATTGTAATGCAACTCCTCTGAAATCGTTAGACGGAACTCAACCAAATTTGATATCTGAGTTACATTGTACCCATATGATTGTGGAGTGCAAGAGGCCATTTAGATTTGGCTCCGCACCCAGCGAGGGGAGATGGTTCAAAAGGGCAAATTTTAACCCGCAGAAATTGATTGTGACGCATCTCTGCCGAAACCATTGGATAGAATTCAACCAACTTTGGTATGTGAATTACCCATATCAATGTGGAGTGGATGAGCATATTTATATTTGGCCACGCCCCAATGTTGAGGGATGGGGTCGAAAGGTCATGAAATTGGTTGTAATGCAACTTCTCTGAAACCATGTGATGGAATTCAACATTTTGAATGTGAGTTACCCATATCAATGTGGAGTGGATGACCACATGTACATTTGGCCCTGACCCCTGTGGGGTGGGCTGGGGGTCAAAAGGTCATGAAACTGATTATAAAGCAACTCCTCTGACATTTTAGATGAAATTCAACCAAATTGGGTATGTGAGCTACTTGTACCCATATGTTTGAGTGCAAAACGATATTTACATTTGGCTCCGCCCCCAGGAGGGCGGGTCAGGGGTCAAAACACTTGGAGCGCAACTCCTCCAAAACCGTTTGATGCAATTCAACAAAATTTGAAATGCGAGTTACCCATATGATTGCAGAGTGCAAAAGGACATAAATTTACATTTGGCTCCGTCCCCTGGGAGTGGAAGACTGTGTGACAATGTTCCATTGGCCCGATGATACCCATACATGTATGTCATGTAAGTTACAGCTTTTATTGCCAATGACTTGTTTTAGAGGTTCACCTTCATAAAGTCACATGTGCCATTGTTATTTGTATTTAATTCAAGTCTGGTCATGACTTAAATAGTTCCTTCATGATGTATTAGTAATCATGGTTGGCTAGATGAAGTAGTCATGTATATATATAGTCATGGTATATGTACATGTAGTCAATGTAATACGTAATGTTCAGGGATAATGAGTTTACATACATGTACATGTAATAATGGTAATTTCACTGAATAACAATAATATGGTCACTCCACTCCCTCCACTCCCTCCACCTCCACTCCCAACCCCCACCCCCCTTTATGTAAATGTTGTCATAAGTCATGTATCCAAACGTCATTTGTTTAAATGTAAACATAATTTACATTGTATCATACTCTGTCATTTGTAATATAAAATATACATGTATATAAATGTAAATGTTATATGTATAAACATAATATTATAAATGTTATATGTCAAGGGTCCACCGCATCATAGGCCTTGCCTTTGGTGGATGCCTGTATTGAATTGTTAAACTATTTACCTACAGGTATATGGAAATAAAGAATCTTGAATCTTGTTGTTCCAGACTGTGTGTAACAAACTCCTGAGTTTAGTCACGCAGGCCCTTGAAATTTGTTACATACACTTCTGTAGGGTTCTTATGGCTTTTCCCTCGTATGTGATAACCGCTTCTGTGGCTCGGTCACGTAGGTGTTCTACAAAGGTCTACAGCAACAAGCAAAGAAATCCAGTCACCAAGATGCTTAAAGAACAATCGTTAATAACACGAAAATAGGACAATTTCCCCGTATAAACTTTTGACGCCTTACATATTGGCTTAATGTATGCACTGTCCATCATTGCGGGAGTGAAATTATTACATTGGACAACCTAAATACTGCGTACTCTGCTATAATCTAAACAAAATCACGGATTTCTTTTTTCATGAGAGAGTTGATACTTACAATGTACCACCCTGATGATATTTCCCAAATATCTACCTACATGTAGCTTCAATAAGAATTAAAAAGAAAACTGCCCCCACTGGGCAGGTTACTCAACTGACAGTCCAGCGGATATGCGGCCCAAACTCGTGCATGCACGGGGCTGTCTCTTTCTATTCCAAATTATTGGCGGACAAATTGCAACATGAAATGCCGATAGATGTGGGGCGGAGAGGCTGGGATCGTATAAGAGTGGTAAGTATCAACTCTCGTGAAAAATGAAATCCGTGATTTCGTTTATTTCACATCAAGGGTATACTTACCACCCTGGTACTCTATGATATAGCCAGAATTCGTAAGAGAACTCGGCGGGAGGGAGGCGAAGGTCAGAAGACCGGCTCATCCCTGGAAGATCAAGCTCATTTGCTTTTGGAGCACAAAAAAATCAAAAATTGCATATGGAAACACAATCAGGAAATGACTTGGACATCGGCTAACACGACCCCTATGTACTCGTGCTAAAGTACTATAAGACATCGGACGAAAGCTTCATTTCGTATACTCTCAGATGGAACCACAAAGAACACAAACCATCACCATTTTAGTAAGTAATAAAAAGCGTGACAAAAAATAACCATCACCAAATATAGGACTAACCTATTTTGATGAGATTTCCTTTAATCACCGCTGGCAATGATAGGTACAGTACGGAAAAGCGGGGATTCCCCCACTAAATTGCACTGTGTGTGAGTCAACGGCCTTACATGTATGAACAATATTTACAAATACATAAATGTATATACAGTTTAATGTTTATGTAAAATCGATACGAATTTGACGTTTCACAGAGGTAATGATCTGTTAAGTACCGACATGTCATCCACCAGCACTCCATTAAACAGAGCCGTGGATGTCACTATGCCACGGACACTGTGAGCCTTGGCGATGTCAACATGTTTTCCCGTGGCGGCTTTGTGGCAATGCTGGATGCATTCCATAATCCACCCAGAAATGGTATCTTTAGAAGCTCTCCCATGGGGTTCAATGTAAGATAGCCATAAAGTACTATGGTCCGTCCACCATTCCTGTGTACATCATTTATAACGTGTTAATGCACGGACAGGACACCAAGCCTTGAATTCGGATTAAACCTAGTCAAAGTAAAAAAACTATAGGCTGACCAGGATATTTTAAGACTGCTTTTTTCGCCATAAAGTTAACTCTTAAGCCTGTGGCCTTCCCCTGTAACCACAAAATGGTCTGGCCCTGCTGACAAAGCATGTATTTCACTTCTTCGTCTGGCTGAAGCTGCAACAATCAGAGAAACTGTTTTACGTGTCAACATTTTCATGGAAATAGAGATTAGTGGTTCAAAGGGTTTATCCGCTAATACCAACGATAAGCTCCAAGATGGAATCACTGGAGGATTCCTTGGTCTTAGATTACCCATGCCTTTGATTAAAGTATTTAGATCACATACTTCATCACTTCCCATATTAGCCAAACAAGGGATAACTGACATTAAAGCTAACTTGTAGCCAGCAATAGCGTTAGGCTTGAGGAGATATGCATAAAAAGGTGACAAAGGAAATTGGCTACTACCTGAATAGATGCATTCATTGGACTAATACATCTTTTTTAGCATAATTCAGCAAATCTCTTGATTTTATAATTATATGCTCTGGAGGTTGACGCCATTCTGGCTCTTGCCATAAACATGGCTGCTGGCTCAGAAAAGCCATCCGTAACTGCTGATTCCTTGACAACATCCATGCAGTCGATTGGAACATTGACGGGTTGTTGTGCAAGGCCTTGGCCTGGAAGATTATTTCATCCATCAGAGGCAGAGGAACAGGATTGTAGACGCCGAATTCAAGGTATACACACGGCAACTTGGACAGAAAATCGAGAACCACAACATCCAACGCCATTTCTACGCCGATGACACGCAGCTCATCAACAGTTTTATACCATCAGTATCAGCCGCAAGTATGGCAACAGATCAACTAAATGACTGCTGTTCGGACATTAAATCCTGGATGACATTGAATATGTTGAAGCTAAATGACGACAAAACGGAGGCCATGCTAGTTGGTCCGGTGATTAGGCGCGCTAAATCAGACTTGACATGCATCACTGTTGGAACAAGCCAAATAAATCTGTCACCTGTGGTGAAAGATCTAGGGGTAATGCTTGATAATGAACTGACCATGGAAAAGCATGTTAATCATCTCTGCAAAGTGTGCTCGTACCAGCTACGTAATATTGGTTGCATCAGACGGTATATTACGAAGGAGGCTACAATCATGCTTATACTGGCGTTAATATCGTCAAGACTTGATTATTGTAACAGCTTGCTTATTGGTGCACCAAAACAACTTATTCATAAGCTACAGATTGTACAAAATACCGCTGCTAGAATCATATCACTCCACCGAAAGTATGATCACATAACCCCTGTCTTACAGAATTTTCAAACGAGCATATTCTCAGTAGATATAGCTATACGCACTAGCGCTTAGAGCACGCATTGTCATGGATTCAGCGCTTTATAAATGTACTTATTATTATTATTATTATAGACCAGAAGGTCCAGCAGATCTGTATACCATGATCGGCTTGGCCAATTTGTGGGCGATCAGAAGCACTTGGCATTCCTGCTGCCTGATTTTCTGGAATCAGGATTGCTGGCGGGAATGTGTATGCATACATTCCCTCCCAGCTGATAGCTTACGCATCTATTGCGATAGCACTCGGATCTGGAATCGAAGAGCCATACGTCGTCATCTTCGCATTCTTGTTCGTTGCGAATAAATCTATGTTGGGCTTGCCCCAGTGGTTGAACAGACAGTCCGCCACACATTAATTTAGTTGCCATTCCGTGGGAAGAATGCTCATTCTTCGGCTCAATGAGTCTGCTAATAGATTTAGCCTACCCGGAATATGAACTGTTTTCAGGGAAATCCCATGCTCTAGACACCACAAAGCAGGTTCCATGTCATCTTACAGAGACTGGGTGACTTCGTTTCACCCTGGTGGTTTATGTAAGTCACTACTGTTGTATTGTCTGATCAAACCAGAACACTCTTGCCCTTGAACTTCTTTAGGAAGTGTTCCATGGCTAAGACTACTGCTCGCATTTCTAGCAGATTGATATGATCTTTTGACTGATCCAGATTCCAAAGCCCTGATACTTTGTCTTCTTCCAGGCAAGCTCCCCATCCCTCCTTTGATGCATCTGTGTACATCGTTAACCGAGGGTGGGGAGGTGACGCGTCACCCCGGCCAGGAGATCATCTCTTTTCATCCACCATTGAAGGTGGTGAATAAGAGTTCCAACACTGACACCTTTGAGTCCAGGAATCCCGTACTCTGTGTCCACTGTGTCATGAGAAATAACTAGATAGGCCGCCGGTGTAAGGCTGCCTGTGGAATGACTGGTTCCAAAGAAACCATCAACCCCAGCATTCTCAAGTAGACCCGTGCCAGGACATGATGACTGTTGCACACTGACTGTATAACATACCCTATCTCTAGATCGAAGAACATGCCCAGGTAAACAAACTTCTGGGATGGTGACAGCTCTAATTTTTGAAAGTTGATTATCCAGCCTAGACCTGTAAGTTTTCAAAGTTATCTCCAGATTTGCTGATAGACTTTCTTGATTGTGTGCTTTTAACAGCCAGTCGTCGATGTACGTGTGTAAGTACTGCTACATGTGTGTCTCCTGCGGAGGTATGATGTCATAGCTGGGACCACTCGAGTGAAGACCCGAGGAGCTGTCGATATACCGAATGGTAGAACCCTAATTCCCATTGGCGGCCCTGAAATGTAAATCTCAGGAACCGACGAAAGCTCTTCGCAGCGGGAATGTGAACATAAGTATCTTTTAGATCTATTGATGCTGTCCACATTCCCTTCCTCAATCCTGCTAACACCATTCTACCAGTTTCCATTTTGAAACTTGGTGTGAGGATAAGCCTGTTGAGAGGTTTGAAGTTGAGAATTGGTCTCCACCCTCCTGTGCTTTTTGTCACTAGGAATATGGTTGAAGAGTAACCCAGACATTTTTGTGCAGGTTGAATTGCATGTTTTTGTATGAGGGATTGAATTTCTTCCTCTATACACAAGCGCTGATCTGGATCTTGTGGATTTTGAGTCTAGATCGGAACCAGAGACAGGCGCGATGGCTGGTTTGATATCCAGTCGGGATGGTAACCAACTGAAGGTCATTGCAAGACTGAGCGGTCCTGAGTAACCTGCTCCCACTCTTGCATGTGGAAGGCCAGGCGGCCTCCCATGGGTGCACCTATGGATTGAGGTGGACCCGAGAAGTGCAATAGTTTCCCTACATGTATCTCTGGTGGCTGTTCTAGCAGCACTGGTGTGGTCTTTGTGAGAGCCGACCCATCAGGTTCGGCTCCCATGACCAGAACCCTGCACTCCTCTAACAACGCCACGTGCACCTCCGTACGCGGGCTGTTTGGCGGGTTGTGCTGGAGGAGCCTGCGCTTCCTCCCCACCCCCCCCTAATACATTTCCGGCCCCTCTAGAAGTCAATACACACCTCGGATTTGTAAATCTCGACCACCTATTAGATTAATACTAATAGTAGGCCATGTATGTTCAAGATATAATAATGTTTATTCCACACTTTTGTAGCCAAAATGCGCTTAAAACAGCCTTGGCGTGATTAAATAGCTTCCTTATAAATACATTTTAAGACCAAATTTATGTACCAAACAAGTACGGGAGAAAATGTGCATCAATTTTGTAATGCCGATCAACATTAAATGATCCAAATTGAATTATTATGAACAACCATATAGCCGGCTTCTTAAGTTGGCGAGCCAGTGGCTCTTTTGCGATGGGAGGCAGCGTGTTCTCGCGAGATATTATACGCTAACGGGAGTTTATCAAACGGGTACCCGTTATTCAGATCAGTAAAATACTCAGTTCCTATCGTGCAATGATAATATATAGAAATTCCCGAATATTTATATCCGAGTACTCGCTCTAAAATAAACTCTTCAATTGGAGGCAAATCACGTGATTTGTATTTTTTTCGCGACGCCATTTTATATCAAATTGTGAATTAATTTTGATGTAATAAACGGCGTAAAGGATACGCACTATTTAGGCGCTCAAATCAAATAATTTCACTTCCCCGGTGATGTTTTGAGGTATACATTAAACATAGAATTTTTACGGGAGAAAATGCGCTGAATTTCTGTGGTATTAGTTTCACAACTTTTTTGGGAAAACCGTTAGCACATAGCTATTCAGAGAATGGGGACCGCGGGATAAGCGTGTGTGATTACAACAACAATGACAAATAGCGACTAAGTGAACAATTTTTATTCATCTAAAACTAATCATGAGTCAATACAATCACACATTCGGCTGATAGCCGGATATTTGTTTCCATGATTGGTAACGCGAGCAGTTTCACAAACGTAAAAGTGTCTTGACAAAAATTTCAACATGGCTCGATTATTTCATTTTATAATCGTCCATGATCATTTTGAATTATATAATCGCGATTAATCGAATAATCGAAAAATTGTGCAACCCTAGGGTCACTTCCGCTCCTTCTACTAACCGTGCGGCGTCCCTTAAGACTACTGCGAAATGGATAACCGAGACTATTATTACTTGTTATGATCTTTCATCTCCCGGCGATAGACAGATAGTAGGGGTTAAATCTCATGATGTCCGGGGTCTTTCTACTACTCTCGGCCACTTAGCAGGCTTATCCATCTCGGATATTATGCCAGTCGCCGGCTGGAGACAGGAGTCCACCTTTATAAAATTATTATCTTAAAGATCAGAGCCCATCTTCAGCCTTCTTTCGCAATATCATTAATCTACCTTCACGAGCCGTTCCACACTTGCCATGTGCCTCTTTTTCAACATCTCGTCGCCTCACGTGATTTGCCTACCCTCCGTATTAGAGGAGAAAGTTAGTCATATTATAACCTTCAAGATTCAGGTTACTATATGACCATGACGATTTCTGGGATTATACCAAATAGTATTAGAGGAGGTAACGTATCTTAGGGGTAGGTATAACGACCCCCAGACTTCACTCCTTTAGGTGCAGGTAGTCTGGTGTTATACCCCCCGTGGATACTTACCTCCTCTAATACTATGGCCCACCTCAACCACCCCTCGTTTCAAATCGCATCTCGAAGTATTTTTGTTTTTTCGTTGTAAAATTAAAGTATGAAGTTTGCACGCAACGCATTGATTACATCACCCGGCTAGACCGGTTTTGTATGAAACGCAGATTTTGCGGTTTGAGCGGTAATTGATATGAGGCTGGAAGCTCAAATCAAGAGAATATAGAAGAGGATGAAGCTATATGAGGATGGCAGTCAGCTGAAGTTTTTCCGGATGTAATAGATACTCGGATCTATATAGCAAATAGTACTAGAGGAGGTAAGTATCCACGGGTGGGGGGTATAACACCACACTACCTCCACCTAAAGGATTGAAGTCTGGGGGTCATTATAATCCATCAGATTTTGTGCATTCTACTTATCTTCCAGCAAATATTATCCTTATGTTCAGTATTATGAGATTGATGTAATTAAAATGATAATATGAAATTAGTGCTTCAAATTTTAAGGTTCTGCATGACACTGAAGACATTCAACTTGTCCAGAAACCACTATCAATCGTTAACATTATTTTCCATTAATAATAATCATAGTTGTAGTTTCGGCTGTTTAATGGTAATTTTGAAGTTATTAAACAATCTGCAACAGCAAAATCGTGATGCTTTATTTTTGTTAATTTTTGGGCGACTCTAAATTAGTTGGGCACGTAAGCATATAGTGGCTTATTGGCTAGTTTAAAAATGGCCTTATGTTCCATCAACAATACTCCTTGAGATGCCAATAACCAACAGGGATCTATTGCTGTATGACTCACAGAACACATTATTATAATTACACTTTTTCAAATGATGCGTGAATAATTGCGCGTAATAATGCGTGGTTATATTTACGCATTTCATGAACAGCGCATGGATAATGACGTGTTGCAAAGATGCGTAAACTGTTACGCATTGTAATGTTAATTTTATTTATTGTTCGTCATGATGCATGGTCATAATAATGTTTTCTGTTTGTGTATAAGGCAAATCCATATACACACTTTGTATAATAAGTATATCCTATGTTGTGATGCAAACTCATCTATGTATAGTGAAATTCAGTTTAGGTTAGCTACACTATGTCAGTTCTACATTTGTCAGCTCAGATACTTTATAGGGTAACTCAAATACATATATATATATATAGATTTATTAGGCCAGCTCAGCTATTTTGGAGGAGAGCCCAGATACTTTAATTCTACATTAGGTCAGTTCAGCTGTTTTATATTAGGCCAACATATTATATATGCCATATCTAGTATATATTTCATTTATTAAACATACAGTAACAATTACATGTTAAAATGATGCAATGATGCATTACTTTATAATGCATGATTCATGCATATTTATGATGTGCATTACTCTATAATGCAGAAGTCCTGCATATGACAGCATATCTATAATATGAATTTAGCAAAGACTGCTTAAATCGTGAAGATGTATTTCTTGCACTTACCATTTCATAACGCGCAAAGTAATTGACGCGTTAGTCATAACGCAAAATCATGTTTCTTTCTTCTGCTGTATTATCCATTCCGTTTTAGCTTCACTCAGATATATATTCGATTTGTAATAGGGAGTGGTTTTCTAGCTTTTCGAAGTCCCTAAATTTGTGAATTGGCACCTGTTATTCCTATATATCCTTTTACTTAACTGTAAAACCTGGTTGGAAAAACTGTAGGCGATATCTATTGTTTTTTCATTGACTGTTACATTTTATTTCAATTTCAGGTAACACTTCCGATAAATTCAAGTTTAATTATTTCTAGTACTTTTCTATCTTTACTTAACAATTCGGCAATTCTGTCAGTTTTCAGCTGTGGCGGAAAACCACTGTCCTTAATATTAGTTAGGAAAGCTATGTTTAATCCGTAACGATGGCTTCCCATCCGGCAGCCGTTGATTTGCAACCAGATGTCGTTTTCCTGGACACTAACTTAGCAGTTGAGCATCAATGTCCATACAATTGTATTATAAGTTGGTTATTTATTTAATATTTTTTCATTTTCCAAAAAAAATTATTTTAATATGGAATAATTGAGGCTTCCAGATTTTTAGATATAGGAAGCCTCATTTTAAGAACGAGGAGGAATGTGGAACTGGTGGTATTCCGCAATCTCGGAATTTGTGTTTCGCAGCTGCTGGGCTAGCTGATTCTCGTTGTATCTTGGAACTTGAAACGCGAGCACCTGCCGCCGGTTCCCTGTGCGATTCGAGACCCCCGATGGCGAGTACCACTATAATGTACTACTACAAGTAGTATTACTACAACTGTTTGTCTAAGAGTGTATTCCAGTCAATGTCTGCAACAGCTTTGTTTAAGGACTCATAGTCACCTTTTGAGTAGAAATAGAATTTCCGATTAGCTAGGCTGATTCGTGGAACAGTTAATTTAAGTGTTAGGTTCAATGACACGTAGTCGTATATGGTCGCTAGTGCTGAACGGTTCCTCAACTACTAGACTCAATAATGTCAGGATTTCCGGTGATCACCAAGTCCAGTATGTTGTTCGTTCATGTTGTTGAGCTGACAAGCTGAGCTAGCACATTTTCTTCTAAGGTGTCTAAAAATCTGTTTGAAAGTGAGGAAACAGCCTCATTTGTGAGCCAGTTGTGATCAAAATCAAGATAAGCTGCATCCAAGGCCAAAGGTATGTCTCCATTATATGGTATTGTGATAGATTATTTACATGGTGCAAACGCACTACACATGAAATAAATAATTCCATGTTATATCATGATTTAAGTTACGAAAACTGGCACCATCCTCGAAAACGTGATGAGCAATATCATCATTAGCAATACAGTTATTTGTATACGGTACTAATGTGCATACGTGCTACAAATCATGACATATCTCGAGAAAAATCGCGTGATTGCCACACAAAAACGGCAAATTTGGTTGGAATTACCGTTTTTACTTGTTACTTGTTCTGTATATCCCGCCCAAAGCGGTCTAAGTGAATCAGTCTGCATGAAGTTAGCATCCTTAGATGGGAATCACCAGAGTCATTGGACTATCTTAATTTTAATTTCTGTGAATTTATCCCAGCTTTTACTATTGCCCCCCCCCAACATGTTAAACAAGATGCCTTTCACCCCAAATACTACTGCGACTTTGCTGAGCACCCACTCCCCCCTCCCCCACCCTAATGTACCATATTAAAAAAAAACCTGTATCTACAATCAAAAATCCTAGTTGGAATCTAAAAGACCCTTTATATGTAGAACACGCTACATGTAGACCAATCATGGCAATATGGTACAAAATAATAGATGTTGTGCCGTCCTGTGTTCTGCGTTTACTCACGAATGTTTGTATAATTAACTATCACCCTGCATATAATATATAAAATAAACAAGAAGACAGACTTAGCAAACTAGAGAGCAAAATATACCTGATGTTGGCAATGCTCGAGGAGCAGGTTACCATAAAAATGATCCGCTAAAGCATATAGATGAGAAAATACAGAAAACAGTTGAAATCAAAGTCAAGGAAAGTATTGATGAATGAATAGATCGTCAGAGTAGAAAACAAAATGTGATCATGACTAATATAGGAGAAAGCAACGAAGAAAATGATGAAGCAAGGAAGCTTGCAGATAAATCCAAAGTAGATCAGGTAGTACAGGAGATGACAGAGGTGGGCCCAAGCGAAATTCAATTCTTCTACCAGTTAGGAAAAAATGGATACAAGCCTAGGCCGATCAAGGTGGTATTAAAGTCAGAGGAAAGTAGGGATAAAATAATCCAAGATGCAATTAAGTACAACAAATCAAAAAATAGCAACGGTTCAAGAATTTGCGTCAGCCTAGATAGAACCCCACAGGAGAAAGAAGAACCCTGTATCTTGAGAAGGCAACTAGCAGAGCAGAGTGAAGACAATCCAAATGATTTACTGATAATCTGGAATGATAAGATCATCAAACTGGACCCAACTAAAAGAGGACCCAGAAACTGACCGAAACAAAAGCCAGTTAAAACACATATAAATAGTTCTTGTTCACCATGCACTTCTATTTGTATATACACTAACAGTGATAATTTATTAAATAAAAGACAGGAGCTTAAACTTCTAGCAAATGAAATCCAGCCAGCCATGATCTGCATAACAGAGGGATTTCCAAAGTACACACAGACAGCTATCAAACACAGTTAACTGCAGTTGAAAAATTATGACTTATTTACAAACATCAGCCCTTTGCGAGGAGTAATTGTTTACACACACAAGTCCTTTAGTGCTCAACCATGTGACTCCTTCTATAATTCTGATTTTAATGAATTTGTTTTGGTGCCACTGGACAATGGGTAATAATGAGAAGTTCCTACTAGGATGTGTGTATCGGAGCCCAAGCTGCAACAGTAGCAACAACGACAACCTAATCATCCCTTAAATAATACGGACAAGGAAAATGCAACACATTGTTTGATTGTCAGAGACTTTAACTACCCTAACATAAACTGGGATACAGGTACCTCAACTGATCAGACTGGTCAATGCTTTGTAGACACTCTACATGATAATCTCTTACAGCAATTTGTTCACAAACCCACTAGGCATCGGGAACGTCAAAAGAAAACATGCTGGACTTAGTTATTACAAACAATGCCAATGTAATTATTGACATTTCACACGAAGCCTCTCTTGGCAAGAGTGACCATGACATGCTAGAAATACATCTACACCCTAACCTAATCAACAGCGATAGCTTCACTCAGGAACCAGACAAATTACTTCTCCACAAAGGCAATTATGACAGCACGAGAAGGGAACAGACTGAAACTGATTGGAGCATAATGAATAATTTAACTACAAAGGATGCGGCAAACTTCTTTTATCAGAAATTGACAGATATAATGTCAAAAACAACCCTACTGCAAAAGCAAATAAAACACAAAACAAGAAACCCACCTGTGCCAATAAACCTGTACTTGAAACGTGCTTTGAACACTCATGTCCATAAATGGCGGATATATTTTGATGAACTTAATTTCTTAATTGATTTATTTACGGATGTATGCATTGTTTTGATCACACCTACATGGAAGAAAACTGATATACGCATGACATATTTCCCGACATCACTGACTTGATTGGACGCTTATATTATGATGTAGGCACGTTGACAGAACTGCACTACGAAATATCAGATCTGAAATCAAAATTATCTGTTGTTCTATCTGTAAACAGGAACTGTTGCCGTAAAAACCTACACCCACGTTATGTGACCAACCCATGTTCCTTGATTATTAAAGACCGACAATTTAATAGGTTCATTTAGAATATGATTTGATTCTCAAGGTTATGTTCTCAGACTCAAGATTGATGCTTTGTTGAAGAGAACTCGGGGAAGATCCACTCTTCAGGTATGGAAATTTGGTGTTTAAAATCTGTTGCTAGATGTCAAATTTGGGCCACCAACCTCGGCTTTTATAGACAAGTATTGCATACTGAGTAAATTCAATAGCTTCGTTAACCATTTTAATGGTCAGGTTGATACAAATATGATCTTTCGATGTTGTCTTATAGCTGAACTATTTTATAGATAACAGGTATTACACGTGAGCCTAGCATTCTGAATTTGGTTATTATATAAATCCAGTTTGCATAATTCGATTGAGATAATAGGACCAGGGGTCATTTCTCTGCTTGTCATTCCAGGTGTAATTGTAGTGGTGCACAATGGCACACCAATACGACTGGTGTTTGTCTGAAGTTGTATTGCTGTAGGCTGTTACTGTGTAACAGTACAATAGTTTACAGAGATAGCATCTTCAGAGAGAAACCAATCGTTCATCGATTGCATATTTGTGTTATTATTTTGACAACATCGTAGTGATATACAAGTACTCTGACTTATTACATGAGCACCAGTGTCTTAGCGTTTTACAGCAATGAATACAATTCTACTAGGTCTACTACCTGGGTATGGTTCTTGTAATGCATATTTACTGCATTGTTCATTTTCTGCATTGTTTATTACTGTATCACTTTGCTGTTGATATCATTATTATTATTATTATTATTATTATTATTATTATTATTATTATTATTATTATTATTATTATTATTATTATTATTATTATTATTATTATTATTATTATTGTATTATATGAGATAATTTCTGATTATATTTCAGAACACATCTTGCATCTTATGGTTTAAATAAACCTGACTTGTGCGTTGTTAGAAAATATCTTTCCTCACGTTGTTACACCATCTCGTCCCGTACCGTTCAGTCCAAGTTTTCTGAAGAGCTCTGAATCCATTGTTTGGACTATTGTTCACGAGAATTTGGTGATCTGTTTCCACAAAAGAGATGATGTCTAAGAGAGATGCTGATGGCGAGACGATTCTAATGGTGAATCCAGAAGAAGCAGCTCGTGTCAGAGTGAAACGTCGCCAGATGAAAGCAAAACTGACGAGAGCAATTAACTGTCTTAAGGAGAGGGTTAATAATCGTGATGCGGATGAGCTCTGTATCAAGAAAGAACTTCTATGTATTAAAGATGAGTTCCGTATATTAAGTGATACACACTGTGAACGTTATACCTGTGTAGAACAAGTGGAGTCACAAATTAAACCAATGGGAGGCGGAATTGAGTGACGAGTTAATTACGTTCGAGTTAGAACTGGAGACGTATTTAATGACGCTTACTACACAAACAGACCCGGATTCTAAACTGGATACAGAAATCGGTTCTATAAATGAGTGTTCATTACCACCTTGTAGCCTCTCGCTTAGCAGATGACGTAGCATCCGTGAGAGAAGAATCACAGGATCATATTTCAATTGATGGCAACCAGTACAATTATGATTCGATCAAGAATTTTGTTCCCTGTATTTTATATCATGTTAAATCTGTATCATATTTAGGCGTACAGACCAAAATGTACCAGAATCTGAATTGTGGGCATCGTACTTTGAAAATCTAGCAATAGCAAATGATACCCCATACTATGACAATGCTATGAAGGAATCCTTGGAGTTCAGGTGCCTGCTAATTAGTCAAATAACATCTTGTGCGCCACCTCAACACATGCCAGGATAGAGGATACAGCCAAGCATATCTCTGAGCTGAAACCTGGTAAAACCGCAGACATATACGGCATATCTGCAGAGCATGTTCAGTATGCCTCATCTGAGGTTCTCCAAATACTGAATATGGTAACAAATCCTGTACTTGCAACTGGGACAATACCTGATGTTAGGAAGGTCAGGCTGGTCACACCTGTACTTAAAACGGCAAATCAGCACAGCTATAGACGAATCACCATCAGGTGTCTTCTTGACAAGGTACCCTGATATCATTCCCATATGTGTCTGGAATACCCAGATGTGGCCCATATGGACCCATATAGGCTACTAAAATCTAGATTTACATTCAGGATTTACCCAGATGGGCCTCATAAGTGGAGGTGAATATAGAAGCTAAGTAATAGCCTGAGTTCACAGTTCAATCCTAAGAAGTTCTATGAAGGTAATTAAATCTTGGCCATATGGGTCCCGTATGGGCTGTGGGTGCAAAATGCATGGGACTGATATGGGCCCATATGGGAAGCAATATGGGGCTCATGTAGACCCCATATGCGAAAGTTATCAGGGTACTTGAAAAAGAAATTGTCCAAAGAATCAGGCCAGTCCTCAACTAGTCAAAGAGTAGGCTTCAGTTTGGGTTCACAAAGAAGTGCTCCTTGAACAATAAAGTCTTTGTAGTCACTGAAACTATTCCCTCTCATCGAACAGAGCCCACACGAAAACCCATTCAAAGCCCTAGCCCACTTTGCCCTTACTCATGACAGTCACAAGCTATAAACTTCGATCGTGCTTTAGACTTCGAAATTTAATGGGCAAAATAACTTTTTCAAATGAAATAAAAATCCAGTTCTGGTCATGTCTCTCGACCAGGGCTTTTTAGTACAAACCCAATTTTTTAAATCCAAATATTGTACGTACAATCTTTCAAGAAATCAAGGGGGATTACTCTGGTCATTGCAGACAAATTTTGGCCAAGTGCAATCCCAGGCAAAGTCTCATGCAGAGGGATGTATTTTCGAAATTTGAATTGATTCCATCTAGGTTAACTGAAGTTATCAAACGGGAACTAAATATTTTACGATTTTTCTGGAAATCAATGGGAATAACTCTGATGGCTCTGGACACACTTTTGCCAATATGCAATCCCCACCGAGGTCTTGTCATAAGGAGTTGATATTCCAAATTCGAAATGAATCCCAGCAGGCTAACTGAAGTTATCGAAAGGAAACAATTAAATATTGTACGATCTTTCAAGTAATTAAGGGGAATAACTCTGATGGATCTGAACACATTTCACCAATATGTAATCCCCACCGAGGTCTTGTCATAAGGAGGTGATATTCCGAATTTGAAATGAATCTACTAAAGCTAACTGAAGTTATCGAATGTAAACAACATTTTAAAAAAAATTTCAAGAAATCAAGGGGGATAACTCTGGTCGGTTTCGGACATATTTCACCGATATGCACTCTCCACCGAGGCTTTGTCATAAGGAGTTGAAATGAATCCATTTAAGCGACGATGTTGGGGGACTGATGACACATAGGGAACATATATAATTCTTAAGATTCTTAATTGTAGGGGAGACCGGGACACATTGAGCCACTTTTTGGACTTTGCCCCACACAATCTTTGGTGGTGCTACCAAAGGGCTTATTATATTTCTATCATAAATAATGGTTTGTTGGCAATTTATGACGTTAACCTTGTTGAGCCACTATAATAGGAAGAGTATGAATAATGACTTTGAAAATAATATTTTTGATGGCTCAATGTACCCCATGTCTGGGGCACATTGAGTCAGGGACCAGGGTACATTTAACCATCTAGTAAAATGTTATAATAAGACATGGTCTTCCGTCAGAACTAAAGAACTTTTACTTTCAATCTAATCAACAATTACAGGGTTGAATATGTCACCTAACTAAAAAATGTCAAGGGTCAAACTATACACCTGTGCAAAAGTTAAGCACCAGCAAAAACAATAGAACGTAGAAACATGATGGTACAACTAGGCTGCCATACTTTTTGTCCCCGCGTTAGCTGACATAATTCCAAGTACGAAATGCACATGCATGCATGACTTCACGCCGCGTGATGTCCGTGCGTGGCGGGAAACAGCACACGTGTTCAGTTATGTAAAAGTCCAGTTTGAAGTGTAGAACATTACATACAGATTTAGGCGACAAGATTAGGAATTTTGTGTTCATGACCGTGGTTTATTTGTACAGAGAGAATTAGCTCTTGATTGTGAACCGCTATGGCAAGACGAAGGTTAAGTGATCGTGTGAAATGGCAAATCATAGGCATGCATACCACTGGTATGTCATGCAGAGAGATTGGCAGACAGCTGAACATTAACCATACTGTAATCAGTCGTTTGATTGCAAAACATGGGCAAACTAATGAGGTGAAGGACAGGCCTAGATCTGGAAGACCGAAGAAGACTTCTGCCCGTGATGATCGAGCCCTAGTACGCCTTGTTAGGAGATCTCCATTCACCAACAGCAGAGTGCTCAGCCAGCAATGGGAAACGCGCAATAGAGTGTCAATGTCTACCGTCAAAAGGAGACTGCATGCTGGCATGAAAGCTAGGAGACCTGTCAGGCGTCCTCTCCTCACTGCACACCACAAAGAGGAGCGTCTGAGGTGGTGCAACGAAAGAAGACACTGGAACATGAGATCCTGGAGACGGGTACACTGGTCCGATGAAAGTCGGTTCCTGCTTCATGCCACAGATGGTCGAACTCGTGTATGGAGGTCCAGACGCACGGCATACGACCAACGTAACATCATGGAAGAAGTTCCATTTGGTGGAGGTTCCGTTATGATATGGGGGTGCATCTCATTTGATTGTAAGCTGGATCTGTTGACTGTACCTGGAACACTAAATGGACAAAGATATCATACTGGATAGAGTTGTGGTCCCCCATTTTGTAAATCATGCACCTGGAACCCACCCTATATTCATGGATGACAACGCCCGACCACATCGTGCTAGAGCTGTGCATGAATACCTCCGCCAGAATGCCATCGAAACCTACCATGGCCAGCAAGGAGCCCTGACATGAACCCTATTGAGCATATCTGGGACATTCTGGGAAACATGGTGAGAAGGAGGGATCCTCCTGTGCAGAACCTACAGGAATTAACAGACGCACTCCATCTTGAATGGCAACGAATACCACAATGGTGTATCAGTCGGTTGGTGACCAGCATGAGACGTCGTGTCCAGGACGTCATCCAGGCACAAGGTGGATATACCCGGTATTAATAATGACAGTCTCAAACTCGTGCACAGATGTTAAACTTCGTTTTCAGACACCATTAATGACAATCTAGCTACGTGTGTCAACTGTAGGGCAATAGTTGTCAGTTGTGTCAACGTAACCATATTCAGGCCTCGTTTTCAAGTTCAAACAAAAACATACAGTGTTTCCCCACCATCATAATCAGCATTCCTCTAGTTGCATTATTACCTCTTGCACTAAGATGGATGGGTACATAAATGTTTATGCTATTGCTTTCTTCATAGCACATGAATATACCCTCGCATGTGCGTAAAAATAGGGTGGTGCTTAACTTTTGCACAGGTGTATATGTAGTCCAAGACTAGTACAAACTAGACGAGGCTCTTCCCTCCAAAAAAATATCCTAAGTGTTATAGATTTGGCATGGCGACTTGACTGATCTGCACAATAAGTATTTTAAAACATACTAAAATTCTGAACCATAAAGAGTCCAGCATCCCACAGTTGTATTCATATGACAGATGAGAATGTATTGTCGATTGTTGCATTTACACGTAGGCCTATGCCCTAGATTTTGTCAATATATGTAGGCCATTAAAACTAAAAGGCATTATGTCCACTTGGCAAAAACTAGGCTGTAGCTGCCTTTATCTGTGTACTAGGTACTCATTCAGTCATTGATCAACACTACTGGCAGTTAAATTTGTCAAGATTAATTGGGAAATGCATGAACGCAGCCATTCGCTTGGTACCGCCAGCAGATATTGGATTTGGCAGACACATGATGACTTCTGACCTCTGCACATTTGTGATATCATCAACATTTGGTTTCACAAACTTTCCAGGTGTTTTCGTGGATTGCCTGAATAGTTTGACCTCTAAGGTTTTGTCTTCACACTCCTCGAGAACTTCCCCAACATAGAATCTAGCATGCAAAGAATTCTCGTGAATAAGTTTGACCAGCATAAAGTCACCCTTCGAAGGATCCGTTCCAGTGTCTAGATCATCATCCAGTGGTAACTCTTCGACTCCATCATCACTGAAATCTCCATGGTCACTAACATAACTGTCATCCTCATCTTCACTAGAAGAGTTCTTGGGATCAGAAGTTGGCTTCTTGGTGGGTGCTTTCACACTTGGTTTTCCCTTGGTTTTCCTTTGCTTCTTCTTCTCCCTCTTCGTTTCACTGGAAAGCCACAGCTCTTCACGGCGGGATTTTTCTGGTGTAGAAGTGAGAAATTTTGCTGAACCACGCATCCTGCATTTTCGGTTGGAATTAAACACAGTTTCTGTCTTCGGGAATAGTCTTTTTTCATGAACAGCCGGTGGACTGGTTGGATCTGGAGTCACTGGGGGTGTTTGATGGCTGGAATTGCTGGGAACTAGCTCTGACGCTGGTCTCCTGTCAGCTTCAGGGGTCGAAGGTAAACCTGCAGACCGGTCAGCTGTTACCTCAGTTTCTTCCGTGTCTTCTATGCCTTCTGCCATTGCTTGGTCATCTACGTTTTGTACCTGGTCCAGCTTAAACACTTTCGATGGTAGGAAGTCCTCTTCACCAAATGCATCTGAATTCAGTGGCCAAAGTCCGGACTTCCTAAATCCTTCAACAATATTACTGTATGTAACACCCTGGAAGAATGCCCTGCTAAAGCAAGCCGGCAAGTCATAAATTGTGATCCGCTTGCCGGGATGACTGACATTCCACTCATTCACACCCTTGTTATAAAATTTCTTCATCAGACCATAAACAGAAACATCCAGAGGTTGGAGGCGATGGCTACAGTGTGGTGGAAATGTAACAATCGACAGTCCATTCTCATCTGCCATTTTAACAACTTCAAAACTAACATGACTGTCATGATTATCCATCAGAAGTAAGGCAGTATTATCTTTGCTACATCCCATGTGATTAATAAAATGCTTGAGAGCCTGAGGGAACAATTGACCATGCATCCAGCCTGTTTGGCTAGCAAGACCGAGGGTTCCTGGTGGAGTCCCAGCTATCATGAATTCTCAGTAATTAACTCTGGGGAAAACCATTGCTGATGGCAGCGCTTGCCCGGCTGCTGAAACACAGCAACAAACAGTCACTAAAGTCCCATGCTCAGCCGCTGTTATCTGGCTGACCTGTTTGATTCCTCTTTTAGCAAATATCTTGGTCACTGCTTGAATGGTGGTGATACTGGATAATCTAAGTTAAAGATGCGATTGGCTGTTAAACCAGGATTTCTATCTAGAGCCTGTTTATATAACTTGAAGAACTCTTCAACTGCAGGCTTATTAAACCCGACAGCACGTGCCATGCTGGTTGCTTCAGGCGATCGTAGGCTCATCCCATCATGGCGCTTCATGAATCCTGCTAACCATTCTTCACCAGCTTTTCGGTTTTCATTCCATCCATTTAGCATTGGCTTCATCAAACTGAGGGCATATTCGTAGGCAAGCTCTCTAACTGCAGTTGTCCCCAGATCATGGAACAGCTTTGAGCCAGTAATGATGTAGTCTTCCAGCGCATCTTCCTCAAGTTCAGAAAATACCTGAAATATGAATGAAAGGCGCATTAGGAATCAACACCCCAAGATACATTTAGTGGACAATGTAACCCAGTGGGCACATGGTGTTTTTCCAATGTTGACTAGATGTTAAAATTATGTCATGACGTAATTTAATCATCTATTCAACGTTGAAACACGCCATGTGCCGCTGTGAAATGTAAGGTAAGCAATCAATAGGACTACATGTATTTCTATTAGAAAATTAAGTCTTAATAATTTTTTAGAAAAGCACCCATAGCATCAAGGCAAAGCATGAAATCAACATGTGAATGTTTAGTCGCCAGCTTGTCAGTCAGTCAGTTAGTCAGTCTGCCAGTCGGTCTGTCGGTCAGTCGGACAAAAGTTCTGACATTTCAAACAAAGCTTATATCGCCAGATTGGACGACCATATTGTCACACATTGATTCCTACGCCAACTGAAACCAAATGATGAGGTCATCAGCTTAAAGGTCAAGGCCGAAGGTCAGCATCAAAATTGCCATAGTCACGACCTATAGCGTGTGGCACTTGTTTTGATACAGGTGGAGGTTCAGATAGGCCAACCCGAAGAAAATAGAACTTTCTTGCATTTAACTGCATTATTGGATCAACTGCACAATACTTACCTGTCTGGAGTTGTAGGCTGGTACAAAGTCATCAGTAGTGGCTGGTGTGTCTCTAGCTTTCTTCAGGTATCTGGCCAAAGTCGTTCTGTTGATACTATAATCAGCGGCAACCTTTCGAATAGACTCTCCTTGTTGAACTGGTGTAGTTCGGATCAACCGGTCGGACTGTGATGTCACGAGGAGCATAAAAGGAGACGCGATCCAGTGGATCTTTCCAGCTTCCTGAGAACGCACCATCTCACGTCGACTACGGAATGATGTATCAATCTCAGTAACACGGTAGCCTAACTTAAGGATGACTACCGAGTATTCAAGTAACTATACTTCACAGTTTCGTTAATTATATTGTATCCGTAAGAATGGTCCCGATGACTAAAAGGAACCGTAACTGTCTTAGGACTGCTAGTTATAATTTCTGTATTTGTTTATAGTTATTCTCATTTTCCTCAATGTGTTGCTAACCGCATTATAGTAGGTTCGTTAACCTGTACTAATACGCATTTGATACCGTATTGATTGTTCTGGTTAGATTATGTATATATATGGCCAGTGGCCATCCGTTCATATGTTTTGATTATTTATAGAAAATATAGGACTGCAGTGCACATAGGAAACACTATACAGCAACACTTATATATGCAGCACTTTCTCCCACCACCAACAATTTTTCACTGAGGTCGCTGTCTGTGCTATAACTCTATTTAGCCTGGCATGCTACCGACTAAACCTTTTCTATTCAGCTCCATAGGATAGGTTCGAAATGATTAGAGACACTTTCTTCATTACCTACTCGGTAATGTACACTTCTCTTCCGGCAGTACGATAATCTAGCCCCGCACTCCAGTAAGACTCATAACTCCAAGATTTTGTCTCTCTTCATGTTCCACTCAGCCTTGTGGCTTCTTAATTGTTTGGATGTCCCCATCCGCACCATGAGCTGATCCGACCCTGGGAAACTGTTGGGGTTTCCGAGCGGTGATGGCCAGGGTGCGGTATCACACACATTTCCCGTGTATATTTGGATACTTAGTAGTTAGCACTTTAGCCAATGTAGGAAAGCACTGCAAAAGCGCTATACTCAAGGGGCACACCACAGCTTTATTGGGAGGAATCAGCACCACCATTTCGCCGGTATATCAGTCACGCAACACATCACGACCATCAGCCGACTACACCACCACCATATGAGGAATATCAGTCCTGACTTCGGAATGAACGACCGCGCAATCTTCACAACAATCCACCTCCGGTCCATAGACCCATGCCAGTCTATGGATCTACAAATGGGGCGGACCCATTGAATTGAAGTACGCGTGTCCTAGCTTCTCGGAAGCGGCATCGACGGGAAACACCAACACCACCGCCACCTGCACCACGACCAGCCTCTGCATATTCGTCAGATTCCCAGATACCCGCACCACCCGGATTTCAGCCGCTTCATTCTTCCCGCGGTCTTGGCCGAGTCATCCTCCCTCCCGAATTTAGTGGGGGGAATGACTGGACTGATTATAAAATACAGTTCGAGATCATAAATCGGACTAACCGCTGGAACGATCAGCAAATGGGTGAATATCTCGCCGCAAATCTTTCCGGAAAATCCCTCTAAGTTCTTGCAGATCTGGGAACTGACGACACACACACCTACACACAATTAGAATGAGTATTAATGGAACGATTTGGCAACATAGCCCTCGGAGAAACCAGTCGTCTTCAACTTAAGAACCTCCAATGACGCGTGGGAGAAACTCTTCCTCTGTTAGCTAGCCGAATCAGGAGGCTAGTCACCCACGCATACCCGAGCACCAATAAGGACGGCGTGATCCATTTGCATCTTGATACTTTTATCGATGCATTGAGCGGTGAACCCGCCCTGAAAGAAAAGCTATTTCTAGGCGACCACGGAAGTTTGGCCCAATTAACGGCAACCGCGGTTCATATAGAGAACTTTCAAGAGCGGGAGAAGAGTAACTGATGCCAACTCCATCCTATCAACGAGATAGAGTGTGCAGCTATCGCACCACCCACTAATGCTCACCCCCCCCCCCCCCCCGAGTCCATCAACACCGGCCACATAGACATCACCGCCACCAGCTGTACAGAATTCCAGTCAGAATCCAGCGCCTGGAGGAAGGGAGCGTGCCCATAGAGGAAGCTACAATGGGGCCCCCGGGCGCAGGAACCAGCGAAACAACAACAACAACAACAACGGCAACATGAGAGAATGGATAGACGAGATTAATAAGCAAATCTCCGCACTTACCAATTTAGTTACAGCACTTAGCACCAACCTCGCCACCACACAGTATAAAACAACAAGCACCACCAGCACCGCACCGCCACCAAACACCTGTTTCGGATGCGGTCAGCCAGGGCATTGGAGGGAGCAGTGTCCTAACCAACCTCCCTCTATGATGCCTGCTCATGACCACAGCACACCGCAACCGGAGAAACAGTCAAACTCCTAAGGGCACCGAATTACATCGAGCCACTTCAGTGCCCATATCCACCTCCCGTCTCAACTGCGGCCTTCATACAACAATGTTCAGTGGCCAATCATCATCAACCGAAATCAGCTTTTACACCAACACCCGAATGCATGGCTTCACATATGTCAGTGCCTACGTTGCCACCCCCATCTGCAGCAATGACATCCCCCTCTTTTTCCGCACACACCAAGCCTTCTTTCCTATGTAAAACGGCAGTGATAGGTTGTAGCACCTCCGCTGAAACGACGTTTTTGCAAGCACCACATCCCTCCACCAAGACACTAGATTCTCGGTGCCCTCTGGTAGTATGCAGAACACCACCCCATCCAGCAGCATCTCCCGCATCCACAGACAGTAGCGACTCAGGAGAAACGATTCACTCCGCCTCATGGATTCGCACGCATCGACATAGATGGAGAAACACACGTCCTTGGCGACATCACTGCTTCTTCTGTGCTTCACCAAAACATCGCTTAAAGCATTGCAGGAAATGGCTTGCGCAGGTGGAGCTTATTCGTCATCCTGTACGCACTGCCATCTACAACAATTCAGCCAACTCAGAAACGGCAACAACTTCACCACCATTGCTACCCCCAGCTCCGCCTTCACTGCAGCCTTCATCCCAGCAGTGACGGCGAACTGGCCCTTTCCTCAAGCAGCCATTCACAACATTGCAAGAAGCTATACGGAAACAGTCAGAATACATACAGAGTGATGCCGTTCCGACGCCATTATCGTGGACAGCATCATTGGAAACTCTTCCACAGGTACACCGCAAAGTAATATACAAATGTGCCTGTCTGTTTAGTGGCGTTTCCACCAGTGCCACCGTCGACACCGGTGCTTCTATCACAGTATTTAACAAGCGCTTATATGAGAGCATCCCTCCTCATAAGAAGCCTCCCCCTAAGCCTACAAACATTTACCTACAGACGGCTATGGGAGCGGATGTGCCCATAGCCGGTGTAGTCAATTTAGTTATCCAAATAGAGGAGATGCAATTCATCCAGCCAGTTGTCATGGCCTCTATTCATAACGATGCCCTACTTGGCTCTGATTTCATCAGTGCCAGCGAAGTCATCATACACTGCAGACAACAGGAACTCGACATACATGGCCGACGAATACCTCTTGGACTGGCATTGTCATTATATGATATGTTCGCAGTTATACTATCAAGTACCGCCACTGTTGAGACGGGACAAGAACAAATCTTATGGGCCACCGCACCACAGTTAGGAAGCAACACACACATCGCCATGCTGGAACACGATGCTGATTGTATGATCGCCTCACAATGAGCAAGTCCCCACATAATAGTAGACACTACTAATAAGGAACAAATACCTTTTAGAGTGTTCAGTGGTACCGCAGATCCCATCACTCTGGAACACGGAATACGCTGCGGCCATTTAGTGGACATAATCTCATTGGAATCATCTGCACTTGCTGACACACCACCGCAAATGACTGATGATTTACCTGAACATTTACATGATTTGTTTCTATGCGCCACCGTTGGATTACTGCAATCACAGAAATGAGAAATTCGGAAACTACTAGATAAATATCTGATAGTTTTTCCTCCGGAGACATGGATCTCAGAGAAACTCATCTCGTACGACACTCCATTGATACAGGCAATAATCGCCCTGTGCGACAACCGGTATGACGTCTTCCCATTCATAAGGAAGCAGAAGCACACCAACAAGTAAGCGACATGTTGTGGACTGGTATTATTGAACCCTCAGCACCTCCATGGGCTAGCCCAATAGTACTAGCATGAAAAGAGGAGGGAACCTTGCGGTTTTGTATAGACTACTGCCGCCTTAATGATCTTAGTGTTAAGGACGCTTATCCGTTACACCAGATAGATCAGGCCTTGGATTCCTTGTCCGGAGCCAAGTGGTTTTGTACCCTTGACTTAGCTAGCGGTAACGGGCAAGTGGCCATGGATGAGGTTGACATGGAAAAGACAGCATTCATTTGTAGGGATGGCCTTTTCCAATTCCGAAGATGCCCTATGGTTTGTGCAACACTCCCGGAACTTTTGAATGACTCATTGAGCAGGTATTAACCACCCTGCAATGGGAAATCTGTCTCTGTTACATCGACGACGTAATAGTCTTCGGACCCATGTTTGAGCAAACCTCACGGCCAATTTAAAACTCAAACTGAAGAAATGTCAGCTCTTTAGACAGAGCATTGAGTTTCTGGGACATGTCATATCCTGTGATGGAGTGACTACTCAGCCATCAAAAACTAAGGCAGTAGCAGAGTGGCCTCGGCCCTCTTCAGTTATGGAGACACAGCGTTTTCTTGGCCTATGTAAGTACTATTGCCGTTACATCCGACATTTCAGTGAGATTGCTTCACCCCTCTACAAGATCACCGAGAAAGATCGAACATTTGAGTGGATGAGTGAGTGTGAAGGCTCCTTCAGGGCCCTGAAGGAACTCTTAATGACTGCCTCGATTCTTGCTCACCCTAATCCAGACCTGGATTTCATCTTAGACACTGACGCGTCAGCTTTCGCTATCGGTGCGGTTCTATCTCAGGTCACGGAAAACGGAACAGAGCAGGTATTGGGTTATACTTTGTGTACTCTGAATAAAATGGAGAGAAGATACACAACCACCAAGCGAGAATTATTGGCGGCGGTCTATTTCGTCAAGTACTATAAACACTTTCTGTACGGGCGCCCTTTTACACTCCGTACAGACCATGCCTCACTACGGTGGCTCAGGAACTTAATAAATGCAGTGGGCCAGGTAGCGAGATGGCAGGAATCCCTGCAGGCCTATAACTTTAATGTTGTTCGCCGTCCCAGCAAATTGCATTGGAATGCCGACGCCCTCAGCGGAATCGGCGCGGAAGCTGAACATGAAGAGGCCACCACTGTGACACCATCAACACGGCCATCTCAAGAGTTCCCCGAATTGATGTGCAGAGTGGAATCTGGAGAAAATCGCACACCACCAAACAACAGACGTGCAGACACGAAATATATACACGTGAATTTAGGAGGGGGTACGTCCTCCTAAGGAATCGGTAACACCTCTATCCACCATGGCAAAATATTATTACCAACGGTTCGAAGAATGTCAATTAATAAATAATGTTCTATATATTAATGACCGTTTGGTAGTCCCGGAAAGTTATCATGAAATTATATTGAAACAACTACATGCTAACACCAGGCATCTGGCCGTGGAAAGGACTGTAGCCCATATCAAATTGAGATTCCACTGGATCGGGATTTGCGATAGCGTCAAGGCATGGGTTGCCAAATGTATCCCATGCCAAAGACACGCTGTTGGCCAACACCATATCGCACGATCTAAAATTAAGATCGTTGGTGCACCGTGGGAGCGAGTGGCTATCGACGTGCTCGGACCCTTGAATACGACGGATGATGGAAATAAATACATCCTCGTATTACAAGATTATTTTACGAAGTGGGTAGAAGCATTTGCACCGTAGCGGAGGTCTTGGCCAGCAATGTGTTCTGCCGCTTTGGTATGCCTTATGAATTGCACTCTGATCAAGGAAGTAATTTTGAGAGCCGGCTCATATCAGAGCTCTGCAAATTGTTCCATATCGTCAAGACAAGGACAACTCCATACCACCCCTGGAGTGACGAGATGGTAGAGATGTTCAACAGAACTCTCGCGGAGATGCTTACCAAGGAAACACGCCTTGATTGTAGAGATTGGGACCTATGGCTCCCGTACCGCACTTCAGTACATTCCAGCACGGGCTACACCCCTGCTTGGTTATGTTAGGCCATGAATTAGCCTTACCCCTGGATCTGGACATGCCTCGAATACCAGGAGAGAAAAATTCACCATCTCTCTATGTCGAACTTTCGCGGCAAAGGATAGAACAAGCCCATGAGTTAGTGAGAGAAACCTTATCCACTGCACACCGGTGGCAAAAGACATGGCATGACCGGAGGGTGCATGGAGATCCATATGAAGCAGGAAGAATGGTTTGGGTACACGATTCACGATGATCTGCAAACGTGCCAAGTAAACTGAGTTACCAGTGGAAAGGCCCCTATGTGGTAGTAGGTAACACGGCGGACGTGACCTACCATATCTGTGCTTCGGATGGCCAGACCTCAGTCATCCACTTCGATCGGCTTAAACCTTGTGTCAGTGATGACCCAGCACCAGAGCTTGGACTAGGCGTTTCTCGTGACACCGGTACCCAGACAGATATTTCTACGGAAATTAGTATTCCCATGGTTAGCGCTGAGCACCGCGGAGCACCGCGGTGCCAGTTCAGCCCCAGTTCTACCAAGCCAGAACGTGGGTGAACACGCAGCTAATGCTGACGAAGATGACGAGATACATGCTCGCCCTCTCCCTCCTGAGCATGGGAAGTCATATCTGAAGAATCTCGTGTTTGTTTTGTCCAAGGGACCGGATGGAAAAGTTGTTCCTCCGATCTCTTCCCATTCCCACCCACTTCATGCTATGCCCACCATCATAGAGTTACCACAAGCGGAAGCTGAGGCTGACCCAAGCCATGCTTCCTGTGGGGTGGAACATATGGTAAATAGCATGGAAGTGAAGAGGCTGGATGAAGCCTTGGCATATTTAGAACCGCAAACCGCACAAGGAGGTGTACCCGACCACCTACCAAAAACCCCAGACCAATTCTCACCCAAGCTGAACTCATATCCATCACCGCACCACAACCCCAAATCCAACTGGCGTCCCTTATCTATACACCAGGTTCGGACATCACCGGCCCAGTCCATTTCACACTCCACTTGTCATCTGTTGACCATCAATCTTCAGATATGAGAGAGACTGCTGCAACAGAGGAGGTGGCATCCCGCACCGCACCGACCACCATTACCCCCCGTGGTGGGCAGGGAAGCAACCTGTTCAGCACACTCCCGGCTCTAATTTTCCTGGTGTCTAAAAATTGCGGCAGGACACCAACCGTCATGTAATGGGAGATGACCACATTTCCCTGTCCAAAGGCCACCCCATCCACTTGGCCTACCATACCCCCCCCCACTACCCCCGTGAGCAGTCAGAACATCACACAACAGACAGAACGTCAACACCTACAAGAACACACCTACCTTCAAGACTGGATACGTCAATTCATCATTGCGCGTACATCACATACTTACTCGGTTATACTCAGCATAACAGAGATATTCAACATCGGCAACAACATCATTTAGCAGCACCTACTGTATTATTTAATTCCCAGTAGAGACATAAAAATTCCTGCAACAAATTCCTCCCGCACAAATTGCAGAAGAAATAATATCTCCCGCAGACTACACCTCCCGCAAATAACTACAGATTTGGCGTTCACCAGCATGGAAAACTGGAATGCGCCCACTTCGCTTATAACATTAGCATCATACAGCAGCCCGGCCATCCTGACAACAGCATTATCATCAACAGACAACAGCCGACAAATCTCCCGCACACACCCTCTTATCCAGTTACGGGAGAACTGATCATATGGATATAAGGAATGCACTACAGCCATCTACAGTACGGGTTGCGGGATGAACGTTTGTCCAACGGTCCTCCCCTTTTCCCGTTACGCGACGTCGTACAGAAACAGCTAAATCTACATACTTCATCTACACGTAATAACAGTCGATATTATTAAGAGAGCAAGATGCCCGCATTGACGTCAGTCACAAGTAGGATTTTACTACCGAAAAGTTGAATTCGACTATGGATTGATCAAAGTTACAACAGCATCCGACAGGTCATCTACGCTCTAAAGGAACTCTGTCCCGCCCACAGACTCGGCCATTACGGAGTGAAATAGCCTCAGGGTTTGATAAAGTCGACATTAACGCCGCCACTTCCTCCCCCTTCCCACACCTGGCGGCCATAAACACGTCACCTTCACCACAGCGCAAGTATCATCCACAGATAACCAGTCACGCGTATCAGATTCAAATCACCAACATGTCAGAAACAGATACCCTCAGGTTGACTGTATTCACAATCTCCGAATGACGGCAATGTAGATTGTAATAACTGTGACACACACTTTTCGAGTTGTACTGTAATTTATCCATTATTAAATGGTACTAATGTGTCTGGTCTAGGCTGGGACGGAACTAGTTCTACCCATTGAGGAGAATGCTTGGCCAGCCCTCCCGCTCGGAAAACACAGCTATCTTGACGGGATCAGTAACGTTGATTTGCCATCTGAATAGATCTGTTTAAACCACACATCAAATTACTTACAACTTTACTGTTAAATTTTTCTACCTTGCTACAAATCATTAGCGCACGGGCCGGTAAAGCGGGATAAAAAATCTGACAGTATAATTACAGAGAGAATTTCAAAAATGCTCTTCCTTGCGTTCCAGTCTATAATCAACATGGGCTGCGAACTACCTATTACAGACACATACCAAGACGCATGTTAAAGAACTCGCGCAAATACGGGACATTATAAAGATCATGATGTAACATATATATTTCTATCTCTCGCATCTGCAACAGACTACACCTCAGCAACAGCATTTTGGCAGTCGCCATAAACAGCATATATGTTTCCGATCAACCATGTTGGCACTGTCGGAAATATCTGAAGTGATGGTGGCGGAAATATGCGCGTCCATAATGTCTCTCACAGTTATTGCCGGTTCTAATATATCCATCCGTAAGGCAGCGGCGGTACTAGTGGTTGCTAATGTCCGTGATGCTGTAGTGGTGGTAGTCGTTGTGGTGGCTGTGGTAGCTGTCGTGGTGATGGCGGTGAGCTGTACTGTAGGCTGATGTCGTGATGCAGTAGTGGACACGGCAGGAGATGACATGTACCGAAACTCAGCATACTTTAGTAGACGACTTGCGGTAATGTTAGGTACGGGCTGGATATCCTGTGTGTGGGCGATCCGTCTCTTTCCCCCATATGGACGTTCCGGCGTGGTTCCCTTTCTGATTGCGGGGTCAGAAAGGCGAGGAGGCGGATGCTGAATAACACAGGTCGGAGTTACACTAATTATCACAGGCTGCGACGGTCCCGGACCTTCGTCTATGGTAAGTTCGGTTGGAGATGGAGACTGCGGGTAACTTGGAATGCCTATTTCCGCAGGTGTCGTAATTACCACTGAAATCGGCTGACTGGCTAACACTGTCTGAGATACTATGGTGGTGGCTGTGGTGACTGTAGCCAGATGGCTAATGACCGATGCGGGTGCTGCCAAACTGGATTCTGAGAGAGATTTTCACTTCTTACTCTGCTTCAGGACCGGTGTGGATGAAGTAATTGGTACCGGCATAACACTTCCAGACATGGCTGCGGGCAGGATTTCACGTCTGGCTGTCGGTACGTTGCTTACTGTAGCCGTGGGAAGACGATGGCCAACGGGATATCTACGAGTAGTGTTCTTCGTGCGGGTAATTTTCTTGGTCGGGAGAACTTTGGGTGGATAAAACGGCATGATCCTCGTTCTCTTCTCCAGGAACTAACGTCACTTCCAACACACAGTGATGATAACGGAGCGCGTGTGTCACCCCGTAGCGAGTAGCGGTGTAGAGATACTGGCACGTCACACAAAAGGCTGTCTGGAAGAGATGATCCTTATTAATATGAAGGGTGCAGTCGGATTTTCTAGTGAAAGTTCTGGTGCATGGCTCTCCGCTAGCTAACAACGTGTTACACGGGAACCACTTGGAACTGGTGCCGATTCTTCTTCTTCGGAATCCGACAACGCTAAATCTTCATGGAGTAACATCTTGTTATTTTTAATTTTATTCAAAACCTAATGCCCTATCCAGGGCCTTATTTATATATGTGGGAGCCCTGGGGCAAATAATGAGTGGGGGTGTGGGGGTCCTCCACCAGAGATTTTTTTATATATAGGTGCTCTGAGACAGCCAGTGTCTACTTTTAGGGTGAATTACGGCGCTTTCTTTCATTGTAAAATTATTTTATTTTGCAAATTTTCGTAATAAACATTGTTGCCGAACAAAAAACAAGAATTGGGGCCCCCACAAATATTAGAATATAATTATAATGCATGATTAAGAGTTCTAAACTAATAAAGTTTGCTTTAAATGTCCTATAACTTCCAAAAAAGTGCATAATTTTTACATATAGGTGCTCTGAGACGGCCAGAGAGTCTACTTTTAGGGTGAATTACGGCGCTTTCTTTCATTATAAAATTATTTTATTTTGCAAATTTTCGTAATAAACGTTGTCGCCGAACAAAAAACAAGAATTGGGGCCCCCACAAATATTAGAATAGAATTATAATGCATGATTAAGAGTTCTAAACTAATAAAGTTTGCTTTAAATGTCCTATAACTTCCAAAAAAGTGCATAATTCTTTTTCATTTTTAAATTGTGGGGGCCCCTTGCTTGTGGAGGCCCGAGGCTTTTCCCCGCTTGCCCCCCCCCCCCCCCCCTTAAATACGGCCGTGGCCCTATCGCTTCATGGTTTATAACTTTCCAGGCCAAACATAATAATGAAATAATAAGAAGAAAAACAGCAGAATTTGTTTTGCGATACGAAAGAAGACTAATGCTATGATCTTCCCTGGTGTCGAGTTTTGATGGGAAGACAAAGTTTCAGAGCACGCTTCCTCCTTTTATACTATTTGGTGATGTCACAGGTGGCGGATGACCACACCTAAAGGTTTTTAACAGGTGATTCGGTCATTCTTATGTGAATGTTTCCTCGTTTTCCGGCCTGGACGTCATAAGATTAATTCCTCCCATATAAAGGGAATACTTTTAACTATAGGAAGAATGGCTCATTAAACTTTTCTTTATTTCGCACATTTAACAGCCACCGATCAACATAAAAACGTTGTACTACTTTTTCTTTGCGGAGCCTCACCTTTTAATTGGCGTGAGGCAGTTTTCCAGGTTGGATGCTTATAAACTTGCCTATTTTAATTTTTAGGCTGGAGCGCCGGATGGGGTGTGAGGGAGCCAGGTGACGTCAGTGGTAATTCCCCGGACTCACCCTCACAACTCCTCCATCTCGCTGTGGTAGTCACGGCTTTGGGCGGCTCTTTTGTTTAAAGTGTTTGATCCAACTCACTGGAAATAGAAGTAAATGTCACGGGGCTCTAAAAAGAACATGGTTGATCGGAAACGTATATGCTGTTTATGGCGACGGCCAAAATGTTGTCACTGAGGTGTAGCCTGTTGCAAAAGCGAGAGATAGAAATATATACACCTGTGCAAAAGTTAAGCACCACCCTATTTTTACGCACATGCGAGGGTATATTCATGTGCTATGAAGAAAGCAATAGCATAAACATTTATGTACCCATCCATCTTAGTGCAAGAGGTAATAATGCAACTAGAGGAATGCTGATTATGATGGTGGGGAAACACTGTATGTTTTTGTTTGAACTTGAAAACGAGGCCTGAATATGGTTACGTTGACACAACTGACAACTATTGCTCTACAGTTGACACACGTGGCTAGATTGTCATTAATGGTGTCTGAAAACGAAGTTTAACATCTGTGCACGAGTTTGAGACTGTCATTATTAATACCGGGTATATCCACCTTGTGCCTGGATGACGGCCGGGACACGACGTCTCATGCTGGTCACCAACCGACTGATACGCCATTGTGGTATTCGTTGCCATTCAAGATGGAGTGCGTCTGTTAATTCCTGTAGGTTCTGCACAGGAGGATCCCTCCTTCTCACCATGTTTCCCAGAATGTCCCAGATATGCTCAATAGGGTTCATGTCAGGGCTCCTTGCTGGCCATGGTAGGGTTTCGATGGCATTCTGGCGGAGGTATTCATGCACAGCTCTAGCACGATGTGGTCGGGCGTTGTCATCCATGAATATAGGGTGGGTTCCAGGTGCATGATTTACAAAATGAGGGACCACAACTCTATCCAGTATGAAATCTTGATATTTTTGTACATTTAGTGTTCCAGGTACAGTCAACAGATCCAGCTTACAATCAAATGAGATGCACCCCCATATCATAACTGAACCTCCACCAAATGGAACTTCTTCCATGATGTTACGTTGGTCGTACGCCGTGCGTCTGGACCTCCATACACGAGTTCGACCATCTGTGGCATGAAGCAGGAACCGACTTTCATCGGACCAGTGTACCCGTCTCCAGGATCTCATGTTCCAGAGTCTTCTTTCGTTACACCACCTCAGACGCTCCTCTTTGTGGTGTGCAGTGAGGAGAGGACGTCTGACAGGTCTCCTAACTTTCATGCCAGCAGCATACAGTCTCCTTTTGACGGTAGACATTGACACTCTATTGCGCGTTTCCCATTGCTGGCTGAGCAATCTGCTGTTGGTGAATGGAGATCTCCTAACAAGGTGTACTAGGGCTCGATCATCACGGGCAGTAGTCTTCTTCGGTCTTCCAGATCTAGGCCTGTCGTTCACCTCGTTAGTTTGCCCATGTTTTGCAATCAAACGACTGATTACAGTATGGTTAATGTTCAGCTGTCTGCCAATCTCTCTGCATGACATACCAGTGGTATGCATGCCTATGATTTGCCATTTCACACGATCACTTAACCTTCGTCTTGCCATAGCGGTTCACAAACAAGAGCTAATTCTCTCTGTACAAATAAACCACGGTCATGAACACAAAATTCCTAATCTTGTCGCCTAAATCTGTATGTAATGTTCTACACCTCAAACTGGACTTTTACATAACTGAACACGTGTGCTGTTTCCCGCCACGCACGGACATCAAGCGGCGTGAAGTCATGCATGCATGTGCATTTCGTACGTGGAATTATGTCAGCTAACGCGGGAACAAAAAGTATGGCAGCCTAGTTGTACCATCATGTTTCTACGTTCTATTGTTTTTGCTGGTGCTTAACTTTTGCACAGGTGTATATATGTTACATCAAAATCTTTATAATGTCCCGTATTTCTTTAACATTCGTCTTGTAGGTGTCTGTAATAGGTAGTTCTCAGCCTGTGTTGATTATAGACTGGAACACATGGAAGAGAATCTTTGAAATTCTCTCTGTAATTTTACTGTCAGATTTTTTATGCTGCTTTACCAGCCCGTGTGCTAATGATTTGTAGCATAGTAGAGCAGTTGTGTTCATAATAAAAAATTTAACAGTAAAGTTGTAAGTAACTTTTATGCATGGTTTAAACAGATCTATTCATGCGGCAGATCAACGTTACTGATCCCGTCAAGATAGCTGTGTTTTCCGAGCGGGAGGGCTGGCCAAACATTCTCCTCAATGGGTAGAACTAGCTCCGTCCTGGCCTAGACCAAACACATTAGTACCATTTTAATAATGGTTAATTTACAGTACAACTCGCAAACATGTGTGACACAATTATTACAGTTTACAATGCCTCGTTCGGAGATTGTAAATACAGTCAACCTGAATGTCGGTGTTTCTGTCATTTTGGTGATTTGAATCTGATATGCGTTACTGGCTCTCTGTGGATGGTACTTGTGATGTGTTTATGGCCGCCAGGTGGGGGAAGGGGGGGGGGCGGGGAGTAGCGGCGTGAATGTCAACTTTATCGAACCCTGAGAGTATTTCACTCTGTAATGGCCGAGCCCGTGGGCGGGACAGAGTTACTTTAGAACGTAGATGACCTTTTGGATGCTGTCGTAACTTTGATCAATCCATTGTCGAATTCAACTTTTTGGTAGCAAAATCCTACTCGTGACTGACGACAATACAGGCATCTTGCTCTCTTAATAATATTGACTGTTATTATGTGTAGATGAAGTATGTAGTTTAGCTGTTTCCGTACGACGTCGGGAAAAAGGGAAAGGGGAGGAATGTTGGACAAACGTCCTCCCGTGATGTGTACTGTAAATGGCTGTGTGAGGAAAGAGCCAGTTCGCTGTGACCGCTGGTGTGAAGACTGCGGTGAAGACGGAGCTGGGGGTAGCAATGGTGGTGGCATTGTTGCCGTTTCGGTGTAGGCAGTATTAATGTATATGGCGGTGTGTACGGGATAATGGATAAGCTCTACCTGTGCAAGCCATTTCCTGCAATGTTTCATAGGATGCTTCGGTGAAGCGCAGAAGAAACAATGATGACGCCAAGGACATGCATTCCTTCGTTTATATCGGCACTTGCGGATCCATGAGGCGGAGTGAATTGTCCCTCCCGAATCACTACTGTCTGTGGATGCGGAAGATGCTGCTGGATGGGGTGGTGTTCTGCATACCACCAGAGGGCACAGAGAATCTAATGTCTTGGTGGCAGGACGTGGTGCTTTCAAAACCGTTGTTTCAGCGGAGATGCTATAACCTACTACTGCCGTTTTACATAGGAAAGAAGGCTTGTTATGTGCGGAAAAAGAAGGGGATCTCCTTGCTGCGGATGGGGGCGGCAACGGAGGCACGGACATATGTGAAGCCGTGCTTATTGGTGTCGGTATGTAAGTTGCTTTCTGTGGATGATGGGTCGGCACTGAACGTTGTTGTGTGAAAGCCATAGTTGAGCTGGGGGATGGATACGGGCACCGAAGTGGCTCATTGTGATTCGGTACCCTTAGGAGTTTGACTGTTTCTCTGGTTACAGCGTGCTACGGTCTGGAGCAGGCATTATAGAGGGAGGTCAGTTAGGACACCGCTCCCTCCAATGTTCTGGCTGACCGCATCCGAAACAGGTGTTCGGTGGTGGTGCGGTGCTGGAGGTGTTTGCTGTTCTAAACTAGGTGGCAGCGAGGTTGGTGCTGAGTGTTGTAACTAAATTAGTGAGTACGGAGATTTGTTTGTTAATCTCTTCTATCCACTCTCTCATGTTGCCGTTGTTGTTGTTATTGTTATTTCGCTGGTTCCCGCACCCGGGGGCTCCGTTGTACCCTCCTCTATGGGCACGGCCCCTTCCTCCAGGTGCTTGATTGTGACTGGGATTCTGCATATCCGATGGTGGTGGTGTCTGTGTGGTTGGTGTCGATGATCTGGTGGGAGCACTAGCAGGTGGGGCGATAGCTGCACCCTCTATATCGTTGATAGGATGGAGTTCGCGTCGGTTATTCTTCTCCCGCTCTAGAAAGTTCTCAATGCGAATCGCGCTTGCCGTTACTTGGGCTAACCTCCCGTGGGCGCCGAGAAACAGTTTTTAGCCCGGCATGCTACTGACTAAACCTTTTCTATTCAGCTCGATAGGATAGGTTCAAAATGATTAGAGACACTTTCTTCATTACCTACTCAGTAATGTACTCTTCTCTTTCTGCAGTGCGATAATCTCGCCCCGCACTCTGGTAAGACTCATAACTCCTAGATTTTGTCTCTCTTCATGTTCCACCCAGCCTTGTGGCTTCTTAATTGTTTGGATGTCCCCATCAGGACCATGGGCTGATCCGACTCTTGGAAACTGTTAGGGTTTCTGAGCGGTGATGGCCAGGGTGCGGTATCACACACATTTCCCGTGTATCTTTGGATGCTTAGTAGTTAGCACTTTAGCCAATGTAGGAAAGCACTGCGAAAACATATTAATTATTATTTTATTCACTGAACAAACCTCCCGCAATGCAGTGCAAAACAGGGCAACTTGTATATAAACCTAACGACAGGTTAAATGGTTAGTTCCATAGGACCCGGTGATGGGCGAGATGCGTATTCCAACCGAATTCCGTTAGAATGTCTCGGCATGATATTTAGATCTGCCACGCCCTTACGGAAAGGACACTTATGGTGGGTATTCGTCTCTCTCACCCCCACCATAACGATAGAACAATGGTCTAATAATGCTTTCGTGAAAAGTATCCTATGTCTTGTAACGTTTTATGTGGTTATGGAGCGGGATGTCTGGATTCTTATCCAGTTCGGAGATCTTACTAAGTAACATGTATGAGCGCTGTCATCAGTATCGATGTCTTAGAGCATCTGTTCTCAGTGACAGCCATGTCTAATAGCGAGGTAGATACCAGCCAGTTGCGCCAAAAATAGTTCTTGTTTTGAAAACAACTAAAAGCTAATTAAGCAAAGCAGAAGGCCCGCATAAATAAAAGCAGCAACTACTAATTCAGCATACTAAGAATCACATAAGACGGTGACGGGAGAATCCATCGGGAATCGCTCGTCCCTCCTTCACGTAAAACAGCATGCAACCCTATAGTCATAATTTCACTAGGTATGGTCTTTTCTTTCTCAGGAGTTGTTGGTTGAAATATTAGAGGGGGCCCATTTTTGCCTACTACTCTTCTCCCACTTTAAGCAGTGACGACACCTTCCCGAGACGGAGGCCCGCGCGAGGCTCTTGCCTCTCGCAAGGATTCAGTGACGACGGTCCATGTGAGGATAATACTCCTCACCCAAACTAGTACTAGGAGTAGTGCCCGCGTGAGGCACATAACTTTTCGTCCGAGATAATCTTCTTCCTTTCAGCTTAGAGGTATAATAACTTACATTAAGTTAATTAGTTACGTCTCGTGTACGGGAGCCTCCCTTGCGGGGATGCCCCTGCGGACCTACGAGTCTAGGTGGTACCTCCGGGAGGCCCATGTTTAAAAGTTCATCTACCTGTCTCTATGTCTCGTATTTTCGTATGTTCTTATTGTAGTTTTATCTAGCATATTTATAATTGTTTATGTAAAATCATTGTATAGACTTATATTTTTAGATCACCAAATCAAATCTTGTAAGTCCATAGATCACGAAATTGCTATGGACAGGCATACTGGTGACACAAATTCTTGGGATGGGACAGTTGCATTTAATGTTCGCGACGATGGTCGCACGGCCCCACTGGAACGATTGAGTTCCACCGGCCTTACGAGCCAGTTTTTGGTTCCCACAGGGCAGTCTCGTACAAGGTCCTGTCACCCCGAGACCGGATGCTAACAAGCGTCATCACTCATCCTGCACTTGTGGCATGGCTAGTCGACATGATACACTAGAACAGCCCGACACTACCCAGCGAGCTACACTGCTTCCACCGCCCATTGCATAAAGGATCCACCAGAGTCAGCCTGACCCGTTTTCCTCTTGTAATTCCGCACCATATTCTGAAAAGATAGAAAGATCTTCACATTATTTTGAGATTCAGGAACTGCATTGATTTTCCTGGACCTACATATAGGCCTAGACCAATAAGATGAATATACCTTGACCGCTGTCCAGGTTATCAGTTTTCATGTGAACATACAATGGGTTAAAATTAAAAAGAACACACAGATAAATGGTTAAAGTTGCCTTTTTCATAAATTGTGGCTGGTTAATTCTTTGCTGAAAATTTAAACAAAGTGGCCACATGCAAGCATTTACATCCTTGATCATTTTGACATATGTGCACAAGTCCTAGGTAGATAAGAATAATAATTACTTGTCTCTAAAGCTTCTATAGATACGTAGTATTTAAGGGATTTCAAAAAAATCCAGAGACTCACCTTTTATGCCTTTAAAATGTTGTTGTTGATAAATCGGAAGTTGTTTGACATAACCATGTGTTATGATCTGGTAATCTCCTTTTACAATAGAGGTATCTTCAGTTCCAGTTTGAAACTTAAAGCTGAAGCTGTAGCAAAATTATGCAGGGTGGCTCAATGTGACCGGGTGGTCAATGTGCCCTGGTCTCCCCTACCATTAGCCCAATCGGGCCCCGAAGAAAGCCCACATGAAAGCCCGCTCAGACATTATTGAGATTCATCAAAAGTAATAAACGTTCATCATGCTTTATGCTTTGAGATTTAATGGGGAAAATAATTGGTCACATGGTATGAAATGCAGGGAACATAATTCTTGATCGAATCATGATTGTGTAGCACGGATCGACCGGTCGGGTACCGGATGTACCAGCTAAGCTGGGTATGGGCCGTCCATCCTGGATTCGTTCCTATAAGCGCCCCCCTCCCCTGGGTAGAGAAAAAAGCATGTATACGCCTAAACGAGAGGATTTTCGTCTTGAAAACGACTAAGTTCGTTAGAACGCATGGTGCGCATGACGCGCCAGTCGCTGTTACGATGACACACGTGCAGCACGTCCAAGAGTGAGTGGTACTTTTAGTGTACCGAGTTGGAGCTCTTTAATTGTTAAAACTTACTTGTTCCAGTCAGTTCTGGTATGAATCAGAACCGGAATTTGACGCGCTATTCAAAACTATAAACCGTTTTAAAATCGGTCGATTTTCCCCTGCAAATTATGCTCAAAATCTAGAAATGGCGTCATAATCGCGTATGTATATATATAGTTAAATAATCAGTGATTGTGTAACACGTGACTCACTACGTCATCTGCACATCTATATCTATCACGATATTTAGATAATTGTGTATACGTCACAAGATTACAGCGGGCTGATTGGCTGGTTCAGCGAATTCTGATTGGTTGAGGCAGCCAGTAAATGACGTCCCCATGAGTATAAAAAGAGATGATTTCAGTAGATCGGGAGCATCGTCGGCCGGTGGCCGAACAGTCGGGAGCTGCCCAACGTATGGGAACCTGACGTACTAACCGAAGACAGATACATACATCATCTCGGTTTCAAAAGGTTTTCCGATCAACCCGCACCAAAGCAGTTCGATATCCCATCTCACTGCACTAAGAGCATTAGAACTTAAATAGGTTCCTATTTTAATTATCATCTATAAAGGAACTGTTCTTGCGGTGAGCCCTAGCAGGCCAGTCAAGTAATTCTACGTGACATAGAGCGGCGATGTTCCTCGGTGGAAAACTCACCAGATCTGCCAGCCACGCCGAAAAGTGGACCTTCAACCACCACACTGCATGTCGTGTGTGTACAGTTTTATGTTTTGACCGCAGCCAAGTAAACTTTGCCCGGTGTGCCACATTAGCTATTTGGCGCACCCCGCATCATTAAGCTTTAATATGTACAGGCATAATTACAATTATATTAATAACCCTTTCTGTTAATGGGTTATCATTAGCTTTCTTAACTTACCGTCATCGGACGAGAACCTTCATCACTACAGTATTATTATGTAGGACTTACTAACTATTCAGTAGACATACTGTGTTTCACTGTCCTGAGTTTGTACCACTTCCGTCCTGGAGCAGCATGCGGGAATCCTGTATTGCGGGAGATCTACATGCGGAGACGTATCCAACTTTCAGAGAACGTGTCAACTCACGTCACAAGTATAGCGGCGTCTCAATTTCAGTAACATAGTAGCCCGTTATATAAGAATGGCTACTGGGTATTCAAGTAACTATACATGATATCTTTAATTACATCTTTAATTATTATAATTTATTACCGTAAAAGGTACCAATGACTAATAGGTACCATACCGGTCCTCGGACCGCATCTTATAATCTCTTTATTATTATTCTTTATAGTTATCCTTGTTTACTGTAAGGTGTTTTAACTAACCGCACCGTATTAGGTCTATCAACCTGTATTATCACTGTTCTAATCAAATCGTATTTTGGCACCGTTCTGCACTTGGTTAGTTGGGTATATGGCCAGCGGCAATCTTGTTGATATGTTTTGCTTATTTATAGAAAACTTAGGATTGCAGTGCATTAGGAAATACTATACAGCAACATTTATATATGCATCACTTTCTGCCGCCACCAACAATTTTACACTGAGGTCGCTGTCGGTGTTATAACTCTGTTTAGCCCGCCATGCTACCGACTAAACATGACTATGTGGCTCGATAGGATAGGTTTAAAGTGAATAGAGACAATTTCTGATCAGGAGACACATAGTGTACACCTCTTTTCGGGTCGTTGTGGTAATCTAGTCCAATATACATATAGGGCCTCATATTTATCAAATTATTGTCGCTTTTCATTTTCCACTAACTAATGATGGCTTCTTAATTGTTTGGATATCGCTATCCGCACCGTGAGCTGAACCGACTCTGGGAAACTATCAGAGGTTTCCGAGCGGTGATGGCCAAGGTGCAGTGTCACATACACTGCCACAGTATCTTAGGATACTTATTAGTTGGTTAACTTTGCTAATGTGGGAAGCACTGCGGACATATTATATTATTATTTCATATTTATTTTAGAATATTTCTCCCGCACCGCAGTGCATATTGGACAACTTGAGTATAAACCTAACGTCAGGTCAATACTTAACTCCATAGGACTTGGTGACGGACGAGATGCACATCTCCACCCAACTCATTCAAAATGTCTGTGCAAGATGTCGGAATCTGCCACGCCCTCACGGGAATGACATTTGCGGTGGATATTCGTCTCTCTATCACCACCGTAACGATAGGTCAGTCATAAAGATCTGCTTGTGTCAGTTTCACATCACACTGGTTGAATAAAAGAGTGGCCCTTTTTGGTCAACACTTTTCCTCTGCTTCAGCAGTGGGGGAATTTTCCTGTAATGGAGGCCCCCGCGAGGCACTTACCTCTCGCAAAGATATCCATTGATGGCGGCCCGCACGAGGCTACTACTTCTCACCACAATTTTTATAGCATTTAGAAGTAATGCCCGCATGAGGCACAATGCTTTTCACCATGCTAGGAGTTCCATCTCCTCATCCTTTTCAGCCTACAGGTGATGTAACCAAAGATTTTCGCCCGTCGGACTTTTATGTTAAAGATAGTTAGCTTACTCTGCCATCTGAGATTCCAAGCTACCCGCAGTCACCATCTCCTCCTGACCTAACCATAGACGATGGACAGGGACCATCGCAGCCGACATCCATTAGCATCACTCCGACCCGTGTCATCCAGCATCTGCATCCCAGTCTTTCAGATCCAGCCGTCAGGAAAGGGACTACGCCTGAACAAGCATACGCGGGGAAAAGGACGTATCGCTCACACGCAGGACATCCAACCCGTGCCCAATGTCACTGCAAATCGCCTCTTGAAGTACGCCAGGTCTCGGTAGATGTCATCACCTGCCGTATCTGCTCCCGCATCATTGCCTCAGCCTACGATTCGACTCATCGCCATCGCCACGACAACCACCACAGCCACCACGACCATCACATCGTGAAGACCACAGCATCGACTGCCTCAACACCCACTAGCACCACTGCTGTCGTACGGACAGACATTCTAGCACCCGCAGTAACTGAGAGACATTATAGATGCTCATATTCCCGCATTCATAACTTCAGACATTTCCGAAAGTGCCAGTGATAATGAACGCATCTCAGCATTAATAATTCATCCACTGTGACCATCCACCAACAGCAGAATATCAGTGATGTGATTCTTGGAAACTTACTAATTATTAATTTCTTTTTGAAATACTTTTCTTTTTATTATATATGTTAGATCAATTGAATCCCGTCCCTAGCATGACTGCGATTATCCGACACAGCTGCGCAACTTAGTTGTCCAGCTGTGTCCCACACAAAATGAGCACTGCGGACTCAGGTGTTGTAAGAACGCCGTGTGCGATGTAAAGAATGCAACCTCCTGCAGTGCAATAGTGTCATAACCCTGTCATGCAGTCTCAGCTATGCTGAGGCTGCCTGATAAACTAACTTTTGAGTTATTATTATGTTCTATTTTCCTTATTATTTTTCCTCCTGTCTTAGATGTCAGGACGGCTATGGGGTCAGCGAGAGCTGCCCATTGCGGACCCACTATAACGGGCCGCAAATATATTTTTAATCAAGATACGTGTTGCGTACCCCTTTATTTACCCGGGTGCACAAGTAATTTTGCCATTATATTTTAAATACCCTGTAAGGGTATGTTATGTGGAAATCATATATTTGATATACAAATATTTTATATATTATTATATATCTTAAACTTAAATTGTGGTACATTGGAGCTTAGGTGTTCTCTGCGGAGATAATAATTATCTGCATCCAAAGAGAACACCCATGCGAGCTATTGTTTAGGAATCATTAGCTAAATAAAGTTGAAAGCATGCACCAAAATATTAAAAAAAAAAAAAAGAAAAAAAAAAAAAAGAAAAGACCTGGAAAAATAATTCCAGGTCAAAAATTAAAACTAAAAGTACGTCCGTGTGTCGATCCGCAATGCGCAATCGTTTGCCGCGGATGTCAACCTAGGAGGGTGTGGTGTAGTTCGGATCAACCAGTCAGGTACCGGCTGTACCAGCTAAGCTGGGTATGCGCCGCCTGTCCTGGATTCATTCCCTGAACACGTCCCCTGGGTAGAGCTATAAGCGTATATGAGCCTATGAGAGAGATCGCGTCATGAAAACGACTAAGTTCGTTAAAACGCATAGTGCGCATGCGCACGCTTAATACTATTTTTGACAGAGTGTGTAATTTACAACCAAGATAGGATGACGCTTTTAGTGTACCGAGAAGATACAATGTAATCCTTTTTAGTAACCTCTTACCGCCGAATCGGGCATTAATCAAGACCGGAATTCGGCGGGCTTTCCAAATCTGTAAACCATTTCAAAATCGGTTAAGAAATGGCTGAGTTATCCACGGAAAACCCCTTTTGATTATCTTCACGGTATTGCCGTGACGTCATAACCACGTGTGCGCAGAACTTCTAGAATGTTCTAGAACATTCGACTGCGTTATTATTAGCTACGTGCTGATTGGCTGTTGCACGAACGATGATTGGATGGAGCCTGCGCCTGTGACGTCACGAGTAGTATAAAAGGAGACGAGATCCAGAGCTCGAGAGCATCCTCAGCCAGGGGCCGATTAGGTTGGACCTGTGTCAGCTACAATCAGCAAGACAGGCATTACGCAGATCATTTGGGTCTCTGTCGGTTTCTCTCCTGTAGCCAGCAGTAATCCAACGCACCACGCTAAAGCAATTTTGTATCTCCCGTTGTTGCTGGAGCATTTTTGGAACTTTTGGATAATGTTCACGAATATATCAAGAACTAACTCGGAACACGAACTTGCGGTGAGGCCTTTCTTGGCCTGAAAATGTGATTCTGCATATTATGTAGAGGCAGCGATGTTCTTTGGTGGATGACTCGCCGGATCTGCCGGCCACACAAAAAAGTGGTTATGCAGCCATCCCCGCACTGATGTCGCGCAGGTTTATCTAAACTTTTTGACCGCAGCAAAGTAAACTTTGCCCGGTACGTCTTCAGAGCTGGCTGACGTACCCCGCACCATTAAGCTTAGTTATGTATCTTCATCCGCTCATGATCGGGTTGTTGACAACTTCCATCCATACCATCGGTGTACGGGAACTCTCGTCATAGCAGTAATGTTATTGTATTCCTTGCTGACTACTCGTTAGACATTCTACATATTGTGATTACAGTCGTGAGTTCAATCCATTCCCGTCATGGGCTGCTTGCAGGAATCCTGTTTGCGGAAACCGGCATGCGGGAACTTTCCAGCTTCCAGGGAACGCATCAACTCACGTCAAGCCAAGGGTGACGTATCAATTTCAGTAACACGATAGCCCAGGCTTTAGAATGGCTACCGATTATTCAAGTAACTATACTTGACATTTTAATTATCCCGTTAATTACATCTTTGATAATTATATCGTATCGGTCCCGATGACTAAAAGGCACCGTAGCAGTCTTAGGACCGCTAGTTATAATTTCTGTATCTGTTTATAGTTATTCTTATTTTCTGTAAGGTGTTTTTGCTAACCGCACCATAGTTTTTTCTCAACCTGTACTATATATATTATTCTGATCATTTCACATTGTATTGATTGTTCTGGTTAGTGTATATATGGCAAGCGGCCATCAGTTTATATGTTTTGTTTATTTGTAGAAAAATATAGGACAGCAGTGCACGTAGGAAACACTATACAGTAACATTTATATATACAACACTTTCTCCCGCCACCAACAATTTTTCACTAAGGTCGCTGTCCGTGCTATAACTCTGTTTAGCCCGGCATGCTACCGACTAAAAACCTTTTCTATTCAGCTCGATAGGATAGGTTTAATATGATTAGAGACAATCTCTTCGTTAGGAGATACGTAGTGTATGCCTCTTTTCCAGTAGTTGCGATAATATAGCCCCGCACTCCGGCAAGGTTGTGTAAGATTGGCCAACATACCTAAAGGGCCTCATATTTCCAAGTTATTGTCTCTCTTCATGTTCCACTAAGCCCTATGGCTTCTTAATTGTTTGGATGTCCCTATCCGCACCATGGACTGATCCGACCCTGGGAAACTATTGGGGTTTCCGAGCGGTGATGGCCATGGTGTGGTGTCACACACATTCCCTGATATCTTCAGATACTAAGTAGTTAGTTACATTGTTGTACCTTTGCCAATGTAGGAAAGCACTGTGAAAACATATCTTAATTATTATTTTCTTTAATCTGCTGAACAATCCTCCCGAACTGCAGTGCATAACTGGGCAACTTGTGTTTAAACCTAATGCCAGGTTAAAAATTTAGTTCCGTAAGACCTGGTCACGGGCGAGATGCGCATCCCCAGCGAATTCTGTAAGAATGTCTGGGCATGATATTCAGATCTGCCACGCCCTCACGGGAAGGACATTTATGGTGGGTATTCATCTCTCTTAACCCCACCATAACGATAGATCAGTTGCCTAAAAATGCTTTTGTGAAAAGTAACCAATGTCCTGTGACGTTTTATGTGGTTACGGAGCCAGACGTCCGGATTCTTATCCAGTTCGGAGTTCTTGCAAAGTGACATGTATACATGCTGTCTTCAGTATTGATGTCTTAGGGCATCCATTCCCAATGACAGCCGTGTCTAAAGGCTAGGCAAACGACAGCCATTTGCGGCCTAAAATAATTCTTGTTTGTAAAAACAAAATATGGGGTTAGGCATAGAAGAAGGCCCGCATAAATAAAAGCGCAACTAGTAATTCAGCATACTAAGAATTACATAAGATAGTGATGTAGGAATCCTTCGGGAATCACATAAAACAGCACACAAACTTATTGTCATAATTTCACTGTAAAACCAATTTACAAAATGATAGCTATATTCTCGATAAAGATGGGTCCCCTATTAATCCAACCGAGGATGAAAAGGATATAGGTGTTATTATTGATGATAAACTATGTTTCGAGAAGCACATAATAGATAAAGTTAATAAAGCTATCTCCATTATGGGTGTAATAAGGCGCACATTTGTATCCATTGATACAAACACATTTAGAACCCTGTATACATCATTGGTGCGGCGAGATCTGGAATTTGCTAATCAGGTTTGGAGCCCCTATCTCAAGAAACATATAGAGCTGTTAGAAAATGTACAGCGAAGGGCGACAAAAAGTGTCTCAGGACTATCAAAACTAAATTATGAGACTAGGCACATGGTCCTTAATATACCAACTCTTGCATACCATAGAGCACGAGGAGACATTATTGGAGCTTACAAAATTATAACAAAAAAATATGATACAGAAGTGTGCAACTTTTTTGAATTTCGATCAGACTCAGGAACCAGGGGACACAGGCTAAAACTATACAAATACAGATCACGTTTAAACATACAAAAATACTCCTTTAAACATAGAATCGTGGACTTATGGAACAGTCTTCCGAACCATGTTATAGAAGCAACAACCATGATATCATTTGAAACAAAATTAGATAAACTATGGGATAACCAACCCCTATACCATAACTATCTAGCTGGCAATATAAATCCCATGTTTTATTACCAAATTGAAAAAGGAAATTAGGAATTAGGAACAGGCCAACTAAAAAAGGTGGTGGTGTAGGCATCTACATAAAGGACAGTTTACAGTATGATTTGAGAGATGACCTGTCAATGAATGAAGAATTTATTGAAACTATTTTTATTGAAGTTCCCAATGAAAAAACTAAAAATAAACTTGTCATTGTCACATACAGACCTCCTGGAAGTGACAACGACAAATTTATGAAATCATTCGAAAAAATTCTAAATACCATACAAAATGAAAAGAAATCCGCTTATATATTAGGTGACTTTAATATTGATTTGTTAAAACAACATAGCTTCTACACTCAAGACCTATTAAATTTATTTAAAATATCTGGCTTTTATCCATTTATAACGAAACCAACAAGAATTACAGAATGCTCGGCTACTGTTATTGACAACATCATCTCGAATAATGCTGTAAGTGGCAAGAATCAAACAGGTATCTTTGTTGTAGATATTTCAGACCATTTACCTATTTTCTATATAGAAAAAGAAAACAAAAAAGGAAAATCATTTGTAAAAGAAACAGTAACTTGTAGAGACTTCAAAAAGGAAAATATAGAAATGTTCAAAAACAATATGGCTAACATAAACTGGAACCAGGTAATTGAATCCCAGTCATGTGAAGATGCCTACAACACCTTCCACACTATATGCTCTAACATCTATGAATCTGCCTTTCCACTTAAAAATATTAAGAAATTTAAACAAAATCCTACTAAACCATGGATTACAAGAGGAGTGATAGCTGCCTGTCACAAGAAAAACAAGTTATATCTGAATTTTATTAAATATCCGACAAAGTATAATGACTCACAGTTCAAGAAATATAGAAACAGGCTAACTCAGATAATTAGGACAGCAAAAATACATTATTTTCATAATAAATTTGATGAACAAAAAGATAATATAAAGGAAACATGGAAACTGATTAAATCATTACTAAATAAGAAAAAACCCAATACTGAAGCATCACGGTTTATTTATAATAATAGAGTCATTAACGACAAAAAAGAAATAGCAGACAAATTCAATGAGTATTTTACTAACATTGGTCCTAATTTATCACAAAAAATTCAACCCAGCTCGAACATACATATAACGGACTTTCTAACAGGTAGTTATCAACACTCTATTTTCCTAAATCCAACAGATACTCACGAAATCTACAAAATACTAATGCAAATTAACACAGCTAAAAGTGCTGGAATCGATAATTTCAAATGGAAAATTTTTAAACACTGTGTAACAGCAATACTAACACCATTGGACCACATCTGTAATCTCTCACTTACACAGGGAGTATTTCCATCAAGATTAAAGGTTGCACGTGTGACACCCATATACAAAGCTAAAGATGTATCTGACTTTACTAATTATCGGCCAGTCTCGGTACTTCCACTTTTCTCAAAACTATTAGAAAAGCTGTATTTTAGTAGAATTACTAAATATCTAAACAAAAACTCAATCATATATCCTTCTCAATATGGTTTCAGAGAAAAACACTCTACTATGCTTGCCATTGTGGATATGATAGAAAAATTATCAACCTCCCTTGAGAATAATGAACATACGCTAGGTGTATTCTTGGATCTTTCCAAAGCCTTCGATACAATTGATCATACAATTTTACTGCAAAAGCTTGCATACTATGGAATAAGAGGTACTGCATTGAACTGGATACAGAGTTACCTGTCAAACAGGGAACAGTGTGTACAATTCAATGGGGCTATCTCTGAATACAAAAATATAGTTTGTGGTGTTCCCCAAGGTTCAGTTCTTGGGCCCCTGCTGTTTCTCCTATATATGAATGACATACCCAAAGTCTGCAAACATCTCTCACTAATACTTTTTGCAGATGACACAAATGCTTTCTGCAGACACAAGGATATAGAAATTCTATACAAAAATGTCAATAATGAAAAGGCAAAATTAATAGACTGGTTTAAAGTAAACAAATTGTCCTTAAATGTATCAAAAACTAATTATATACTATTCACAGAATCTAAGAAACTAAAAGAAATAGCTCTCCCAAACCTCTATATCGACAACCAGATAATTCAAGAAGCACAATATGCTAAGTTTTTAGGAGTATATCTGGTCAAAAATTTAACATGGGAGATGCATATTGAAATTATTATTACCAGGGTAGCAAAAAGCATTGGCATCATTCGCAGACTGAAACCCTATCTAACACCTAATATTATTAAAACCCTGTACTGCACAATGATACTTCCTCACATCACCTACTGCAATGCTATCTGGACTAATACATCTCAAGCTAGACTAAAAAAACTAAAATCTCTGCAAAAGCAATCTATTAAACTATTTTCACAAACAGCAGGTGGCCAGGATATCTTTAAATCAGAAAAGGTCTTAAAACTTGAGGACATAGGAGGGCTCCAACTATACACAATCTTAAGGGACTTCCACAATGGCAACTTACCCTCATCCTTATCTAACATTTTTATGCTCAATACACAATTGCATCCTCACAACACAAGAACAAGAGATAACCTCCATTCAACACACCACCAAACAAAAGCAGCACAACAAAAACCCTCATACAAAGCAATTCAGTTATGGAATAATACAGACACAAGTACACGCACAGACATCATAAAGCTACAGTACTTTAAGCAGAATATCAAAAAGAAGATTATAGAAACCTACTAGACTCTGGAAAACACACACCATCATGGCATGCTATTCTCATACTTGCACCCAGTCACCAGAACAAATAATAATAATAATAATAATATTAATAATAAGAAGAATATCTGTCATAATGGTAACTACCAAACAACTAACTCTACCATCACAGCCTAAAAAATACTTTGTCATTGATAATAAGAATATGTAATATAGAATTATTAACTTAAGCATGATAAGCACACATCCCTCTGTCATGTCTTTCCCTGTAAAAATGTAAATTGTCATACGTCTATTAACTGTTGGACTGCTGGAAGCGGACAATAACTCCAATTGGCAATGACTCTGGATTGGCTGAGTATTCTAGAAAAATTTGACTGAAAGTTGCTTGTGGCTTAGCCACCGACAACGTTTGGTCAAATTGTTTTAGAAGTACTCAGCATACCCTGAGTTAGGCTCCATGGAAAATGTAGACTGCAGAGGCTTGGCAGCGAGACAGTTAACTATATGTATATATAGGACTATAACATGTTAACCGTATGTATTCAGTATTCTCATGTCCTATACTGTTGTTGTTATATGTTAAATGTAGGGGTCCACCGCCACATAGGCTCTGCCTTTGGTGGACTACCTGTTGTGAAACTGTAAATGTATATTCTATATCAAAATAAATAATCTTGAACTTGAACTTGAACTTGAGGAATCTGCATGTCATTACAGGCTTTTAGCCTTCTTACAGAAATAGAATATGATTGATTGAGACCGGACCGACGGCTTTACATCCCCTCCAAAGGACGTGTCATTTGAATGACGTATCGAAGGGCGCAGGTTTTTACACCTTGATCACATGCATGAACCCGGTTCTTTTGATTGAAATTCCAAGCATGTGCGGCGCCAACCGAGCCAATGCACCATATTGGTTCCGAGACACGGGATCCACTCAAAAAAAGACAAGACAAGTAGAAAATATGTTTATTGTTAATTTATCCTTTATTCATCTATGAATGGGAGTCTGAACATAAGATGTAGATGGATTGCTTTCGGACTGATTTCTTGTGCAACAAATGGTAATTAAGAGTGAATAATTTTTGAACATGTTATGATGACAATGATGGTAAAGGATGATTAGTGCTGAGCCACGGGCATTTATCATTTTATGGTAACGGTTTAAAGTTTATCCTCCTATTGCATGATTTCATATTATTATCCTATTTCATATTATTGGGGTAGATACCACGCCCGAACTAAATGGCCAGGATACCGGTTTCTACCAGGGTTCTATTTCTAACAATTGCTCCTTCCTGCCTATTAGAACATCAGAGGCATCCCATTAATTTGATTAAACTGTCTACAATCGAATAGTCTTACAATAGTGAAATTGACAAATCAAATCAAATAAACTTGCTGCTATTTTATGAAAATATATATATAAGTTCGTGAATCTAAGCAAGTAATGCACTCGTGAAAGAAAACTCTTAAACAGATCTAAGCAAGAATTTAACACAATGTGACATGTCACGAATGTGAAATAACACTAATGAATACAAATGAAAAAATTTCAGTACAAAATTTTAATTTTTAAACAAATCCCAAGCATTTGAACTGACCCACCTCGCCAGGTTATGTGTGAAATAGCGGTACCGAATTTCGTGAATTGGTGATTATGCATGTTCAGCTGTCTGGTACATGCTTGTAAATCCTTAAATATCACTGTATTAGTTTGTTGAATGTTTCAACTGCTAATTTTGCCCGTTTTAACCGATAAATTAGTCCTAAAAATGAATGTATAAACTATAAAAGCAGTTGATATAATTGAAGAGAGGAAAAAACCCCAAATGGATGACGCTTTCGTTAGGTAGTGACGTCACATGAAATTCACAAATATTAATGAGCTGAAGAAATGAGCTAACGCTAGGGTCTTTAAAACATCAGCAAGCATAAAGGGAAGAATAAAAAAAAACTTCTATCGTTAAAAATAACATGTGTGCACTTTATGTTAATTTTGACATTTTGGTAAATGATTAATAAGCCCCCACCCCTTCCTCTAGAGCCTCTCCAATAAAATTTAGACATGCTCCCGTCAATCAGGCTAATCTGACGCGGCGAAAAAATGTAACCAAAGCAGGTGGTAACTTTGGATTGTAAAAATTGCTCATTTTAGTTGCTAAATAAGCGCAAGTAAGTAATCTAAGAAAGTGCATTAAGGAAGCTTGCAATTTTTATCACTACCATCAGTAATTGTATGAAAAGTTTCTTGTTTTGACCGTATTTTGCTCAAAACTTTGTCAAAAGCTTCAGAACTGTCAATCAAAACGTGGCTACTGTCTAGATGCGTTCCATCATAGAACGAGAGCGATAAAAACAAATTCACGAATTTCAGTACTCACAAATTTAAGCAACTCGACCATATATACATTGATTACAGTAATCCATCAAAGGCAATGCCTATAAGGCGATGGAACCTTTAAATTAGATATGTGGCTCTCCTCTGAACACCTAGAGTATAAGTTTTGCATACCTGATGTATCTAGGTGACCATACATCATTTGAATATTCTAAATGTGTGGCCGTACAAGGGCTATATAGAGCATTCTGAATGAGTCTTGAACCAGGGGCCTGTTCGTGACTGACGGAGTCAGTGAACCACCAACGTGGTTCTTGTGTTTTGGCATTCCGGGAGATTTACTGACTTGGTTCGTTGAACCAGTGACCAAGTTTTGGTCTTGGTTTGTTGTTGCCATTGATTACTGGTTCATAAATTTCAAGATTAATCAAATTATTTTTCAACACTGGCTCATCCGATCTCAATGAAACTTTACAGAGGTGATCTATACTATACAGGGATGTGATCTACATAACAATAGATTTAATTTTGGGGCAGCTAAATTTCATAACTTATTTGAATGATCAGATCTCGTCAATATTTTAGTGTATGCAGTCGTCTGCGATTTACATAGACTGAAATTAAAGTCTAAATCGAATTACGATCAGATTAATTGCTAAAATTAACGCAATTTAGAATGCTTGTCAGTTCAGAACATTGCCACAAAATTGCAAATGGCAAGACTCGACTGACTCGTCAATTTACATAAATACCGTTTTGCCGTGTCTGGTTCGTGGTTCCTGGGTCTGTGGTTCCACTAACCAAGTCAGTTGCGTAAACAAGGCCCATGTACTTATATGATCTAATCAGTCCTAGGAGTATCTTATTTGCCTTGACTTGCATCTCTCTATGAGATGAAAACTTAAGTTCAGCTTCAATGTGTAAGGTGTCTGCCAATACAATAGGCATTGCCTTTGACGGACAACCTAGTTGAATCCATGACATTTATATTTTGCTACTGAATAAATAATATTGAATCTTGACAAAACTACTTGTCAAATAGAGTAGGGTTGAGTGCTATGGTACCGTTGGTACTACGGTACCATGGTATCTGCGCTTGATAGGGTGATATTGGAAAAATACATAACGCTTGAACTAAATTTTGTTATGCATGAAAAACACAACAATTATTTATGCCTACCAATGTTTTTCTTATAAATTGTATCAGCGGTTATTCTATACAATATATATCTGTCCTCGCAGTGTGGATTTCGGGCTTCAAAATGGCCGCCATCGTTAAATCCTGTTGATGCTTAGAGGGGCCTGTCTTTACAGTTATAGTTAACCAATAATACTAAAGAGATTCTGGGCTATAATATAACTATGTGACAGCTGATATGATGAATTTTATAATTATTGTGACATAATTTTAACTGTAAAAAGGTTCAGATTTTTTTCATTGATTTCAACACCCAGTACCATGGTACCGTAGACCCCTGGGTCACGCTAATCGTCATCATCATTATCTCCCCGCTTTAGCGAAAAGCGGGAGGATTATGTTTTCGCTTCTGTCCATGCGTGCGTCCGTCACAGACACAGGCTTTCTTTCGATAACTACTTTTGCTTGGAATAGTGTGACAACACTTCATGGGAAGGTTGGCTATGGTACTAGGTAAATGCACCTTAGTTTGACGGTCAGTCAGACCATCCCGCCGTCTGTCCATCCGTTTGTGTCTGTCCGTCCGTGCAAATTTTGGGTTTTCATTCAATAACGTTATCTTTGCATGGACAGGGTTCATATGCATGTATGGAAGTCTGGAAAAAGTATGGAAATTTAGGAAAGCCTTTTCCAGGGCTGGAAAATGTATGGAAAATCCAATCTTGGGCCAACTGGTATGGAAAATGTATGGAAAATTAAAATATCGGCAATCCTAATTTTTCAGACCGCCATTTTTTTGTTTAGGAACGAAATCTCGCGTTTCCGCCAGTCTCGCGAGAATCTAATTCGATTGGGTCCCAGTTGCGTCTTACAATAGAAAACCGCCTATTACTGGGAACATCTCGCGGTTGTTGAGCAATATGTGTCTGAACATGTTCAATTACAACGCAATAAAAATGAGCGAATCGGCAGTCATATGTCAAATAGTAAGAAGTCAAAACAATGAAATAATTTGCGAGATTGCAGTTTTTTGTGATACAGTAAACATGGGAACGTGCAAGTATTCTAGTGTTTGGGAAACTAACGATAAATATAATGATTGGATTTTACCGGACAACACATCAAACTCGCGTGCCAAATTAGTGTTTGCAATAAGTCTTTTGACATCGGGAATATGGGTGAAGTGGCTCGTGTTAACCACATGGCGGGGAAAAAAACATGAGACACTGCCAGAAGTTCATCTAAAGCCAGTGCCGAAAGTTACAGATTTCTTTGGTTCAAGGTAAGAATATTTTACATTTTCACATTGATAGTACCAGAATCATTTAGAAGCGTAGCAATTTTATATCGCCCAGCCTTAGATGATCCCAACTTTGCTCGGAGTCGCGGTAAAATATTATTACTGCCCGACAGCTCTCTCGTATCGTGAGGTCTCTTATGTTGGCGCATTATCGAGTGAAAATAATGAGAATTCCTCCTGTTGCTATGGCGATCATTTAGAAGCGTAGCAATTTTATATCACCCAGTGTTAGATGATCCCAACTTTGCGCTGAGTCATGGTAAAATATTATTGACTGCCCGACGGCTCTTTCGTATCACGAGGCCTCTTATGTTGCCGCATTATCAAGTGAAAATAATGAGGATTCCTCCTGTTGCTATGGCGATATGATCAGCTATAGTAAATTTAAAATAAATTACCGTTAAATTCTGTGTATATTGCGCACTTCTTTGCTCAAATTACATGTTATAGAAAGCTACTGCACACTATATACAAGGATAAATATTTGTCACATTTTTTTTCTCAGAATTTTTCGTCCGAATTGCAAAATTCAGGGCTGAAATATGATTTTATGGATCGGGAATCAGTCGGGAATAAGGATCGCATTCTAACATGTCTATAATGGTACTATCTCAACTAGATCATTAAAATGTCTTAAGTACTGTCTAAATATTGTGTTATACCTTTATTAAATAATAAATACCATATAGTGTTGTAAAATTATCAAATAAACCATCATTTAACTTTTTTACAACGCCATTATTTCCTGTAATTTGTTCTAATTTATTTCTATAAAGGGAGGTTACTCCTGTCTTCCGAAGTTGAACATAGAGATGTTTAGAATCCATAGATTACTACACAGATACGGACATAAATGTGTTAAAAAAGAATGATAGAGCCGATGTTTTTCAAGGTGATCTAGCATTTACATAGGTATAGAAAGGAATGTTTTATATGTACTAAACGGCACAATGTTTTAACCAATCGGCGGGCATGATGATTATGATTGACAGGTTAAGGTTAAAGGTCACAGCCGTCAACGTATGACGAAGTAACTGTAGAAACGAAAGGATGAGAATAGAAAATCATTTCAAATTGAAGATAATCCAATTTATTTAATAAACAATGCGTGGAATAAACTCGATTATAGCACTATATTATACTATATTATGATGATGTTATACTATAATATATTATATAAACCCCACCCCCACTCAAACAAAGCCCACAATTGATCACTGTCGATTTTGTAAACGGCAGGCAGTCAGCTCTATCACCTTTGTTTATTGTACTTCTGACCGCGTTAATCCACCCACCCCACCCCACCACCTGACTACACTTCCTGTGAACCAAGTCTTGAATCCACTCATCTACTGCATATATGATTGAACAAAATCTCATGGGCTCGCCTTTGATATAGTTATCAAAGTAATTACCGGCACTGTTGGAGTGAGCCAAAATGGATTTGAGGTTTTTAAAATTAAAATCGATTTTATTCTCAAGTATCAGCGCACAAAACTTCTAACGCCCATTTATGTTAATGAGCTCTGCTCAAATCAAGTTCGGATTCTAACCTGTTCTGATGGAAATTATATTTGTGTTTTTATATCATTCAATAAAGTTTAATACAAAATATTTGCTAAAAGTGTAGGCGAATAATATTCCCATGATTAAACAACAGAGTAACGCACGCCACAAACAAGATTTTATACGGAAAGCCTATTCGACACGCAGTGTCATTGACTTTTTTGTTACCAGTAAGTCATTGACTTTTTTGTTACCAGTTTTCATTCACACGTCTCAATCTTACTGCGCACTATACACGAAAACAACATTTTTTCAGGCCGATTTTGGTTAAATTTAGGGGTGCGCACTATGCACGATAGCGCAATATGTGTATATATATGTGCAGGGTTTAACTTGTTATCTAAAGGTGGGGTGGGGGTGACCCTCAACAAATAAATGTGGGTGTCTCAAGCTCAACTTTGCATGATAGCTGTTGAATATTTTGAAAATAATTTGACTGGAAACTATTGCTGCAACAGTTTCCAGTCAAATTATTTTCAAAATATTCAACAAAATATTTGCTGCTGTAATGAAATTCATATCTGTGTGTGCGCGCGCTGTGCTTTGATATTGAAAGTCCCAAAATGAGGTCTGGAAAATTTGAAAGTCTGGAAAAAGTCTGGAAACGGTATGTAATTTAATTCTGCTGAAGGTGTATGAACCCTGCGTGGAGTATTGTGACGAAACTTCATGGGAAGCTTGGCTATGGTAGTAGAGTACTAGGGAAATGCACCTTAGTTTGAGGGTCAGTCAGACCGTCCATCCATCCCTTTGTCTCTGAATTTGTGTCCGTCCATCCGTGCAAATTTTGGGTTTTGTTCAATAACTTTATCTTTGCTTGGAGTATTGTGAGGAAACTTCATGGGAACATTGGCTGTGGTACTAGGGAAATGTAGATTATTTTGTGAGTCAGTCAGCCTGTCCCTCCATCCATCCATACCGTTGTCTCTGAATCTATGTCTGTCCGTCCGTGCAAATTTGGGGTTTTCCAGACCTGCTAACACCTACGGATTGTCCGTAGTTTGTACAGAGATAGCATCCAAACTACGCATGTACTACGCGAGTGAAAATACGGAAATAAAAGATTCTGCAATTACGGTAATACGGACAAAGTGGTTAAATTACAAATTTCTGTTTGTGAGGCTATAAAAACGGTGACCGCTTATCAAAACACGTCTGCTTCCATTATGTCAGGATGTTTTAATTGCTCAATCTAGCCGACATTTGAGTACAGCCCATAGAGTTAAAATGGCAGTAGAGTGCTTATGCTCATACCTTTATTTCGGCATATTATATACATGTAGTCTCAAAAACGGACTCAATTCTCTTTTGATAATTGGAAGAGCATTTGAATAGAGCCAAATTTATATATTTTTATGAGAAATGAAATGGTATTGGCTATATTAATCTGACACTAAGTATTGGCTATATTAATCACAACTACGTAATAGAATTAGCATACACGCTCTACGGCTATTCTATATCTATGAAACAGCCAGCCAAGATTCTCTAATCTCGTTAATCGGCATTTTTCGCCTTATTACATCGTTGGATTAATAGAATGCGAAAGTTAGCACCATGCAGGAATCCCGGAAGTTTGTTTGTTTATGATGGCTACAGATATGCAATTCAACTATATAAATATACCGATGTAAATCGGAAATCATCCATTCAAAGCGTGGGAAAATCAAAATAATCTTTTTATATTTTGATATAATAAGTCTTTACCGAAATATTGTAACATGAATTTCCTGGGAATATATATTTCCATGATCGCGGTATGGGAGTTTGTGCACAGTGCATTTCAGTCTTTGTTTTCCAATTTTGGTGTCTAAATATGGAAAATAATCACCAAACTTTGTGGAAGCGCTCAGCGCAACCTGATAATGCTGCAATACCAATAAAAAAAGTTCAAAAGACATGTGTATGCGCGAGAATATACAGAAAGATGACTGGTTTTAAAGAACAGAAAAAGGTGATACATACATGTACATATGCACATTGCAAAAGAATAAAAAATTTCTATCAAAAAATGTAATGGTAAATTAACTTGCACAATACTACATGTAGATGACTATATTTACATTTTACCACCGGAATGACTGGCTCGATAACAGTCAATCATTCCAGTGGTAAAATGTCATAGATATTCCTCTCTCGCCTTGTTTAACCCTTTAATGACTAGATTTCTTCGAAAAATTAAAACATTTAATTATTGAATGTCCATTTGCAGGCCAAGAGAAGACTGTTTTTTGAAAATTTACCACTGTAATGACTGGCTCGGTTGCCGAGCCACTCATTTCAGCGGTAAAATTTCAAAAATAGTCTTCTCTTGGCCTGCAAATGGACATTACGCAAACCCACTACAGAGGCCGGTTTCGTCATGAAAGGGTTAAAATCACGTTTTGCTGCTTTTTCAATCACTACTGAACTACTGAAAGGTTTCTCAAACTACTGAAAATCCACTACTGAAAGTGTGTGTGAAACTACTGAAAATCCTGGTTGTTCACCTGAAACTACTGATTGCTTGAACTGGGGGGTTGGCAGCTCTGGGTTTTCGTTCAATAACTTTATCTTTACGTGGAGCATTGTGATGAAACTTCAAGGGAACATTGGCTATGTTTCTAGGGAAATGTACATTATTTTGTGGGTCAGTCAGCTCATCCATCCTTACCTTTGTCTCTAAATTTGTGTCTGTCCGTCCGTGCAAATTTTGGCTTTTCTTTCAACAACTTTGTTTTTGGTTGGAGTATTGTGACGAAACTGTATGGGAACATTGGCTATGATACTAGGGACAGTTGCCTCTGAATTTCTGTCCATCCGTGTAAGTTTTGGATTTTAGCTCCAATTTGTCTGTGTATCCATCCATATGTTATCCAAATCAGTGGGATTATGTCATCCCCCGAGCATGACTGCTGTGGTGGTGGGGATTATTTGATTTATATCATCTAGTTTTCTCAGGACTTAAGCCGTATGCTTTTCTTCTAGTCCAGTCGATATCTTACAAATTATACGAATATGGAAGAACGAGTTTTTGACATTGTAGTGTGGTTTGCTTTTAAATTATTAGTCTTAGATATTATATATTAGTATTTGCTAGTTATGGGCTTGTTAAATATGACATCACTGTGCGTGATTCGCAACCCAGAAGTGTGTATTTTGCTTTATTACATCATAAGTACACGTTTATGATATCATCATTTGTTGGTAAACTAAAAAATAGTTTTGTGTTTAATAATCGAGCTGAACCCGGAAATACGTCATCACTTAACAAGCCCATTAATATATCAATGTGCATGCCCAGCATCCGCCAGCTGCAATGTGCCACCTACAACGTCTAGACTATGGTTTAAACATTGTTTTGTGGGATGCGCATGCCCAGCAGCCGTCAGCTGCAGTGTGCTGCCTACAGCAGCTAGACACTGGTTTATGCGTCAGCTGCAGTATGCCGCCTTAAAACCAGCTTACGCACCCAATTTACTTAAAATTTCTGTATGCTATTTGTGGTTCATACTTGATTTCATATTTTCACCAATTCCGAATAATTAGTCGAAGAGGTATGCTGTATGTGTCATGTACGAGTCCACTTTGGCCTTGAATTCATCTAAGTTCTTGGCTTCCACGATGTGTGCTGGTAGGTGATTCCAGATTGGTGGGGTACGTTTTGTAAAGAAGTACTTTCTTAGGTTAGTGTTGCAGCTTTGGATTCCTAGTTTGAAGTTATGACAATGGGTAATGCGTGTGGAGGGTTCACTGAAGAGATTGAATGAATCAACATTGTAGAGGTTTCTCGTCAGTCTGTACACATCAATCAGGTCTCCACGTGTCCTACAATACTTCAGAGAGAACAAATTTAATGATCTTAGCCTCTTCATAACTGAGGTGTTGTATGTCAGGGATGAGCTTCGTCACTCGTCGCAGTACTCTTTCTCCTTCGATCAATACTCACCATTCTGTTACTTCTGATATACAGCTGGCCTTGACAGCGGCTCTAGGATTATAGACTTAGAAAGCTTTACCGACTCCTGGGAACCGGGTACTCGGCTCCCAACTGCCGAGTACCCGTTTACCATAGAGCTCATTCTTGTTTGCATAGCAACAAGAGCAATACATGCTTTTTGCATTAAGGATTTTAGTGTTTTAAAATAATCTAAGTCTTTAATCAGTGATAGTTTGTGTGTTCTGAAAGGATTAACTAAGGACTATGGAGAATACCGCCCAAGACAACCAGGTTGTATTGTTCTTTATTATCCATAGTTAAAAGACTTAGGTCTCTAAATTTCGTTGTGTCGCATGTTCCAATTTCTGACCCCATAGAATCTGGGACGTGTGCTAACAACGATATATGCCAGACGATCGCCTTCTTTAACCCCAACAGGCGATCGGCAGATATGAAAATAGGTGTTTGCTACGGTATTTCTAACACGAATATCGGCTGACGTCGTTCTCCGTAGAATCCGAGCGGGTGACGTCACACCCGGTCGCTCGGATGTTTATGTGAAGAAAAATTTTTTCATTAATTCGCGCATCTTATTCTGGGTGCTGCGTACTAAAAATGGTACCGGAAACTTTAGAATGATCAAGTTTACGTGCGATCACGATCGGTTTGCAATGATCGGTGGTTTCAAAATTCTTGAGTAGATGTGTGGTCTGCGGTTTTACCGTGTGAGACAGCAGTTTGTTATACATTTTGTTGTTTTCTTCACATATCGTGCTGCTTTCGTTAGGAGTATAATTTATATTGATTAGTAAATATACCCTGAATGCTATGCGATATGATTCCTGGAGCCGTTACACATCCTGGAGGATCTATTATGGGTGTGTTGTGCCCGCCGCGTACTTGTCGTCATAATCAATGCGATCGTTGTTGTAACGTGGCGGGGTGGGGTGCGGGGAGGTTACGGTTAATTTATGAGTCAAAATATTTGAAAATTAATTGTCTGCCTTCCATCCGGGTCTCGTTCCGCTTGTTTATTGTAGGTTTGTGCTTATTTTATAGGCCAAGCCAGCCCCGCCATCATGTGACGACTGCCATAAGTTTGTCCGTGTAATGTTCAAGGACCATGTCTGTTTTAGGTGTGCCCTGTGTAATATAGATCATAGGTGTAATGTTTGTGCAGTGTGGTCCGTCGAAACGATGGTTAAGTTCCTTGCCCAGAAGGACTTGGCTGGGTCTGACGCGGGGTCAGGCGGTCCGAGAGGAAATCGTGGAGCGCCCGGTTCGGCCGGTGGGGGTGCTCCACGTCCCCAGCTGGAGGTGGCGGAGATGGCACCGCCGGCGTGGTTTGGTCCGGCTATGCAGGGTTTTCTGCATAGCGTTCTGCCCACGCTGGTGTCGTCCCTGCTACCAAAGGTTGGGGGGCAGTTTCTCCCCATGCCTGGTACGGATCCTGTCCTCGGACAGGATTCTGGACTGGTTACCGAGGGGGCCGTCTCGTACGGCCCCCTGGCGGTCCCGTCTGGCTTCGGCCAGACGGGTTCTGTCTCTCTGCGGCCACCTCCGGGTGGTCCAGTAGCGGTGGCCGGTCCGTCAGGTGTGGGAGCCGTCCGCCAGGACGGCTCCACGGTTGACTCGTCTAGTGACGGCTCTTCGGAGTCTGAAGACGAGGAGGCCGAGGAGGAGAGGTTGCTGCGGCCCGTGAAGCCGCAGGTGGAGAATATGGAGGTTGATTCCGTCCTGGACGGAACCGGCCTCCATTTGTCTGGTTTGGCGCAAGCCAGGTCAGCGGCTCCACCTGCGGCTGAGGCCAATCCGTTACCTTGCACTGGTTCCGCGCGGCTTGGTTTGTCACCAGCCGTCAGGGGAACGGGTGTGCCGGGCCAGGCGTGGTACTCACCTATCTCGCCTGGTCCGGCAGCCGGACGTGGGGTGCCGTTGGCGCCCGTGTCCGGCTATGGTTCCGCGACTGTTACGGGTCCGTACGGTTTTCCGTGCGGACCTACCCCATGGACCGGAGTGTTTCATGGGGTGGCGGCGGAACCGTGTGGTAGCGGAGTGCCTGGCGTGTCAGCCGTGGCTCCTTGCCGGGAGGCCGTGGCTGGCAGACCCGTGAGCACGTCAACGGGTGACGTGTTTGCGGGGGTATCTTCTTCGGAGGTAGATTGGTCTGATGCTCTGGCGTGGCTAGCCAGAGTGGACCCGTCTGTGGTTTCGGCCACGGCCGATGAAGATGCGCCCCGTCCGTCGGTTGCGTCGATTAGGACGGGGATTTTGCCCGCGGCCCGGATCCAGTCACTGGGACTGGATCCACGGTTCATTGATTTGTTGGATGCTATTTATAGCAAACAACTAATGACCAAGGGTCAGCTCCCTGCGGCCTCCAGGGAGGTGCGGGCAAGATGTCGTATTCCGCGGGGTGAATACGACAGGTATGGTGTAGTCCCGTCGGTCACGGAGGATGACCGATGGGTACTGGGCGTCCAGAGTGCCGGGTCGGGTGGTCCCGGTCCGGCACTAGTGGATAAGTCCCAGGTACACCAGGAAGAAGTCCTGGCCCTATGCGATGAGGGTGTGAGGGCAGCGATGAGCGCTGTCAATCACTCTTATCGTCTACTTCAGTCGGTGTGGGCTGAAGCGGGGGCAGGCCACCCTGTGCCACCTGTGGCGCTATCGTGTGTTAATGACGGCTTGGTGCTGTCAATGGACGCATTGGCAAGGGTGCAAGCGCGAGTGACGAAGTCCAGGAGGCAAATGGTCATTGACCATATGCGTCCGGCTACGGCAGTCAGGGAACGTCTTCTTGGGACGCCCCTGACAGGGCCTAGCATCTTTGGTGGCCAAGCGCGGGCCATCTTAGAGGACACCGCCAGTATTGCGCAGAATCGGTTAGCGGTAAATCTACAGCTAGAGCTAGTGCGGCAAGCGCACGCACTAGGGGCTGTGGGTAAACCGCTAACGGGACAGCCTTCAAAGAAACAGAAGAAGCATAAGAGCAAGGCGAAAGCCAGGCCTGTTGCGACTTCTGTTTCGGCTGGGTTCTCGGAGCCGCCGCCGGCGAAGAAACCCAGGAAGGTTGTAGAGGCGCCTACCCTCCCCAATGTTGCTCCTGACCGCCCTAGAGGTGGGAAGGGGAAGGGTAAGGGTAAGGCCTCAAAGGGCGGACAGAAGGGGCCGAAGCGTACCTGAGGGTACGCAAGCTCCCTTCATATCCGCCTGGACCGCACCTGTGCGACAGGAACAGCGGTGCCAGTTATACCCGTCGTGCCTAGAGCGAAATGGTTCTCACTCTCTCTCGTTAAGAAAGAGGGGGGGGCGGACTGCGAGCCGGACAACCCCGTTAGACGTCGAGGCGTCTATGGTGGGTGGAAGGCTCATGCGTTTCGTCGAGGCCTGGCGAGGTGTGACGTCAGACAGTCTGGTCCTGGGATGGTTATCCCAGGGTTACATGCCGGAGTGGTGGGACTTTCCGCCACAAAATCTGTCTTTGGCACCTGTCTGGACACCCGTACCAAGGGAGCCAGACAAGTTAGAAGCCGTTCAAAAGGAAGTGTCGGGTTTGCTTCTGAAGGGAGCAATAAAACCAGCAAACCGGAACACTCCAGGCTTCTATTCAAACATGTTCCTTGTCCCCAAGAGCACAGGGGGATGGAGACCCATACTCAATCTCAGGCCATTAAATTGGTTTATCCATACGCCTCGGTTCCAGATGGAAACGCCGAGGTCGGTAATGGCGGGATTGAGGAAAGGAATGTGGTGTGTATCGATCGATCTGAAAGATGCATATTTCCACATTCCGATGAATCGGAGTTGGCACAGGTTTCTGAGATTTGCGTTTCAGAATCAAGTATGGGAGTTTACAGTTCTCCCGTTTGGCCTGTCGACAGCTCCGAGGGTTTTCACAAGAGTGGTCCTTGCGGTGACAGCGTTTCTCAGAAAAGAGAACGTGGCGCTACACACCTACATAGACGACTGGCTGCTCAAGGCAGACTCGGCAGCCAGGTTGAACGTGGATACTGCTCTGACTCTGAAGTTACTTTCAGATCTAGGCTGGATAGTCAACGAGGAGAAATCCGAGTTGACGCCCACTCAACATTTCGTTTATTTGGGGATGCGATTCGACCTCGAGGAGGGCAGGGTTTACCCATCAGAGCCCAGAGTGGTGTCTCTGTTAGCCATCCTCAGGAGTTTTCGAGTGGGAAACCACATTCAGGCGAGGCGGTTCCTTCAGATGCTGGGCATGATGGTCTCCATGGAGCAGGTTATCCCGTACGCTGCTCTAATGCGAAGACCTATCCAGTTGTATCTGATGTCTCTGTGGAAACAGAGAACAGAACCCCTGTCAAAACTGGTGCCAGTTTTGGAGCCGATAATATCGCATCTTCTATGGTGGAAACAGCGTCAGAATCTCCTAATAGGGGTTTCGCTGCACCTACCCCACCCCCAGCTGTCCGTTTACACGGATGCATCGCTGGAGGGGTGGGGTGCCTGCCTGGGAGAACACCAGGTCTCGGGCACATGGACTCTCCCGGAGAGTCAGCTGCATATCAATCTGTTGGAAATGATGGCAGTGGAACTGGCGTTGGAAGAGTTCCTTCCGATGATCAGGGGCAAGGTGATATTGATACGGTCGGACAATTCGACAGTAGTATCATATATAAATCGCCAAGGAGGGACCAGGTCGCCCACCCTGTGCATCAGGGTGTGGCACTTGATTCAATGGTGCAGGAATTACTCGGTTGTTTTGAAAGCAGCTCATATTCCTGGCCGATTGAACATTCTGGCGGATGCTTTGTCTCGCAGACAGAGAATCTTGCCAACAGAATGGTCCCTCAACCCTCCAGTTCTACGACGGATCTTCGAGCATTGGGGCAAACCCAACGTGGACTTGTTCGCCACAAAGGAAAATGCTCAAATCATGACATATGTCTCGCCGATTCCAGATCCAAATGCCGTCGATACAGACGCTCTGGCGATAAGCTGGAGAGGGATGCACGCGTACGCGTACCCACCCACCATTCTTCTACCGAAGGTATTGGTGAAGGTCAGGGAGGAGCCGTGTCTGGTCCTGCTAATAGCGCCGTATTGGCCGAGCAGGGCGTGGTTCACGGATCTTCTAGATCTGCTGGTGGAAAATCCTGTGCAGTTGCCCGAGATTCCGAACATAATCTCCCAGGCCAAGGGACGCTTCCTACACGAGCGTCCCGAAATGTTCAAATTGACTGCGTGGATGTTGTCAAACAACGTTCCACGTCGGAAGGCTTTTCTCGACAGGCTGCTGATTTCATCGCGGCTGCGAGAAGGAGGTCAACCTTCAAGTCATATAACAACAAGGTTAACAGATTTGCAGACTGGTGTGAAGAAAAGGGTATTGATACCTTTCAATCCACTATTCAGCAAATAGCAGACTTTCTCTGTGAGCTGTTCTTTACAGGACTAGCTCCCGTCACAATTGCTGGATACAAGTCAGCTTTGGCATCAGTTATCCCTTGTCTAGCCAACAGGGATAGTCCAGAGGTGGCCCAGTTAAACGTGATGTTGAAGGGAATGAGCAATCTCCGCCCGAGACAACCGGTAGTCATTCCAGCCTGGAGTCTATCTTTAGTGCTTAATGTACTGGCCAAGCACCCTTTCGAACCGTTGCGTTCGGCTAGTCTAAAGCATTTGACTCTAAAGGCGGTCTTTCTATTGGCAGCTTCCTCAGCTAGAAGGCGCAGTGAGATCCATGCGCTTTCGGCAGAGAGGAACCGATTTATTGTTTCTGGAGAAGGTCTGCGTCTTCTGCCAAGAGCAGAATTTATGTCAAAGAACCAATCTTTGAGATATCCCGGCAAACCGATCATTATACCGAAGTTAACCAGGTTTGATCGTGATGCCAGTGTCTGGTGCCCGGTCCGTGCTTTGACTAAGTACAAGAAACGGACTGACTCGTTACGGTCGAACGATAGACATCTGTGGATCTGCCATAAAAAGCCTTATGGCGCCGCATCCATGGATACTATCTCTCGTTGGGTGGTCGAATGCATTCAGACTACTCACGAGATGGCGACTGGGCACCAGGTGCAGGGCGTAAGGGCACACGATGTTAGAGGAATAGCCGCCTCGACCGCCCTTTACAATGGTGTTCCGTTAGAGGACATCATGGCCGTTGCACAATGGCACTGTGAGTCCTCATTTATGGATTACTATATGAGGGATGTGTCAGACTCAGCCAATCCACTCGCTTTAGCTGTTTTGAAACGATAGTTAGTGACCACACTGCTTTTCCCCTTTTTTCACTTTGGTAAGAAAAGAACCTAAAGCAGGCATGGTCAAGCGAGAGGATGTCAACCAGATTGTGTCACTGATGGCCGAACCGGTGAATGGTTGTAGGCGGTACGTCTGAAGTCCTGTTATCATAAGGTAATTCAACAAGTGAGAGTTTTTTGTATTATGTATATGTATCATGTTCATTCATCTTATATATTCATGCTCATTCCCAGGCTAATACAAGCGATATGCAGGGAGTAGTTAACCCTCTTGGCATATTGGTGTTTTCAGGCGAGATACATGTTCGTTAGTTCTCTCCCTTTTCTTAGGAGCAAAAAGGGGGGGGGGCTGTGACGCGAATGTGATTCGGTTCCGTGAACTTGACGGTCCTTTTAGGTCTCCGTTAGTCAAGTTTGAAGTCTAAAATCTTTCTCCAAGGGGCAAAATTAGCATGTATGGCTTGCCCCTTCCCACCAGGTTACTGATCAAATCTGGTGTATATCAGAAGTAACAGAATGGTGAGTATTGATCGAAGGAGAATGCAGGAAATGTCAATTTCCCTTTCTCCGAGATCTAACAATACTCACCATTCTGTTACGGACCCAGCCTCCCAGCCCCACGGAGGCAAGCCATAGTTTTCTCTTGTTTGGTGGCTATGCAAACAATATGAGCTCTATGGTAAACGGGTACTCGGCAGTTGGGAGCCGAGTACCCGGTTCCCAGGAGTCGGTAAAGCTTTCTAAGTCTATAATCCTAGAGCCGCTGTCAAGGCCAGCTGTATATCAGAAGTAACAGAATGGTGAGTATTGTTAGATCTCGGAGAAAGGGAAATTGACATTTCCTGCACTCTCTCTCCCTCCCTCCCTCTCTCGGGTCCGTGACTGTCTCAGAATGTGGGGTGCCCATGCTGTGTTGCGGTATTCCAATATAGGTCTGACTAGTGTCTTATAAAACAGTATCAGTGTTTTGGCGTCCATGTAGGTAAATGTCCTTTCTATCATGCCTAGTATACTGTTTGCCGTATTGACGATAATGTGGTAGTCAAAGTTTAGCTTTTTGTCAATGTGAATTCTAAGGTCTTTTTCACAATCCGTTATGGTTATTGGTGAGGCAATAGGAGTATCTGCCATGTTGTACTATATTAGTCGTTTATTTTTGCCCAGGTGGAGAACATGGATCTTTGCCAAATTGAATCTAAGCTGCCAGTCAAGTGATGACTGACATGTCAGATCAATGTTTTTCTGTAAGTCTGTTGTTATCTGATTCCCAATTAGGTTCGTGTCATCTGCAAAGATTTTGCAGATACGGTCAGTAACATCAGGCAGGTCATTTATAAAGATGACAAAAAGTACAGGGCCAAGCACAATGCCCTGCTGCACACCACTAGTTACTTCCTTGTATTCCGATTTCATTGATCCCAGTTGCACTCTGCTTTCTGTTGGTGAGGAAATCATGAATCCAGTTTACAATGTGGCTAATAGATGTCAACCACAGTGGCTTCAGAATAATATTGTAGTGCAACGGTTAATGCCTTCAGATTATGAAGCATGTGTATAAAACGGTAATTCTTCACACTATCAATCATGATAAACTGCTTATGCGCTAATGATGATATTTTATGAAACAATTGATGTGAACTTATAAATTGTATTAAGTACCACGGTAGCGTAGTACCCCCATCCTACCATGTGTACAGTTCAATGGGACCACTTCAACAAATAAAGATGTAATCTGCGGTGTCCCTCAAGGTTCAGTTCTTGGGCCTCTGTTGTTTCTACGGTATATGAATGACCTACCCAATGTCTATAACCACATATCCCTAATATTATTTGCAGATGACACAAATGCTTTCTGCAGCCACAAAGATATGAAAACACTATGTAAAAATGAAAACCATGAAAAATGCTGGTTCATTAATGCGTTTTTAAGTATTGAAGCCTATGAGGTAAATACATTTGTGGCACATTTCGTCATTTATCGATGGATTAAAACTCAATTCGGCAGATCTATTCCTTTAGGCAATATCTATTTGGGCTAGGAATATGAAGTGGCCATTCCCACAAATAGCAGAGTTATGTCCCTTGCTATATTCCAAAGTATTGGAAGTCTAGATGGGGAAAATACGTTTGCTACACGTTTCGTCATTTATTGATGGATTACAACTAAATTTAGAAGATATGTTCCTTTAATAGATAACATCTATTGGAGCTATGAATATGAAGTGACCACGCCTTTAAACAAGGGCCATAACTCAGGTTCATTGAGGTGTTTTTAAGTATTGAGCCATATGGGTAAAATACATGTTTTCGCCAATTGTTGATAGATTAAAATCAAATTTAGCAGATACTGTATGTTCCTTCAGTCTATTTGAACTATGGATATAAAGAGTATTCATATTTAAACAAGGACCATACATGTAGCTCTGATTTAGATCGACAGTTGGCCTCATTGGCCTTTACTGTCGTACCAGATGATGATGATGAATGCGCTCTGCCAAACTTTCCTCATATGGTAGTGCTGATATAGCGGAGATCAGCTTTGTTGCTCTCTTCTGAACACCTATAAGTTTTGCATATCTGATGTATCTAGGTGACCATACATCATTTGAATGTTCCAGATATGTGGATTTACAAGGGCTATATAGAACGTTCTTAAAGAGTCTTGAACCCCGGGGATAATCATATGAATTTCTAATCACCTCTAGGAGTATTTTATTTGCCTTGTTGACTTGCATCTCTCTAGGAAATGAAAATTAAAGTTCAGCATCAATGTTTACCCCAAGATCCTTCTCAACAGAAATTGCCTCTAGGGCAATCCTTTCGCTCTTGTTGCTCATTTCCTATGTGTAATGGGGGTTACTGTATTTTTGCCCATATGAAGTACTTTGCATTTCGAAGCCTTGAAGCTGAGTTGCAATGTATGTGACCATGCTGTTAATTAATCGAGATCAGACTGCAGTTTCACATGTTCTTGCTCTGAAGAAATATATGGGTATAAACTTTGGTGTCGTCTGCAAACATTTGGGCCATGGTGCTGATTCTTTCAGGTAGATCATTGGTAAAGCAGACAAATATCGCTGATGTGGCACAGAATCAAAAGCTTTGGTAGTTCAGGTAAACTGTATCGATAGGTAACCTTCGTCCAGTGAGTGGGTCCATCTTCAAGGACAATAAGAAGGTTAGTTGTACGTAGTTGATCTACCATTAACAAAGCCAATGCTGAAGGTCTGATAGGAGTTTGTTTCTAACCATGTGTTCTACCAATTTATCCCTTATTAGCGTTTCCATTACTTTACACACTATGTTAGTTAGGCTTACTGGCGATAGTTTCCTGCTTTACATTTTTGCCCTTTTTTATACATTGTTTCCGGTATTATGGCACCGTCTGGGCGGTGATGCCGGTGGGCTGCAGAGTGGTTTCCAGATGATAACTCCGTTACCGTTTATATGATCGCCTTGAAACTTCATAGGATTGTTGGTCTGGGGCTGGAGAAGAAACGTATCAAAATTGACGGTGATCCGAAATCCAAGATGGCCGGTAACCACCGTTGGCCATCTTGAAAATTGGTTTGCGGATGGTAACTCCATTACCATTTATCGGATCGCTTTGAAATTTCATGGGATTGTTGGACTGGGGCTGGGGGAGAAACCTATCGAAATTGATGATGATCCAAAACCCAAGATGCCCGCCAACCACCGTCGACCATCTTGAAAATTGTTTTCCGGATGACAACTCCGTTACCGCTTATCGGATTCGTTTGAAATTTCATAGGATTGTTGGATTAGGTCTGGGGAAGAAAGTTATAGAAATTGACATTGATCCGAAATCCAAGATAACCGCCAGCCACTGGTGGCCATCTTGAAAATTGGTCTCCAGATGATAACTCCGTTACCATGTATCGGATCGCATTGAAACTTCATGGGATGATTGGACTAGGGCTGGAGAAGAAACCTATTGAAATTGCCGAGGAGCCGAAATCCAAGATAGCCGCCAACCACCGTCGGCCGTCTTGAAAATTGGTTTCCGGATGATAAATCCATTGCTGCTTATCGGATTGCTTTGAAGCTTAATAAGGTGATTGGACTAGGTCATGGGAAGAAAGCTATCAAAATTGACGATGATCCGAAATACCTGGGGAAGAAAGCTATCAAAATTGATGCTGCTCCGAAATCCAAGATGGCCACCAGTGATCTTGAAAATTGGTTTCCAGATGATACATCGTACATGTACATGTAACTCTGTTACTATTTATTTAATTGATTTGAAGCTTCACGGGATGACTGGACTTGGTCTGAAAATAAACCTACATGTATTGAAATCGATGCTGATCCTAAATCTAATATGGCCACGAGCGGTCATCTTGAAAATAGGTTTCCGAATGACAACTCAACTTCCTCCATTTCATCTGAGGAGGAAACCTATTGAAATAAATGATCCAAAATCTAATATGGCTGACAGCCACAGGCAGGCATCTTGAAAATTGTTTTCTGGACGATAACTCCATGACCATTTAGCAGACCACTTTGAAACTTCATAAGATGACAGGTACATGTATAGGCCTGAGGAAGAAATCACTAATCTGAAAGCTCTGATTCATTGGGTTGTAATCAGAGTGGGGTATTACATGTATGCGCTGTTTGTCGAGCTTTTGTTGAAGATTGGTGTCACAATCTGCTTCCTTCCAGCTTTGCGGACAACCACCTAGCTCTAGTGATTTATTGAAGATGAGACAGAGCTCTGCAATAGCTCACCAATTACAGGGCAGTAAACTCCGCAGATACACCACATAGCTCCGCGGAGATATAGGAGGGGACAGGATAGGTACGGAGCTCTGCACCGTATACTATTTAGCCTAATTCACGCAATCACCTGCTCCTTATAAGTTACTTTGACACATATGCATACCTGATATGGCTGTAAGCCAAGCCGTGCAGCCCTAGGAACAGGTACATTGAATGACAGAACACATAGTCTGAATGATGGAATAAATACTCTGATTGATGGAGCAGGTAGTCTGAAAGACGAATCAGATACATGTATTTCCGAAAAAGTTGGTCCCGATCCCAGGATGATTCATAATACGGAAGAATTAGTTACCTCTCCGGGATGTAGAAATTGTTTGAGTGTAGCAGAGACGAGGGCTACCATATACCAGCAATCTACCAGTCCATGCTGTCACGTGACTTCACAAGAACTGACCAGAGTGACGCTGCCAGCGACCATCAGTTAGTACTGAAGAAGTGACCGAGATGGTCACGAAAGCTACACTCAAACAATTTCTACATCCCGGAGAGGTAACTTATTCTTCCTTATTACAGATACATGTAGTCTGAAATTAGGAATTGAAAGTACGGATTAATGATGTGAATGAAACCCAACCAGGAATAATGGTAATTTATGAAGTAAAACCTAAGAACTTTACCTAGAAAAAACATAATGCTGAGTTCAGTATTGAAGGTTATGAAATCGTAGCACAGAATATAAGTAAAGGGAGTGGAATGATCATCTACATCAGAAATTCTGTGAAATATTCTCTAAAGCTGTAACATACCAAAAATGTACATGTAGATCAGACTGAATTTGACGAGAGAATAATTTTTTTAATCAATACCTGACAAAAATAGTAAGATAGTGACACTGGTCAGAGGAAAACTTTCAGTCACTGTGCACCCTCTATCTGAAAATTGGACATGAACACAATGGGCATGTATATTTCTGTTTGGTGACTAATTTACCTCATATTGACTGGTCAGAATATACTACATCAGCCAACATGGAATCGAAACAATTTAGATTCCGTGAAATCATATGGGATTGTTTCTTTAAGCAGCACATTGTACTACCTAGTCCCTACACGTGGCAAGGGGTAAGATACCCCTAGTACATTAGATCTGATATTCACAAGGTAAGATACAGAAATTGAGGCCCTGAATGTTTTATCACCTGTCGGCAAGATCGATCATGCTATCATAGAGTTCTCGTGCCATTTTGGACTGGATGAAATTCCACAAGTAAAAACTAGATTTTTGTATGACAAAGGAGACTATATAGTCAACTACATGTACATGTATGTAAAGAATTAAATAAAAATTGGAGTGAAATGTTTGAAGGATGTAATGGTGATGTCAACAAATCATGGAATATATTTAAATCAATCTTAACACAATCGGTAGAGGTTTCTAGGCCTAGGGAGGTAAGTTTCAGATCTTCTATACAGAATTTTGATTGGTCTATATTTCAGGTGATACTATACGCTTCCTTAATCAATGGCCCGATTTCAACAAAACTTGGGCGTAGTGATACTACATGTATATGGTAATAGGTTTCAAGAGTTCTATTGAGAATTTTGATTAGTCAATTTTTTTCGGCACCCATCTTGGATTTTCCAAAAATTCCTTGGGAATCCTTTAAAATACCACACCCCTACTCCTGAGCCAAAGGCCAGATTTCAATGAAACCTGGCTGGAAGGATCCTATGGTCATATGATTCCAAACTTGAGTACAGGAATAAGATTGATTTATTTCTTCGACGCCCATCTTGTTTTTGAAAAAACATTTCCAGAAACCTTTAAATCACTATTACTGCCTAATAATCAGCTCGATCTCAACCAAACATGGGTGCAACGATTCTATGATGATAAGCTTCAAGAAATCAAATGAGAATCTGATGGGTCAATTTTGTTTATGGTCATCTTGGATTTTCCGAATATTATCTATCATGTCCTTAAATACAAATGGTTCAAATGCCAATGGTCCAGGTGAGCGTCACTAAGGCCCTTGGACCTCTTGTTCATGATGCAAGGCAAAAAAAATTAGTTTTCAAGCAAGTTGTGCCTTTCTTTTTTGTGTTTTTATTAATGCTTTCTACTTTTAGGGCCAGGTGAGATAAAAACGAGTACATGTAGGTTGTTTTTGCTACTTTGTATTAAATATTTCACATGAACACTGTAGGTACTTGTACCTAACGCAGTAAAATTAGTTTTAAAGTGTTCAACTTCCAAATAATGTTTGCTACAACCTGAAGAATTTGTCGCTTCTGCTCTGTGATGTAGTGTTGTTCTGATTAATCGATTTGATCGATGATTGATTGGTTTGCATGTTCAACCAACCGATCGATCATGATTTCAGAAATCAATTTTGGTTGTTTATAAATAGATTTTATTGATGTATTTTAACTGGTCAAGCTAGAAAACGAGTACTTTTTGGAAAAGAATTTAAATTTAATAGTTATAACTATATAGTATTACTCCTTAGTCTAAGAGATTACATGTTATTCTTTCAGCACTAAAATAGTGTGTTAATTTCAAAGCAACGATACCAATAACGTGTTGAATATTTTGAAACTTATTTGACCGGAAGCTTTGGCTGCCTAAGGCAGCAACAGCTTCCAGTCAAATTAATTTCAAAATATTCAACAGATTATTTCTTAAATTATTAAGAATCTGTCATACCTGCTACTTGGTTTGAAAGGGGTAATTATCCTTGAACATGGATATAATTACTATATAAGTAACATAATTACTGCATTCAAAATGGGTAAAAAATTAATTGATCATCAGTTAGTATATAAACCAATCATCGATCACAAAAATCGTACCAATTCTCAACACTACTGTGACGGTTAAAGAGTTGTCAGTTATATGAAACATTAATGGATACAATTATTAAATCCTAAGATTTGCTAACCTAGGGGTGACGGTAAGTTTTACTATGATCACTATAATTTATTACCTGGTACATAACACATGTACATGTTTCAGAGAAGTATTTTTGTCTTTTAGGTGTGACGCTCCTTTGACCAGAACCCCCTACTATCACAGTCTATGCTGAGTGGCTATGGATAGTGAGCGCAACTGGGTGAGAGAGGACACTGCCAGAAATCATTGTGCACTATCTTCATCAGGAAATGGTGTGTCATCCTCTAATCTCCCGACCGGCAATAGTGCACCAGGAAATGCAGCTGCTTCATTACTGGAAGAAGCCACTAATCCTCTGAATCCACAGACAGGTTTAAGCATCATTGGTGCTGAGAATTCAACAAATACTGGAGCTGGTAGGTCACCACCGCATGCCAGCAGCTCATCCTCCAGTCTCGATGCTGCTGTAGCAACCGCACTACTCGGTGTAGCTGTAAACGGAGATAGTGTAGCAGACAGTCAGGAGATTGGGTCAAATTCTGGCTTTGCTAGCCCGGCAAGTGGCAATCCTATCTTGACCACTCAGCCTGTCCCTTCTCCAGGTCAGGGTTCTGTTGTAGCAAGTCCCTCATATCCATGGTCGACGATATCCAATGTGAGTAGTGTGCCATACAATTGGCAGTGTGCGAAACCGTCAGTGAAGGAGCGGCTAGCTTACCTATTTACCACACAGATTATGAGTGATGTACGATTTCGTGTGGGGAAAGTGCCGAATACACAGATTATTCCTGCACATAAATTTGTTTTATCTGTTGGAAGTGCTGTGTTTGATGCATTGTTTAATGGGGCGATGGCCACAACAGAAAGTGTCATTGATATACCAGATGTTGAACCAGCAGCATTTTTAGCACTACTACGCTTTCTGTATTCTGACGAAGTTCAAATTGGGCCAGAAACTGTCATGACGACTCTATATGCTGGCAAAAAGTATGCGGTGCCCGCTCTTGAGAAGGCATGTGTAGATTTTCTCAAGCGTAATCTGAGTAGTGATAATGCGTTTATGCTTCTAACACAGGCGCGTCTATTTGATGAACCACAGTTGGCAGCACTTTGTCTAGAGACAATAGATAAAAATACATCAGAGGGGCTGGCAGCTGATGGTTTCACTGATATAGATCATGAGACATTGTGCGTTGTACTAGAGCGCGACACTTTAGGTATTCGTGAATGTAAACTATTCTCTGCTATTTGTCGCTGGGCTGAGGCTGAATGTGTTCGAAATGATCTTCCTGTCAGTGCTGTAGATCAGAGACAGGTATATCTAGATATTATATTTATGTATGTCTATATATTAGGCCTGCCTACTCCTATATACAGAGGTTCTCAAAGTCCTGGATATTTCATATAAATTTTTCACATTTGTTAGTATCTCATTTGGACCAAGCTGAATGTAGCGATTTCAAAACGAGATCTTACTAAGCGAGTGTGATAAATTTAATATCAAATAGCAATGAGTTTGCAAGTCTGTTTATTGTCCTAGATTGGTAAGATACATGTGTTACTTAGCACTTTATGTTATATTTTTTTCTCTGCAGTGCTTCACTAACATGAGTAATGGATGGATCTGCTCTGTCACTCAAGTATATGTATCACTTCATAGTAAATTACGTCACAATCAAAGTGCATAATAAATTACATATCTACATGTAGCTCCATCACGAACATTGAATAATCCGTCAAGCGTACTAATTGTATGCCTTTACTCTTTACTCAATATTCTGTGAATATTTTGAAACTAATTTGACGGGGCACTGTTACTGCCATAGACAGCATCAGCTCCCTGTCAAATTAGTTTCAAAATTTCAACAGCTTACCTGTATAGTATATAATTTAGTGATGCATAAATTATTCAAAAGGTATTGCCAGTATCCAGTCTTCAATATTTTAGTTATATTACATTTAAGTGTCAAGTGAATCTTGTCTTTCAATAAATCCTATATTCCGGAAATGTTAAAAATTTGGAAACTGGATATTTCCTTTTTGAATGTACATTTGCAGATTAAGAGAAGACTATTTTTGAAAGGTTACCACTAGAATGACTGGCTTGGTTATCAAGCCAGTCATTCCGGTAGTAAAACTGTAAACTGTTAACAATTCGGTTATCTTGACATACAAATGAACATTCCACATGTTTTTATACGCCTTCATTGTTAAATGAATAAGCAATAATTTTGAAAAGCCTTGCTTTGACAAATGTTGCGCTGAAATGGGACAATGTCTTGTCAATCTCGTCATGTATGTTTTGAAATATTCAATGTATATCACCCTGAGGGGGTAACAACTTTGTCGGTAATAAATAATTCACTTACACATACATTGTACATGTATCTTGCAAGATGTAAGGCTAGTACATGTACATGTATTATATGATGGCCAGAAATGCTACACATGTATGTTTGTAATGGACTTTTCCATTTTTAATTATGCCACGCCCATCTCTGGCTAAGCTCCACCCACACTTCACTCGGTTTGGGATCGATCGATCTCTGGACTCCCTGACTATCAATTTCCAGAAAACTATACAGGTAAGCTGTTGAATATTTTGAAACTAATTTGACTGCGTGCTGTTGCTGCCTATGGCAGCAACAGCACACAGTCAAATTAGTTTCAAAATATTCAACCGCATGTTTATTAAATAATAGACACATACAATTCGTACAGACTGTGTCAGACTATTAAGAGTTAACGACAGGCCTAATAGAATCATTTATGACGTAATGATTATGATGTCATCCTACACACCGCTTAGCCGAGTATGATGTCAATTGGCATCAAATCATCCATGGCTACTCTTGAAAGGTGAATTGTACATGTGCAGCTCATAGAAGGGCCATGAATAATCTTCATGGTACAGCTACATGTAATGATATACATGTACATGTAAGCATGGTGAAGAAAGCATACCCTTACCATAACCCTTACAATTCGAGTATTTCAATTTCAAAACGCATATACATGTACATGTACAGTATGCAGCAAAGCTGTTGAATATTTGGAAACTAATTTGACTGGAAGAATGGAACGTGTTACTGCCATACGCATCAAACAGCTGCCGGTCAAATAAGAATATTTCTTACATCATTAGAAATGTGTTGTTTCTGGTTGGTAACGTTTAAAGTCTTATTGACAAAAGATTGTACTTTAACATCTAGGTAATCGATAGACCATCTTTAACCACCTAACTTTACCAAGAATTATGTTACCAGAGAGGCTTCAAAATATGTAACAGAATAAGTTTTATATTGTAAAAAATATACCTTTTCCGGTCTGTGTCGGTGAAAGGATTAATGACCCTCTTTCAATATGTATGTGCAGGTTCTTGGGAAAGCATTGAAACTGATCCGCTTCCCTCTGATGAGTGTTGAAGAGTTTGCAATGGGAGCTGCGCAGAGTGGCATACTGGAGGATAGGGAAGTCGTTGAACTCTTTCTACATTTTACAGGTACATGTATATATGTATGCCATGTATGTTTCATGTATACACTATACTTTGTCCTATGTTGCTGAATTGTATGTGTAAGAATATTATCAGATATTTTATTTGTTGTTTCCCTATTGTCTGTGTATGGTGGTACACGTTTAGATGTTAAAGCTACAGGCAATGAATTAAATTTCAGTACATGTAGTTATACTTATACATGTAAAATACACATATGAATGCTTGCAAAAGATGTCGAATTTTGTAGACGTGCTCATGTGGAAGGATTCATGACTTGTAATCTGTTTGATCACATTGGCTATTTTTGACAATTTACAACTGGAATGACTGACTCTGATATACACGTATCGAGTCCGCCATTCCAGGGTCAAATTTAGTGTTCTCTTAACCCACAAGACAACTGTAGGTATTTTTGACCAGTTTTAATAACACTACAAACAAGATGAATGCTTGTAAATTTTGATTAATTCAGTCATATACCCAGCCTAAATTTCCTCCTGGCTACCCGGTGCTTTATAATGTTTTGAAGAATGAAATGTGCAGTTCTATAGCGTGTAAATGTGTATGAACCAGTAATACGCCATTGTGGACACCATATATCATAATTTGTTATATCCTGATTAAAAAAGATACATATTTTAATGTGTCTCTAAACTCCAACATACTGTGCATAGATCTCGCCGTATCTATCTTTTGTCAAATTTGAAAGATATTTTTATGACTATATTTGCAGTAAATCCTAAGCCAGCTATAAGTTTTTCTGATGTACCACGCTGCTGTCTAACAGGGAAGGAGCAGGTTGTGTCACGCTTCTGTCGTATTGAAAGTCGTTGGGGTTACAGCGGTACTAGCGACAGAATCAGGTGAGCGATGGTATCGGTGATGCAGAGGTAAGATGTTGATCTGCTGAACCGGCAAGCCTGGGTCGTGTCTCTGTTCTGTCTGTCATGTCTGTCACACAGAACTACAATACAGCTTAAATAAATAAGCCAACATGTTTCCAAAATAATTCTAACTGTCTGACTGCTAGCTTGTGCAGATGACATACAAGTGAGCTTATTCCGTGGCGATCATCCGTCCTACGTCCGTCAACTTTTTCTTTAAACGACTTCTCATGAACCATTGGACCGATTTCAATTATATGTGGCTTGAAGCCTCCTTAGGACATAGGGATTGAAGTTTGTTTAAACAAAGCCGGTCGGCCAATTTGGCCGGCAGCCATCTCAGATTTTTAGCCGATTTTTTAAAATGTCTAAAAATCTTTTCCGAAACCGCTAGTGGGATTGATGCAAACATCATGAAATATGATCTTGGGCAAGAGCTGAACCAAGTTTGTTCAAGGGAACTTGATAGGTCAAATTGTATGTCTTTTATTATTTAATAAACATTCTGTTGAATATTTTGAAACTGTTTTGACTGGGTGCTGCCTATAGCAGCAACATGTCCCAGTCAAATTAGATACAAAATATTCAACATCTAATTACTCATGTCCCTGTATAGTTGTCTGGAAATTGAGATTCAGGGAGTGCATGAATCGATTGATCGCACCGCGGGCAAAGCATGGGTAGAACTTAGCTAGAGATGGGCGGGACATAGGTAAAGTTGGACTCATCCATTGGAGTGATCCATTCTGTCACAGTATACAGGTATGACATCATTTATGATTTAATCAAGTACACATAGACTACATGTACATTACATGTAGCATCGCAGCCATGATGATGATGTATTAGAACTCTGGCAGTAATCTCGAAAAGTTGGCCAAGTGTACGAGTTGTACATGTATGTCTTCTGTTCAGTATTTTGAAACTAATTTGACTTGGATAGCTTCCTGTGAAACTAGTTTTAAAATATTCAACGGCTTGATATGTATAGTTACCATAAGATTGGGACTCTGGAAATTTGGTGTTCAAAATTGGATCCCAGCATGCACAGAATGTGGGTGGAACTTAGGTAAAAATGTGCAGGATATTGCTAGAAATGGATGCCTCTTATGATAATTTCAAAACCAAATATGCCGTGTATTTGTATTTTTATTCCTTTACTGACAAATATGTGTGCAAATGTATGTGTGCTATGACGTTGTATGATAATGTTTTTCTATTCTATTCCTCCCTAATATTCAACATATTGTTTTTATATGGATAGGTTTCTTGTGAACAGACGTATATTTGTCGTTGGCTTTGGTTTATATGGCAGCATTCACGGTCCAACAGAATATGCAGTCAATATACAGGTAATATAGTAATGTCTGAAGGAACCAATGTCTTGCAGGGTATTTCCTTTAACACGTGAGAGTCTATCCATAGTGATGACTTTTGTAAATGCTCTACATGAATTAGGTGGTTTGTGTATACAAGGTGATGTCCACATGTCCATCCATGGCTAAGGTTGAACCTGGTAGCCCAAGGCTACATACATGTACATGTACTATCCAAATTGATAGGGCTGGAACTAATACTTCTTTCTCACATTGACATATTTTGAGAAAATACTTTCCCACAATGCATTAGGCTCAACTTGCATTTTTGCTGACTGGTAAACATGGCAGGCAATAAGCGAAAATCATTGCTTTAATATTAGACTCAGTTACAGCACTCTTTAAGCCATTTCTATGAACAACAAACATCATTTAGATATGTTATCAAGGTACATGTACTCCGATTAAAGCTATCACATGGTTGGTTTACCTGTCTACGTCTGTGCGCACCTTTACTCTTGCTTAAAGCAGGAGTAATCGAGTAGAATTTGTACCACGTGATACCGTGATCCGATTATAATCTAGGCTTTCGGATGTTCAATCGGGGTAATCAGAGTAATCTGACTGAGTATCCGATTAGCTGCAGTATAACAATAATTCAATGAAGGGCCAGCTTTTTGTTGTTTTTGTAAAGATATGCTCTGAGCATTAATTTGTAGGAATTATGTCGTAATCATGTCAATGCGGTTAAGGATTACATGTAGTAGCTAGTGTTGTGTCGGAAAATTTTCCAACGTATTTTTCCGGAAAATTTTCATGTCACCTAAGGATGCAACTGCAAATTTGTATTTCCCTATTGCATTAATTAATGCTTTTGCTACTAATATAAGTTACTAGATTTAGATTTGTGTCATCTATTGCCATGGCTGAAATGGCTTGCATCAGGTTACACTATCACTATCGTTCAGAAATAACAAATTTCCAAACAATGCTGTTAAATATCTTGAACCCAAATTGTTTTCAAAATATTCAACAGGAAAGTTTTTGCATATTAATCAAAATTGAAGAAAGTGTTAATTCTCTGTACTTTTACCTTATTTCTGGGTTCAACTGTACACCAGCTGCATGGAATCATGGATGATGCAATATCACACGCACACACACACAAACACACACACAATAGATATATATATATTTTATGGTTAAAAATATACACATATTTTTCCAATTTTAGGAACATTTTGTGGAAAAATATCGGAAAATTTTCCGCAAAAAATATTTTTCAGGAAAAATAGCATCACTAGTAGTAGCAATAGAGGGATCCATTTCTAGATACTGTATCTCCTGCCCATTTCTAGCTTAGCTCCACTCACGTTTGGCTCATGTTTAGGTCGATTTATGTAATTGGAAGCCTGAATTCTCAGAATCCCATTTTCAAGGCAATTACATGTATACAGCAAGATATTGAATGGCAGCAACAGCGTCCAGGCAAATTATTAGTTTTAAAATTTTCACACAGAATGTTTATTAACCATCTACTGGTCAAATTTGGTCAAGAAAATTTAATTATTTTCTTATTAAATGTCCATTTACAGGCCAAGAGAATATAATTTTTGAGAATATATCGAGCCAGCCATTCCAGTGGTAAATTAAAAAAAATTATATTCTCTTGGCCTGTAAATGGACATTCCACAATACAATAGCAGAGGCCAGTTTTGGCCAGTATGACCATTAAAGGGTTAAATATTATATCCATACAATTCGTACACTTGACAGACAATTCCAGCTTCATGACGGAGTATTTCTGTCAGTTATGATTGTGATGTCAGCCTACATTTGTACATGTGATGTAATTGATTATGATGTCATATGCTTGAGTAACAGATCAGATTCATCAATTACATCAATATCAGATACCATACGTTAACCATTATACAACTAAGCACTCGTTTGTTGATGCTGGTAGATGGTGTAATTTTGAAATCTGTAAACCGATGAAAGTTGATGCTGTCGTTTGCCAGCAAGAGGTTTTCAGCAACACTGTTCTCAAAATTATGCCGCTTATAGTTGGCATTATTTGGCTAAATAACACGCGCTTAGATGGAATATAAGCGGTCATGTAAATTATTATGGAAAACTTTAACACGTTAACCCTTGAAGTTCCAGTTTCTCAATTCCAAGGTAGCTAGATACAGGAAAGGTTTTGAAGATTTTAAAGCTAATTTGACTGGAAGCTGCTAATAGACAGTAATAGCTCCCAGTCAAATTAATTTCAAAATATTTAACTTAATATCCCTTGCATCATAAAGAATTTGTTGTTTCTGATCTAAGGTGGTTAAGCGGTTAACTAATTAACCCTTTAACACTCAAATTTGTTGGAGAAAATGTCAATTTTTTCATAGAAAATATCCGTTTGCAGACCAATAGACTATTTAAAAAAATTTAACACGGGATTGACTGGCTCGGTTATCGAGCCAGTCATTCCAGTGGTAAATTTTCAAAAATAGTCTTCTAGGTCTGCAAATGGCCATTTTTCAAGACCACTGCAGAAGGCTTTTTTGGCTGATATGAGTGTTAACGGGTTAAGAGCTAGTAGGGAATGACTAGGGCTATCAGAATCTGCGTGTCCTCACTAGCCCTAATGTGTTAGTATAGTTTCAGGCCCTTGATAAGTGTGAACATTACAGGATTGTGATAGGGAAGTGTGCGGGAAGAAAGTAGTGGAGGCATTGTTACTATTTTAATAAAATTATTGTTATGCCTTTGATAATTTTGTTATTACAATATATAAAAGGCAATGTGATCTAGTTTATTTGGTGGACATATTCCAAGCATTTGATCCTATTTGTCAAGTTAAGAATCAGTAAATACATTTAGGCTAGATTAAAATAGATGAAAATATAGGACATCTCAGAAATAACTTAGAATGGGTCCAAGACAAAATAAAAATGTACTGTTGAATATTTTGAACATAATTGCGTTGTCTATTTTCCAATCCAATTATGTTCAAAATATCCAACAGAGCAATTCGTACTAGCTACAGTAACATATTTCTGTTTTTGTTTTGGAAAGATTATTACTTAGTTCTGACCTGTACTGTATTCTGAAACACCATATATATATATATATATACTTATACATGTTGATAGATTTGTATTTCTATGCATATAATTTATTAATAGTGGCAGTTATAAAACAGGTCGATGTTAATTCTCTTGTCTCAAAGGTGATTTTCAAGATGGTGTTCATTTCCTGTTTATGCTTCTTGCAGATTTTGCATACAGATACAAGCAAAGTGATGGGGCAGAATGACACAAGCTTTCAGTGCGATGGGTCAAACTCTACTTTTCGTGTTATGTTTAAAGAACCGGTTGAGATTATGCCAAATACGAGCTACACTGCTTGCTCTACTTTGAAAGTAAGATTACACAATTTAACTGTATTGAGTCTCTACATGTATGTATGCATGTAAGTATGCCAGACATGGCAGTGTATGAAGATTTTTCAGTCACCGTAAAATGCAGCTACAGTACAGCGGAGAGCCAATGTCACATTGGCCACGTCATAAGCGTAACATTAATGAAACAGTAACAGAAATGTTCTATACCATGTATGAATGTTAGTGTTGGGAATTGGGACTATGTTTGTGATCGATGATTGGTTTTTGTCTCGCCTGCGAAGCAGGATCGAGATATAGGTATCACTTTTCCGGCGGCGGCGTAAACTTTTAAGTTAAGTTAAGTCTCAGCAATGCCTGATCCAATTTGAACCAAACTTGGGTGCATGGTAATATACATCAAAAGTAAGCAGCCCGCCGATAAAAGGTCATGAGGTCAAAGGTTACAGTATAATCTTTGTTAATATTTTACATTGTTTTTGCGTTAAACAAAAGTTATTACCTTATATCTCAGCAATGCCTGATCCAATTGGAACCAACTTGGGTACATGGTGATATACATTGAATGGAAGCAGCCCGCCGATAAAGCGGTCATGAGTTTAAGGTTATGGGGTCAAAGGTCACAGTATAATCTTTGTTAATATTTTACGTTACGTTTTTGCGTTAAACAAATGTTACTGCCTTATATCTCAACAATGCCTTATCCAATTGGAACCAAACTTCGGTACATGGTGATTTACATTTGACGGAAGCAGCATGCTGATGCAGACATCATGAGGTCAAGGTTATGGGGTCAAAGGTCACAGTATAATCTTTGTTATTATTTTACGTTACGTTTTTGCATTAAACAAAGGTTATTGCCTTATATCTCAGCAATGCCTGATTCAATTGGAACCAAACTTGGGTACATGGTGATATACATCAAAAGGAAGCAGCATGTTGATAGAGACATCATGCGGTCAAGGTTATGGGGGTCAAAGGTCACGGTATAATCTTTGTTAATATTTTACGTGAAGTTTTTGCATTAAACAAAAGTTATTGCCTTATATCTCAGCAATGCCTGATCCAATTGGAACCAAACTTGAATACATGGTTACCTATAATAATAGGAAGCAGCATGATGATGTTGGGGTCACACGGTCAAAGGTGACTGTGACCTTGATACAGAACTCTGTTATTTCAACATTATATTTTTGCGTTTAGCAAAACTTTTCAGCTTATATTGGATTGGTTAAGCCTATTGCAACTAAACTTGGATACATGGTTACCTATAATGATAGGAAGCAACATGATGATGTTGTTGTCACAAGGTCAAGGTCACTGTTGCCTTGCTACATAACTCTGTTATTTTAACATTAAAGATGTTGTGAGGACTAGATACCCGATCGCTCTGATTAACTTGATAATCATATTATAGATTCTCCTTTACTAGAAGAACAAAATGCTTTTTAAATTTTTGTAATTGCTCCAGCCAAAGCTGAGATAAGCACATAGCAACCTCCTTGACAACCAAACGTTTTAGCTATCGCGCTAAACTTGTGACGTCACACCGGGAAGACACCAATTCTTATAGTCTAGAGAGCATAGCTAGGCGCTCTACTGCTGCACATATTAGGAACCTAAGCACCTGTTCTTTGACAATTCATTGTTCACACAGGAACACTACATTGTTAAAGGTGTACAAAGATTCAGTAATAGCAAAGTTGATGATATTTTTGTTGATTAAACTTAAAGGATAGTTCTCATGGTCACGGTTAGAGGTGACAGTAACATCGGATTTCGTGTACGTGAGGCTATATTTAATCAAACCCACACACACACTTCTTAGAATACAATTCTACAAATGCATATATATCTTACTCTTATCTTTCTGGATTGACCACAGGCCTTTGAATTTTCGTCCATCCATATCACTACCACATAGCCCCCTACAACATGATGTATATATACCTACTATATATAGTGTATATTATATATAGTAAGTATATATACATCATGTAGTAGGGGGATATGTGGTAGTGATATGGATGGACGAAAATTCAAAGGCCTGTGGATTGACTGCAGAGATTTTCCATTATAGATGATAGGCACATGTATGTACACAAATGTACAACTTTTTAAATGACAGTAGGCCTACACAGCTCAGTGCATTTACTATCGCAATTTACCATTGTGCAGACTTATGAATAAATTTATGATTGCAAAATAGCAGTTACTACAGTTATGTGTTTAAAATTAACTAAAATGCTCGGAAAATATAAATCAAATCTAAACTAATCGATTTGCGCATAGTCATCCAGAGTAGGCCTACACAGTTTATTTACAATTTTGGCATCGATCAAGTTGCCCGATGAGGCTTTCACTGCCGTCCGCATGCATATAGTACAACTTAAATAACACATACTGTTGAATATTTTGAACATAATTGGGTTGGATTTCAACCCAAATTATGCTAAAAAATATTCAACAGGCAGGTTCTTGTATCGTGTTCATATGGTTCTAACTAACAAGCTTGTGTTTTTGCGTTGGAAACATAGTTATTTATGAGCTGCACTGTAAGTAAAGACGATACGCCAGCGATCTCTGAACATTCTGTCAGTTCAAATACATCGCCCAAAGCTTATAGATAAACAATTACATTGATTCTAATCATGAGAAATTTCACATAAGACACACACTTATTGTACATTTGTAATCTTCAGAAAAAGTTGTAGCTGCATTCTGGAGCTTATACATACTTTACCGTTGTTATAGGCCTATTATTATGCGAATATGGCTATCCATGAAACCATTAAAAATGAGTAAATATCATGATAGAATTTAAAAAAAATCATGATTTCTTATTTCTTGAAGACTTAACTTCAACCTGACATAATTTATCTTATGGTTGTGAAGCCTCTCGTGTTAAACGAAAGTTTTAAAAATAGGTCACCTTTGTACTACAGACAGTGAAATATTGACACAGCTCACAGCGCCGTTCCCGGTGTGACATCACAGGGAGCGGGGATATGATTTAGATCAAGGCGTCATTTAATCTCGTTATTCGGGCTGCCTAACATATTTCTTTTCACTCCAAGTGATGCTATTGTGTTTATATAGTGTAGTAGACCATAAAATTAATTGAAACTCGTTATCGACCATAAGTCCTCACAAGACCTTTAAGGTTTTGCGTTTAGCAAAACTTCTTGGCTTATATTTCGGGATTGGTTAAGCCTATTGTAACTGAACTTGGATACATGGTTACCTATAATGTTAGGGAGCAGCCTGATGATGTTGGCGTCACACGGTCAAAGGTCAAGGTCACTGACCTTGATATAGAACCCTGTTATTTCAACATTAAGTTTTTGCGTTTAGCAAAACTTCTCGGCTTATATTTCAGAATTGGTTAGGCATATTGCAACTGAACTTGGATACATGGTTATCTATAATGTTAGGAAGCAGCATGATGATGTTGGGGGCACAAGGTCCAAGGTCACGGTCACTTTGAACTTGATACAGAACTCTACTTTTTCAACATTAAGTTTTTGCGTTTAGCAAAACCTTTCAGCTTATATTTCAGGATTGGTTAAGCCTATTGCAACTAAACTTGGGTACCTGGTTACCTATAATGAGGGTAGAAGGTTAAAGGTAAAGGTAACTGTGACAAACAGGAGACAGGCGAGACATTTAATTCCGCGGAATTCTTGTATATGCTAAACGATGATCAATTAATGATTGATCACAACAGGTTTTCATTTTTTACCCATTTTGAATGCAGTAATTATAGCATGTTCAAGGATAATTACCCCTTTCAAACCGAGTCGCAGGTTTGACAGATTCTTAATAATTTACGAAATAATCTGTTGAATACATTGAAACTAATTCGACTGGAAGCTGTTGCTGCCATAGGCAGCAACAGCTTCCAGTCAAATAAGTTTCAAAATATTCAACATGTTATTGGTATTGTTGCTTTGAAATTAACATACTATTTCAGTGCTGAAAGAATTAATGTCTTAGACTAAGGAGTAATACTATATAGTTGTAACAACTAAATTTAAATTCTTTTCCAAAAAGTATTCGTTTTCTAGCTTGACCAGTTAAAATATATTAATAAGGTCAATTTATAAACAATCAAAAACGATTTCTGAAATCATGATCGATTGGTTGGTTGAACATGCAAACCAATCAATCATCGATCAAATCGATTAATTTGAAAAACACTAATGAATGTATTTTGGGAACAATTCTTATCTTTGTCATGGTTTTAGACTAATGTTTTTTGGGTTACGGTTTTTCATTGGTATTTAACATGTTTAATGGTTTCTATTTCAATGAATCTTTAGAGAACTCTACTAAGTCCAAGCATAGATGCCATTTGCGTTTACTCTGTTTTACAATTTATGATTGTATTTCATGTCTTTTGGTAAAGGTTTTGAATTCACATTATTACTCAATAGAACTTTACAAATGTGTTCTATGCCATGCAGACTGCATCATTTATAGTTAGATTTTTAGCTCAAATGACTTGTCAATCAACTCAGCTATAGCAATCACTCCCCGTCTTGGTGGTTTGATGAACTTTGGCTGAGCTGAACAAATCATGCTAAACAGTTGTGTAGATCTTTTGGATGTGTAGCGGTTGAGGGAATGTGGGGATAAATCCTCCTCATCTCAAGTAAGTTAAATTTTATATTTTGGTTGTTTTATATTTTTTTCTTTATAGTTTTAAATCTTGGATTCTTGACTATAAAATCTTTACATTTGTCTCAAGCTACTGTGACTGGAGTCAGATATTCTTTAACTGTCTCACTGAGACAAGCCACCAGATTATAATGTCAATGAGTATCAAGTCTTGACTTGCTGAATATTTTTAAAACAATGCGTCTGAAAGTTGTTGATCGCTTAGCCACCAACAATTTTCAGTCAAATTGTTTGCAAAATATTTGCCAGGCCCATAGGCAGGGATGGGAAATTTCCTCTTTTCTGCTGATTTCCTCTTTTTGAAAAATTTTGAAAATGAAAGTTGTCAGTTCTGTCTGAAAGGCCCAAAACAGATGTATTTTTTGTAGTGTAGGTAACATTCCTCCTTTTTCACTGACATTTCCTCTTTTTTTCTTTAAACAATTCTTATGCCTGCCCATAGGTATAACCCCTAGAATATGCCATCTCCTGAAATTCAGCAAGTAGACAGTTACATAATAATGACTTATTGGTCAAGTCAGCTCCAAAAACAGCCTCTGCAATGGTCTTGAGGAATGTCAATTTGCAGACCATGCATGCCAAGAGGACTATTTTTGGAAATTTATCATTGAAATGACTGAATCAATAACAGAGACAGTCATTCCTGTGATACATTAAAAAAAAAAATCTCTTGGTTTGCAAATAAATATATGTTATGGGAAAGTAGAAATTTTTCTTAAACAAATTTGAGTATTAAATGGTTAAATTGCTTTCTAGCTATTATATTTATTTCCCTGTATATTAGGTATATATGTTCTTATAAATCTATATGTTACAGGGTCCAGATTCCTATTATGGCTCTAAGGGCCTGCGAAAAGTAACGCATGAGTCGGTTGCAAGCGGCAAAGTCACCTTTCAGTTTGCATATGCTGCTGGGAATAACAATGGTACCTCTGTCGAGGACGGACAAATACCTGAGATTATCTTCTATACTTGAATTACATCCTCTAATTATAAGCAACAGCAGTACTAGAGAATGCAGCATGCTAATCACCTGTCATACATGTCATAGACCAGTAGATTCATAGCTTGTACACTCTGCAGGGACCTATCATGCTTACAGTTACCCAGAAACAATAAGACTTGAATCAAATCTTTAGAAGAATCCAGTAACGATCGTCTTCAAAGCGCCCATTTTAGTTTGCTATTTGGATGCATCATTATTTAGGATTTTCGTGTCCTCCCTGTTGCACAATGCTTGGTGTATAAAACTCTTCCCGTAATGCTAATGATAGTCATTGTACTTAATAGTGTCTAATAGTTTGATTCTAGTTGTGTATTTCCTATGGTACAAGAGAAACGTGCTATGTCAAATATTTTTGTAACAAGTTTATTGAAGATTGTTACTGCTTATATATAGTAGCAATTTCCATTAAAATTGTGCTTAAAATTAGCAGCCGTCAATCTTCTTCTTTTGGATCGCTGGTATCACACTTGGAGAGCCGTTCTCAAGATGAAATCTGTGGTTTTCTGTAGTTCTTCCACAGACCCATACAACTTTTCAAGAAAAGAGGTTGACAAAGGCCAGATCTCTTCTCTCAGCAGCTGATACGTACTCAACATTGAAGTATGTGCTCTGTGGTCTGGTCTGCTTCTCCACAAGGACAAGCGGACGATCGCGTAAGCTGGAACCGCCTGTACATGTGTTGGTTTAGTCTGTTGTGTCCAGTTCTGAGACGAAAAATGGTCACTTGCTCTGGCCTCGAGAGATGATGGTAGGCATCTTCTGATTGAGGCGTTCTATAGAGTGACTTGATGATAGTCTTCATCTCTGCAGCCGTCAATAAAATGTACTGTTAAATATTTTGAACATAATGGAACTTTCCGGTTTTAGCTATGCCCCGCCCATCTCTAGCTAAGCTCCACCCACACCTCACTCATGTTGGGATCGATCGATCTCTGAACACCCTGACTATCAATTTCCAAAAAACTACACAGGTAAGCTGTTGAATATTTTGAAACTAATTTGACTGGGTGGCAACAGCGCCCAGTCAAATTAGTTTTAAAGTATTCAGCAGCATGTTTATTAAATAGCAAAGAATTACAAAGACATACAGTTCATACAACGTATCGGACTCATTAAGATCTGATGACGGTCTATATGGAACCCTTTGTGACGTAATGATTGTGACGTCATCATACACGCACTGAGCTCATTATGACGTCATATTAGTTTAAAAATATTATTCAACAGACTGTTTATCAAATAGTAAAGACATACAATTCGTACAACTGACATGATGGAGTGTTGTCCGCAAATTATGATTGTGATGTCAACCTATATGTGACACAATTGATTATGACGTCAATACGTGAGTGGCAGATTGGATTAATCCATTATGTTCAAAATACATGTATTCAAAAGTATGTTTTCTTTTGTTTTCGATTCATTTTAAGTTATTTTTTAGCTGTACTCTAATCTGCTGTACGTAGGTAAGTCAATCCAGCATCTCATTGTCATACCTAAATAGTGCTACGATGTGCTATCCTGATTACTCCTTATTACCTTTTTCTATTGAGTAATTTCCATTTTTATACCTAGAGCGTTCAACAGCTCTTTATTTATGTGATATATGTTTTTATTGAACATGCATTAACCCTTTAACTTGAATTTGTTCAAAAAGATTTCAATTTTCTCATAGAAAATGTCCATTTGCAGACCAAGAGAAGACCATTTTTGAGAATTTACCACTGGAATGACTGGCTCGGTTATCGAGCAGTCAGTCCAGTGATAAATTTTCAAAAGTAGTCTCCTCTTGGTCAGCAAATGGACATTTCCAAAGACCACTGCAGAAGCGGTTTTTGGCTGATATGAGTTTTAAATGGTTAATGCAGTCTAGCTGCAGTCCTTTGTTGACAAATAAACAGACAGACTTATAATACTAGCTACTAAAAATTGTAAACTATTTTCAATTGCAATCTTAAGATGATCAAAGTTAGGAACTATCATTATAATAATTAATTAGTTTAATTACTTAATGCATTGATTAGTAATCATCATCGTCGTTGTTATCATCATCATCACCACAGTCACTCATTTTCATCTTTATTTCATCAACAAATGTAACTTGATTTATTTCTTTGAAACTATTAGCTAGTCATTTGCAAGTGTTTACTGCTTGAGAAAGTTTGAAGTGTTTCAGATTTATATTCTACTGTAATATTCTGTCCATTTTATGATCATCTTATGCAATTTATTATTAATACCATGATTTTGCTGTGTGGGTCATCCCAAGTCTGACCAGAGAGTTTATTATAAAAGTCCGCACACAGTGGAGGATCTCGACATAGTGATCTAAATGACATTCGGTGTCCAGCACTCCACGTGCACCAAGAATTAGGTAAATATTACAGTTTTTCATGGACATTTAATGTCTCCATCATAAGTGAAATGATTTTCAAATTTTTCCATATTTTACGGGGGTTAGACTTGGCTTATTTTGCACCAAGGATTCAGTAAATATTAAAGTTTTTCAATTGACATTTAATTCATCAAAGAGTTATTTGATCTTAATACAACTTTACAGATTTGATCTATACCATCATTGCAACTAGTCTCCATCATTATTGAAATGATTTTCAAACTTTTTTCCATATTTACAGGATTTAGAGTTAGCTTATTTTTCACCAAGAATTAGGTAAATGTTATTTTTCCAATGTACATTTAGTTCATCAAGGGATTTTCAAATTGTTTACATATTTATAAGTGGTAAGTACTGACCGTAGTTTATTGTGGAACAAGAATTTGAAGAATGTTAAAGTTTTTCAATGCTCTAGGGCTTATCTGATCCCAACAAAACAGATTTGTTCTATATCATCATTGGAATCAGTTGGCAGCAAAATTAAAAAGATTTTAATTTTTTCCATACTTTTAAAGGTTTATTTCTGTGTGATTTGTCTCCTTTTCAAGAATTAGAAGAATATTAGAGTTTTTCAATAGACATTTGATTCATCAAGAGTATGGTATTTAAAAAATCATTTTTTCACGACACTGTCACGCACGATGTGTGATATGTGGAAAAGCAAAAGGGCTCAACATTTGGGACACAGTCCATCTAGATTAATAATTTGATATATCTCCATTAGCTTAAATTTGCAAGTCAAGAGAAGACTATTTTAGAAAATGTACCACGGGAATGGCTGGTTCTGTTATCGAGCCAGTCATCCCAGTGGTAAATTTTCAAAATAATCTCTTGACCTGCAAATGGACATTCCTCAACATCACTGAAGAGAACGGTTTTGATCAGTTTCCATGAAATGGATCACAAGGAATACGATGCTAGGCTGAAAAAAATGGGGAAAATCCTGAACAATTTATGGCAAAGTTTCAAATATTTTTATGATAGTCTGACTTGAAGCTGTTGCTGCCCTAGGCAGCAACAGCTTCATGTCAAATTAATTTCAAAAAGGTCAACAGTGATGTTTCTTTCATTGACTACAGCTATATGTACGGTTCCCGACCCATCTCATCCCACACACCAAGACTTCCCAACATGGGGACATACATTATATCGCTGGTATATCACATCTTTTCTACAATGTATATCTTGATATTGTCTCGGGCACTATCACGGTGTCTGATTAGCAGCATATCCAACATGACACATCATATCTTACCATTTGCATGTTATATCTCAATAGCTCACCCAAACTAACTTGGCAGCAACAGCACCCAGTCAAATTAAATTCAAAATATTTAACAGAATGCTTATTAAAATTTAAAGAATACAATTCGTACAACTGACACTATTTAAGTTTCATGACGAATGTCGCTACATCATTCATTAGGAATTTTGATTGGCACAGATTCATCCATTGCTACATAACTGTCATGCAAAATATATTATTTAGTGCTGGAGCGTAATCTATGTTCATTACTGTAACATTATTTGCTCATATATGTTTCGCCTCATGCTTAGTGCCTCTGATTTTGTGTGTGGATGACTGACATGCTGTGACCCGCCTTCAGAAGAATGCTCGCTTACTGTGAAGTTATAGTGGCAATGAACATTATATTTTGTATCCATAATTATATGATATTGTGTATATTAGATGTTTGTAGTTTTATAGACACAGATCATTTATCAATGATATTTTAAATGCTGCCACTGACCAGCAAGTGACCAATATTCTACATATATTGTGAATACGTCTACACGATCTCAATTTCATTACATCTCGGAGAGATAGACAGCATATATATATGCAAAACAATCAGAGTTGTTATCATCCTAAACAGATTTAAAATGGGCATTAAAGCTGGTCTCTTGCTGCAAGTAAGACAAATCAACCTGTACAAATGTGTGCGCTTTGGAGTCATATGTTTGTTTTTTGCTAAAATAGGTGGTCTTTTGGCTACCTCCCTTAAAGAAACATAAATTTTTGGCCTAAGAAAAGACATACAATTTCTCAATGGACCTTTCCAGTTTAAGCTATGCCATGCCCATCTCTAGCTAAGCTCCACCTACACCTCGCTCGTGTTGGGATCGATCAATCCCTGAAATCCCTGATTGTCAATTTCCAGAAACTATACAGGTAAGCTGTTGAAAATTTTGAAACTAAGTTGAACTTGGTGCTGTTGCTGCCATTTGCCAACCAAGAAAGTTATTTTTGAAAATTTATCATGTGAATGACTGGCTCGTAGCTACATGTATACAGGTAAGATGTTGAATACTTTGAAACTAATTTTACTGGAAGCTATTGGTGCCAACAGCTCCAAGTAAGATTGATTTACAATATTGAACAGAATATTTAGGAAGCCCTATAGTAATCACCACGTCTGTCTGCCCGTCTGTCACAATATCTCGTAAACAGATCTTTCAATGAAACTTGGTGTATGCCTCTGTTATGATACACAGATCTACCTTTTAAAGAATTCACCTGTATAGGTTGAATGTTTTGGGTGAAAATGGGATTTTTAATGGAAAAACGTACAATTTTTGTCAATTTCCTCGTAAACAGCATATCATAAAGAATCACTTAGATTAATTTAATGATGCTTAACAGTGGCTTCTTTATGATGGCTACATGTGCCTTTTGAAGGATTCACCTTTATAGGTTCAATTTTTTGGGTGAAAATGGGCTTATTAATGCAAAGACAGGTGTTGTCAATATTCTTGTAAACGGCATATCATACAGAACCGCTTAAAGTAATTTAATGAAACTTAGCAGGTAGCTTCTTTTTGATGGGTAGAGGTGCCTTTTGGAGGATTCACCTTTATAGGTCCAAGATTTTGGTTGAAAATAGACATTGTAATGATAAAACTTAAAATTTTTTCAATTTCTGTCTTTGTTTATTTATTATTATTTTTTTTTAAAATAATATGAAGGCTTTGAATAAAATTGCTACCTACTACATAGAGAAAGGTATTTCCAGTGATTGTGGTGCCCTCGAGCTGAGTCAAACAATGTGTTCTAGTTATTGGATTGTAAATGAGCTTTCTAATTTGGCCTTTCATATCATATTCAAAGGCTTTAACTGTCTGCCTCGTGAATTTTTGCAGACTACATTTTCCATGGGGTTGAACTCTGAACCTGCTGAATATTTTGAAGACAGTTTAACTGAAAGTTGTTGGTGGCTATGCCAGACAGTTTACATGTAAGTGGCTAGTCCTGCCTCTGTTTCCGGGCCTCAGACTTTAGTTTTCATTCAATGAGACAGGTTCATATTACACAATCACGATAAATGTTGACAGTTTTCATAAGTAAAAGGATCTTATTGGCATTGAGGTCAGTAATTAATACAAATATCAATGTTTCAGTGACCCATGGAAGACACTTCTAGTGTGCGAATCTGTCACTCAGGATTCTGATTTCATATTCAAATTATATGCTAGCTGATCGCACAATCAAATGACGTAGGTCCGACACAGAAGTAGCACCCATCCGACATTAACCCATACCAGACTGATGTCAATATTCTATCTTTTACTGGGTCAATATCAAAGAAAATCGTGTGAATTTTTCAACAATTTTGGTGGAAGATGTTGCTGTCTGCGACAGCACCATCTCACACCAAATTTGTTGAAAAATGAACACCAGTTCATCTTTTAATTTAATTTGAAAATTTAAAGGTTTTGACACCAGAGTGGCAAGGGTTAAACATCTGAATTGTATGTCTTTGGTGAATTTACAATTCAATAAATATTGTATTGAATATTTTGAAATTAATTTAACAGCTCCCAGTCAAATTAGTTTCGAAATATTCAACAGTTTACCTATATAGTTGCCTTAAAATTGAAATTCTGAGAATTCATGGTTAAGTGTTAAAATCGTTCCAAATGTACATACACAGTGGGCGGTGTTTAACTATAAAGGGGCGTGGCATGGCTAGAAAAAAGGATTCCACTGTTTGTCTGCCATTCATTACTTGACGTACCTTGAAGCAAACATAACATAGCTGGACAGGTACAATACAGTTATTTTGAATAAGAAATATTTAAAGTTGATTTTGCTCACATTTAAGATATGAGGGCTATATAGGATTTGCCATTTTTCATAGCTCTTCAAACTTACAGATTATATGAACTTACAGATTATATGTATACTTTAAACCTTTAACACTCATATCAGCTAAAAGTGTTCTTGAGAAATGTCCATTTGCAGACCAGGGGAAAAGAATTTTTGAAAATTTACCCCTGGAATGCCTGGCTCGATAACCGAGCCAGTCATTCCAGTGGTAAATTTTCAAAAATAGTTTTCTCTTGGTCAGCAAATAGACATTTTGTATGAGAAATTTGATTTTTTTAAAACAAATTTGAGGGTTAAATGGTTAAACCAATTGTGTGTGGTGTAGGGATGAATCCTATTAACCCTCTAACACTCAAGCCCGCCAAAAACAGCCTTTGCAGTGGTCTTGAGAAATGTCCATTAACATATCAAAGAGAAGGCCATTTTTGAAAATTTAACACGGAAATGTCTGGCTCGATGAATGAGCCAGTGATAAAGTTTTAAAAATCTCTTAGTCTTCAAATTTGAGGGGTAAAAGTGATCCCGGTGCCGAATCCGGTACGGTCACCCTGCAGATCAGATTCTGTCTCAGCTGTACAGTCTCCCGATCTTTAACACTTGAAATGATAAGTCCTGTCTGAATTTCAAAACAACAATACAAGAAAGCTGATGGATATTTTGAAACTAATTTAACTGGAACATGTTACTGCAATAGCCAGCAATAACTCCCAGTCACCTTTAGTTTCAAAATATTAAAACAGAATATTCCTTGTGCCATAAAGAATTTTGTTGTTTTTGTCCTGTAAGGATTAAAGGGTTAACGAATTGATTAGAGGTAGAGGGGTGGGTGTGTTTCATTTGACGTGTTTGAAATCCAATTTTGCCACTTTGGCCATCTTACAATGTCTGTTCCGTTTAATATCTTCATATTCACTCAATGCTATTAATTATTTGCGCGTGGCCTGGTATGCAGTTGATACACTGATATTTTAATACCTGACTAGATCGGATGTGTTGGGACACTATATATGTTGCATGTTTTTAACATTTTAAGTAATATTGCAATGGTGCGGTATCTGAATCTGTGATAGGCTCCCAAAGGACAAAATGTCTGGATTCAATCGGATTAGATGATAGCTGATAATGGACCTTGCATATATCTTACCAGTCTCTGATTGTTGCTCTTTAATATGATCCACGGTACTCTTACTTAAATGAGAAATTTATTTTGGTTGGTTTAGCTTTAATAACTCACAATCGTTTAATCTATCGTAAGATATTGTTCAGGAGGGCCCTGAAGTGATACGTGATTACAAATTGTATTCAATGTTATTATTTTTAATAAAATATGTTGTATTAGTGATTATTGTGCTCTATTTTAGTAAAGCTTACTCGATGCTACGCAACATGTGATCATATTTTGTAATACCTTTGATTTAAACCTTTAACACTTTCAATGACAAATCCCTGAGAAAGTTAATTCTTTACGATTTATAGGATATTCTGTTGAATATTTTGAAATTAATATAACAGGAAGCCTTTTTTGCTACCTAAGGCAGCATTGGTTTCATGTCATAATACTTTCAAAATATTCAACAGTTTTCCTGTTTGTTTGCCCTGAGTTGAGACACGGGGAGTTTATAGGTGATAGGGTTAACCCTTGTTCACCATTTTAGGACAACTATACAGGAAAGCGTTTGAATATTTTGAACTGTGCGCAGCAACAGCTCTCATTCAAATTAGTTTCAAAATATTCAAAAGAATTACTCCTATATATAAAGAATTTGTCATTTCTGGTTGTAATATAAGGTTTAAACGGTTAATACATTTGTCAGATATTTCTAAATCTCGAATGCTTACAGCCCTCAGGGCGCACTTTCCAAACTTTGTAAACATGTGAATCTCTTAAAGGTGCATTTTCACACCAGAATGATTGAAAATAAAATTGGTATAATTGTATACTTTTAGAGGCTTAGATTATGTGCCTAGATGTCGTCAAATTAAATAAATCTTAACATACTATGATTTCATTCCGCATAAATTAATATAACTTTTTAAGTTACGAAATTGAATTAGAGACATGAGTCTTCAACTTTACAACTAAATAAATTATTTTACTTTATGCGGAATGAAATCATCATATGTTAAGATTTATTTCATTTCATTACATTGCTGTATACAATGTAAGACTTTAACACTTATATCAGCCAAAAATGGCTTCTACAGTGGTCTTGAGAAATGTCAATTTACGGACCAAGAGAAGACTATTTTTGAAAATTTACCACTGGAATGACTGACTTGATAACTGAGCCAGTCATTCCAGTGCTAAACTGTCAAAAATAGTCTTCTCATGGTCTTCAAATTGACATTTTCTTTGAAAAAATTTAATTTTCTTGACGTCTCTATTTTTCAAGGAATTTGGTGTGAATGTGCACCTTTAACTATGTATGTACTGTACCTGTAAAATTGAATTAACTATGTAATGTACAAGTGAATTAACTTTAAATTTAACGTTTGAATTACCACATCTATAATATATACGTAAAATGTATCTGAAATAGCTTTGTTGTTGCTACAGCAACATTATTTACAAATTTATACCGTCTATTACACTAAATGGTTTTGACTAATTCAAACAGGTAAGTTATTTGTGAATTCAGAGTTCATAGTGATACTTTAACATGCTTAAAGTACTTGAATGTATTATTTGTTTATCACGGTCCTTAAAACTTGTTGGTTTTAGCGAACGTGTCTGAAAATGTAAATTTAGCAAAGATCTGTGGAAATGTATGCATTTTTTAAAAGCTTAAAACTAAAGGACTTCATAATTATTGAACTTTGAAACCTGTAATGATCAAGATTCATCAGGAACATTTACAATTTTTGGTTAGTGCATAATTTACAGCTAGAATGACTGGATACCAATTGTAGTCTGGTAGTAATTTCAGTGGTAAAATTAAAAAGTCAGCTTGCAAATGGCCACGGCTCAAGACCACGCCTCAAGGCCACGGCTATGGCCGGTTTTGGTCGGTTTGACTGTTAAAGGGTTAAAATGTCTAGGAGAATCACAAAACATCTGCAAAGTTCATAAAAATGGGTCTGAACGTGAACTTTCCTTGAAACTATAAACCATGTGATTGTCTCTCGGCATCTGAATAGATGTTCATATGCAACTTTGGTCAGGCTATCTTCAAACTTTATTACACCGAGTCTCTTCTCACCACAGAAGACTTACATTCTAGTCACTACTTAAATGGCATATATATAGTCAAAACTGTCTTAAGTACCGCTTCCCTTTTGGGTATTAATATTGACTCGGTACAAGCCATTTGTCATAAGAGATGATTTTTGGAGGCCACAAGATAATGGACCTTTCCGGTTTTAACTATGCACCGTCTATCTCTAGCTAATCTCCACCCACACCTCGCTCTTGTTGGGATCGATCGATCTCTGAACACCCTGACTATCAATTTCCAAAAAAACAACACAGGTAAGATGTTGATTATTTTGAAACTAATTTGACTGGGTGCTGTTGCTGCCTAAGGCATCAACAGCGCCCAGTCAAATTAGTTTCAAAATATTCAACAGCATGTTTATTAAATAGCACAGAATTTCAAAGAGACAATTCATACAAAGTGTCAGACTGAGATTTGATGACGGTCTATATGGAACCCTTTGTGACGTAATGATTGTGACATTATCATATACGCTCTGAGATAATTATGACGTCATACAAGGTCAGATGATGGATGGATACTCTGGAAAGGTGAATTGATTGTTATGACACAAACCTGACCTGCCTTAACCCTTCTGGAATGGTTAAGATTGGCCAAGAAAATCATTTTTGAAAATCTACCACTGGAATGACTGACTCGGTTTTCTATAGTCAGTCATTTCAGTCGTAAATTCTAAAAAAATAGTCTTGTGGCTGGCAAATGAATATTATGAACCATTTCTCGCTTACTTGACCATTAAATGGTTACTGTACCATTAATCATATAGCTAACAAGCAGATGATTTCTGGAGAATGGTTTACCCTGGTGTGTGTGCCTTTGTGTGTGTGTGAGTGAGTGAGTGAGTGCGTGCATGCATGTGCACACACGGTATGAGTTCATGATTTATCATTAAGACGTAGATAAATATTAATAGTTTAGCAGTTTGATACTACTGCATATACTGCCAGATATTACTGTATGTATAGCTCAGAGCAATATTATAATTAAACAAAGTTAATATATTATGAATAAAATATTTAGATGTAGACTATATTTGTCTGTGTTCTTCGTAGCTGGTCAAGTAAGGTCTGTAGTTCATAACCCTCTGAACTCCGAGATATATAAAAGATCAGGTGGAATTTACTGTTAAGCGTGTCCCGGCTTTGTCTGAAGGATCCAAAACATGAACAAACTAGTCATAAAAAGATAGCTGAGATCTCATTCAAACTATGCAGTGATCCATCCCTATCAGCAGCTCTCTTGCAAAGATGAAACAACAATCTTTAAATCTGTAGACACAATAGATTATGCCAGCATATGTACCAGAGATTTATAATGACATTGATGAATGCCGTGCAGGAGACAAAAAAATCCTGAGCACATTCTACAACATTGCTTTCTCTCTATGGTGAACCAAGGAAAACAATTTGGCCAATCAGCATGCCAGTCTGCTGAACATTACATGTTGTTTGGAGGAAATTTACCATACACATTTCTTCATACAGACAGCATCTCAGACATCGTTATCGACACGATGGGAAACATGGTGAGAGCAATTTTACATTTACTTAACAGCCTAACTAATGACAAGCAAAAGAGTCTTGTCGTTGAATGTATATGGTGATTTGGTATTAGATGTATTGCATGGATTGACCGAGACAAGTGAAAATTCCAAATGAAGAAGTTGCAGATAAACTCTACAAGTATTTTCACCCTCACAAGAACATAAGTTACGAAGGCTTTGTATTTAAACAAGCATATCAGCAAATTGGCGAATACTTTTCAGAACGTGTGACTCGTCTATGTACGTTAGCAACTGCTAACGATGTGCAAATTTACAGACATTACTGACGCCAATGCAACTAAATGTTGACAAAACAAATTATATGTTATTTACAAATTTGAAATTAAAGAAAAAGGCCACTCCAAAAATCTATATAAATAAAAAAGAAGTTGAGGAAGTCCCATTTGCAAAGTTTTTGGGAGTCTACTTAGACAAACATCTGACCTGGGCTAAACAAATTGAGGTAGTAACAGCTAAAGTAGCAAGGGGCATAGGTGTCATACAAAGACTAAAACCATATATGACACCAAATACTATTAAAACACTATACTGCACCCTTGTTCTCCCACATCTCACTTACTGCAGCGCTATCTGGACCAATACACACAAGAGCAATCTAGCAAAGCTTAACAGCCTTAAAAAAAGAGTACAATTTTTTTCAAACCCAGCAGAGGCCCAGAATATATTCAAATCTGAAATTTTTTTAAAACTCGCTGACATAGGCAAACTACAGATGTACACCATTGTTAAAGATTATCACCACAAAACATTGCCGCAATCCATCGCCTGCAACTTCACACTCGGCACTGATATCCATGAACACAACACTAGGGCCAAACATAATCTACGCACCCAATTTATGAGAACAGAAACAGGAAAACGACGAATCACAGTAGCAGCCACAAAACTATGGAACAGCACCAGTACAAAAATACGCGAACAAATCCTAAATCAGAAATCCTTTAAAAAAATTGCCAAAGAATCTATATTGGACAGGTATTAAATCAATACAAATTTTGCATCTGATTGATATAGATTATCTGTTAATTTATAATATTTAATACAAACATGGGACAAATCAAACTGCAATCACCTACTACTACTACTACTACTACTACTACTACTACTACTACTACTACTACTACTACTACTACTACTACTACTACTACTACTACTACTACTACTACTACTACTACTACTACTACTACTACTACTACTACTACTACTACTACTACTACTACTACCGCCACCGCTACGACTACTACTACTACTACTACTACTACTACTACTACTACTACTACTACTACTACTACTACTACTACTACCGCCACCGCTACGACTACTACTACTACTACTCCTACTACTACTACTACTACTCCTACTACTACTACTACTACTACTACTACTACTACTACTACTACTACTACTACTACATTCAGACATGTCGGGTGAACCCGCATACACCAATATAACAATCTAACATAATCTGTGATAACTTTTCCATTCAAATTCTCTGTCTGCAGTGATGAGCATTCCCCTTCACTCCCCATCCCACCCTCCGTACCATACCAAAAGTAAATCATTTAAAACCAACATAGAATACCACAATGATGTATAGTATATGCGCATGCACATGTATATGCGTGTATACATGTGGGAATGTTTGTACACGTGTAAAGTGAACTGCTGTGTATGTATGCATTCGTATATGTTGGTATAGGTGTATGTGTGTGTGTGTACCTATGTGCATATTCAAGTATAAGCATCCAAATAATGGAAATTCATAGAGACCATTGTCAGAGGCCGCTTTGACCGGCCTGATCATAATAGGGTTAATTTAATACAAGATTGCGCGACTTATTTATCGACTATTCTACAAAATTCCGATTTGTCCCCTGTCTGGAACAGATAAATATCAAGTCACATTGATTCACCCTTTAGTAGTTAAAATAGACAAGAAAAATCGAAATTTGCCATTACCGAATGTCCATTTGCGGACAAAGGCAAGATAACATTTTCTAAATTTACCACTATCATGACTGGCTCACTCGGTGAGTCAGTCATTGCAGTGATAAATTTACAAAAAATGGTCTCTCGGCATGCAAATAGACTTTCAATAATGACATATTTCTCAAGACCAGTATAGAGACCGTTTTGGCCGGCTTAATCATTAATGAGTTGACCAAAGGCTGGCGGCGACGAGCCCACCGCGAGCTTACGTACGGGCCACACGCCACGGCATTCATAGTGATAATCTGTGTTGATAAGATCACACGAGCTCTCAACAGCAATTCACACCTATGTGTTTTGACAAGGGGTTATTCAAAGGAACGTCTGCTTGCTGACGTCAATGCTAGGTGCGGATAATTAGTTATCCCCGTTGACTCTCCTAAGCTGTTCAAGAAGATTTTAATTTTTTCATAAAAATCCCATGAGCAGACCAAGAGATGATTGTTTTTGAAAACTTACCATGGCAATGACTGGCAGTGGTAACATTTAAAAACAAAACCTGTCTCCTCTTGGTCTGCAAATTGACATTTCTCAAGACCAGACCAGGCCGTGTTTTGGCAGGCTTGAGTGTTAAAGTGTTAATTCGGAAATCAGACAGCATTGACAGATAGAGAGCGTGGCTGTAAATTCGGAGAATTAATTTGTCAAAAAATTTATTTTCTTTAATGGCTATCTTACATATTTCACATGAATATAGGATATGGGACAACGGAAAGCCATTTTGGTAAATTTCTACAATGCATTTATAAAAGTAGTCCTTTCTTCACCGCTAGAATTTGTAACTTACTTGAAAACTCCTAATTAATATGAGTAGCACTTTGAGCGCATTGATGAGGTGTTGACACAGCAGGAGTTAATGTGTCTTATTTTCGATGCCTCATTCTAGTCTATCAAGAACAGTTCCCAGCAACTTAGATATGCATAATGCTTAGATATGCATAATGTCAGGAGTAAGTATGTAACAGGAGGCCCAAGGGGCCTGTCTCACTCACCTGCAATTATTGTCCACTGGCACAACCAAACAAAACGAAACAACCACTGGAAAAATTTACAAATCAAGGTTCCGTCAAGGTTTTGCCAAGTTTTACTAAAATTGGCCCAGTGGTTAATAAGTTGTCTTTTTTATGATTTACCAGAAATGTCCACCAAAAAGCTAAATTTTGATTGATTCATGGAGGACATGTTGGTTTGACATATCTCCATGGAACACACTCTAATGGACTTTAATCCTTAATCATATCACCCAAATTTTGTCCCGACCTGTGCAGTGGTTTTAGAAAAGTCGTTTTCACGAAAACTGTGCAAGCCGCCCACCCATTTGGCCAATCAAGTTCTCTTGGACAAACTTGCGTTTATAAAAATTGGCCAAAATCAAAGCTGGCCGCCGGCCAAATTAGTTGATCAGCTTTATTTGAACAAACACGGATCACTATGCCCTACGAATGTTTCCTGCCAAATATACTTGAAATCGGTCACGTTGTTCTCAAGAAGACATTTTAATTTTCCCATTGCTTTAGTATTAGAGCTTTTGGCTGGAAAACGATCCAAGATGGCCACCAAACCGTTTATCCAACAGTTTCGAAAGTGGTAAATAATAAATAAAACCAATTTCAGCTTGAAAATCCAGCAAATAAAAAAAATCTAAAATGACAGTCAAATGTTTTTTACCCATCAACTTCCCTTCAACAAACTTTAATCGTACTTAGGCACTAGTGCTATCTCCCAAATTTGGGCGCAATTCGTTCAGCAGTTCGGGGGGGGGGGGGTGGGGTGGTTGGGAGGGGAAGAAGTAGTTTTCGCTAAACATAGGTTATCCAAGATGGCCGCCAAACGATTTGGCCAATCAAATTCTCTTGAACAAACCTGGTCCAGCGCTTGCGCTAGAACATATTTCATGACGTCTAAATCGATCGCTGAAATGATCGCTGAAATGGTTTCGGAAAAGAAGTTGTTTAAAGACGTTTCTAATAATAGGCAAAGTGCAAGATGGGTGCCGGCCAAGTTGGTCGATCGGCTTCCTTTGAACACGCTTGGATCCTATGTCTTAAGGATGATTCCTGCCATAAAGCTTATACTTGAAATAGGGGCACTGGAGAAGACATTTAAATTTCCCATTGCTTTAGTATGTTTGATTTTGGCTGGAAAATGATCCAAGATGGCGGCCAACTTGTTTATCCGACAGTTTTGAAAATGGCAAATTTGAAATCAGAATATCCAAAGACATATAGAAAACCAATTTCGACAGACACGGGTTTCCGGTTTTAGGCGCATTATAATTGTAAACTGTTTTCATTTTTTTTGTAAAATGAAAGAAGTGGTGCCCATGTCGGCTGGTGACGTGGTGCGTTTGGCATTAAATAGGGAAAATGGGAGAGGCATCTCCATACCGCCAGGAGAGGCGAGAGAATTGGTTTCACTTTATCTAAAGCGTCATCGTCATTAAAACCTCGTATTACATTATTATAAATCGTGTAGTCTGAACAACCTGCAATATGTCTTGGTGGGTGTGGGACGGAGTGTTGGCTTGGTACAAAATTCTGCTTTAAAAACCACATGGACATATAGGCTACGGCGATGTTTATTATCCCGGTTATATTGGCATTGCTTGCAACCTATACTATATCAAATGCATCACATGATATCCAATGTCACGCATACAGCGAGTATAGGCGTTCAGACAGGCGTACTTCGAGTTGAGATTTCCGGGTAAAATACCATGCGCGAACCATCAATTTGTCAATGGTTGATCCAAGATTAGAAACTTGAGAGCATAATGGCCGTATAGTCATGATCAGACTCGTTTAGAAATTCTGCACACTATCTTGAGGCACAATCTGCTGAATGATGCTGCTGGTTACGATTTCAAATCACTGTCAGCAATTTGATACACGGCAACTGTAATTTGTAAAATGTAACTACCAGTGGTAATGTTGTGAATACAGAATGACAGCAGAAGCCGTTAATTTGAACATTTACGGTTTAATAAATATTATGTTGTATATTTTGGATCTAATTTGAGCTGTTGATGCCTATGTCAACAAGAGGTTCCTGCCAAATTAGTTTCAAAATATTCAACCCCATACCACAATGGACCTTTCCATTTTAGCTATGCCCCGCCCATCTCTATCTAAGCTCGACCAACACCTCGCTCGTGCTGGGATCGATCGATCTCTGACTATCAATTTTCAGAAAACCATACAGGGAAGCTACTGAATATATTGGAACTAATTTGACTGGGCGCCGTTGCTGCCTATGACCTTTGTTTATTACACAAATTAGTTTCAAAATATTTAGCAGCATGTTTATTAAATAATAGACGTACAATTCGTATAAAGTGCCGGATTATTAATAGTTAAATACGGGGCAAACATAATCATTTATGACGTAATGATTATGATGTCATCCTACACGCCGCTTAGCTGATTATGACGTCATATGACGCCAAATGACAGAAGGAAATTTGAATTGTTATCTTTAAAATTTAGACATTGGGAATTCAGGTTATAAAGCGTTATGCTCAATTTTGAATGCAGCACCGATCTGATCACCGGGCAATCCGATCACTGCGCAATCCGATCACCGCGCAATCCGATCACCGCGCCAGGACTGCATTTATTAATAAGTATACAAGTGCAGACTTAGGGGAGACAGGGGAACAGTGGACCATTTTTCATGCTTTGAGCCATAGCTCTGCTATCACGAGTCAAAGTTTAATATAAACTGTAAGTCTGTAACGTATTCCATGGATTTCGCTCCATTTTCACAAATTTGATCAGTCACCATCCTATCACAATATGTGATCAAAATATTGATGTCAACGTGGCCCGCTGTTCCTGGGCAATGTGGTTCACTTCATTGGGTACAACAAGCCATTTGTCGAATATATAGAAAAAGGATTTTAAACATCATGAAATTAATTTTATTAGGAATTTCAACATAAATAAAAATAAGGGGCCATCTGAATGAGAGGCCATATATGCTATTCACCAATATCTCTCATGGGACTAATCTTGTCAAAATTTACATAAGCCACAGCCCAGAAATAACGTAACTTGCTTCCAATTAAAAACAGAAACATGTCAGTTATTCAAATTTTGAACGTGGACTGACAAATATTCTCTTGAATATTTTGAACTAAATTTGCTTGCAAGGCATTATTAGCCTCGCTGGCCATAGCTATGTACGTAGAAGGCTTCATGACCAGGTAATGTTAAACTCAATGCCCTTCCATGACCAAAATTACACCATTTTGTGACTATGAAGTGCAATACAACACGTATTGTCATCCTGAAAATGTGTTTACCCCTTTGAACATGAAATCTCATGAAAAAATCATGTATAATTTAATAAATAATCCATTGAATAATTTGAAACTAATTGACTGGGAGCTGTTCCTGCCTAAGGCAGATTTCAATGGCTTAGTTTTCCATGACCTTTACATAACTTGTGAGAAAAAACGACCAGACGTATATATACTGGTCTGGCGTTTTGTTAGCTTACTAAAATACTTACCACTCAATTCACTGTTTGCTAAAAGTCACCTGACTTAGATATCTCAGAAAATTTTAACCTATTCATTCCCATGGTGTAGGTTCCCTTGAAACAAGTTTAGCAGAGATACATCCCTCCATTGGGTAGTCTTGATAGTATCTCTTTAACTCTAAAGCAGTCATTGCTCTAGGGAACCGGTTCCTCTATTCCTATAGAGAACATATAAACGAGTCTGTGAGCATGCGCACTTATGCTACTATGCATGCGACCGAGTCCAAGCCGTCATTAATTAATTCCACAAATTTTTAATGATTTGAAATTTAACGATGCGGGGTGGCTGAGGTGGGCCCCAGTGAATTGAGTGGTAAGTATTTTAGTAAGCTAACAAAACGCCAGACCAGTATATATACGTCTGGTCGTTTTGTAACACAACAAAAATACTAAGCCACTCAATTCACTGTTTGCTAAAACACAGAATTGGTTAGAGCCCAAATACTAGGTGGGTTGGTAAATTGCAAATCAGGAATGAAAGGTTAATCACCAAAAATACTAAAACCAACTAAATCGCTGAAGTGCTGAAATAGCACGAACAAACAAATGTTCGAAATAAAATACAATAATATAATGATAATTATAAAATCTCAGCAAAGAGAATTTAAAAGCAGCCGTGAGATGGTGAAGAAGACGGCTGACTAAAGAATCTAGGCAATTGAGCCTAGGTTTGAGTGGCGAAACGAGAAATGTCAGATTGTGAATTGAATCTGATCTTTCAGATAAAATTAATGTAGAATCTGACATTTATACTGCAACTTACATAATGTCGTCCACTGATAGATCTGCATAGAATGCGAAGGAGAAGGCCATACCACGAACATCGTGTGCCTTAACACAAACTGAGTGTCTCCTGGAGATACATTCTAGTGTCAATTAATGGTGTCTGTAATCCAGTTGATGAGATGCGCGCTTACTAAACAAATTCGCATAAGTAATCTGAACGGTAGATCTGCATAGAATGCGAAGGAGAAGGCCATACCACGAACATCGTGTGCCTTAACACTTACTGAGTGTCTCCTGGAGGTACATTCTAGTGTCGATTAATGGTGTCTGTAATCCAGTTGATGAGATGCGCGCTTACTAAACAAATTTGCATAAGTAACCTGAACGGTGTTTCAAAAAGATATTTTAAATTGGGCATAGTTTTCGGAAAGGATTGAAAACAATTAATTAGGTTTTATATATATATATAAGATCTCTTCAAGGGCAAAGAATGAGGCCAGCTCTCCTACCACCTAGAAAAGATCATTCCCAAAAAGAATATGAATATCAAAATGCCATCTAACAAACGCGGCCGCGAATGATTTCAGAGTTATACAATTAAACAGATGGACCCAAGAATGAATTAATAGAGGAATTTATTATAGGTATTTGCCTTTGTGCTATACCCTAAAAATACCGGTACCATGGATAAATGATGTAAATACTTAATAACTCTCAAACCGGCTTCTAGAAAACAAAGGATAGATGCTAGTGAAAACGATAACACCACCCCAGCATACAGGGATTTAAATCATCAAAAAATATGCCATGAATCTATGACTTGATGATGGGATGCAGAATCGGGCGAGATAATGTGCTGTTCTACAACCATTTGAAAACCTTAAATATACTCTGGTAAATTCTCCTGTAACAGATAGTTTGAATTGATTAAGAATACTCTGAAAAACAGGTCTCTTGGAAAATACCATATATACATATTGAAGATTTGTGGAATGATGAACTGAAAGCTGCTGTTAAACGAGATAGAAAATCAGCAAAATTGGTAAGACGCTTTGGATTTCCACAAAGAGGACTACGAGATCCACTGAATAACTCTCATTGGGCCAAGCAGGAGTGATTAAAGGGATAATACATTCTGCTGACAAAAGTTCTTAAAGACAATTGTACTAGAAACCGCTGACAAAAGTTTTTAAATACAATTGGCACTAGAAAGTTAAATTGAAGATAATTAAAAAAAAAAAAATGTGAAGTCTATGACTGGGCCAGAGCATCTACCGCCAGAGCCTAGCCTGGAGGAAGAATATGAACATCAAATCTGGACACTATACTGAGTAGAAACTTAATGGGATGTAATAAATGAGCTACAAGGAAAATCATTCTACCTGGAATGTGAGCTGCTGAAAGTTTTGCTGACATCTCCACCGCAGGAGGAAGACCAAGACTCCAGACAAAATATGATAACCTCAACTGCCCTGCTTGTTGATGAAGGTCACTACTATAGAAATGACTGCATGAGCAGATAGGTGCTTGTGAAAGAGACAATATCTCTTCATTCTCCAATATTCCTGAGTATTGAAGAGGAATACTAGAGTATTAGTTCCTGTTCTAGTTCCTGAAAAGGAAGAGAGTAGTAAGACTACTTTATCTGATTCCATAGACACAAGAACGAGATCCCCTCCCCCAAACACGTAAGAACAAGACATCAAACTGGACCTGCAGATGGATTAACTGGTGAATTGGTACCGATGACACCCAACGAATGAAAATGCAGTGTATGCAGTCGTGGTGAGGGACAAAATTCTGAATTACCAGACTTGACCTTCGTACACAAAACTGACTCCATTCGGCCAAAATTTTAACACAATTAAGCAACCTTCCAAGCCAGAGGAATCCCAGACTGGCTATGATGTAATTAAAAGAACCCAGATCCAGTTAGGACAAATTCTGTATATATAGAAATATCAGAAAACACTGTCCCTTATCCTTGACTAGACCAGTGATGACTAGGCAAAATGACTCCATGTCCATATTATTCCTTTCATCGATGAACTCCATTTCTGAGACAACATAGTAGGAAAAGAGTTGAATATAAAACGATTGACTAAGTAATTTTTGTCTCAAACAGTATCAAAGCAGCCATGGGTTCCAGACAAAATAATTCCAAAATATACAACAGAATTAGTATTAAATCATGAAGTGTAAATTTTTTGGAAGTTGTCAGAAAAGGATAAATATATGAGTTGAAGATAAGAGCCGAGACCCTATAAAAGATGATCTGCCAGCACCTCATAATCCTTAAAGTCTGGATTCTGCCATTCCTCCACTGTATCCTACTTGAAAAGAGCAGAAAATTATTGATCAGGAACAGAAGCAGGACTAATGTCAAAGGAGACCAACATGGTTTGATAGAAAAAAGGGGGATTCAATGACTACATTGATTGTACCTTATATGTAGGAAATCTGCTACCTAAGACATGCATGAGGCTAGCTATACCCATCCCACCCCTGATAGAGTAGAGATTATATAGAAGCGCTTAAGCATGACAGCTAGGACCAGAATAAACCTGCAGAATCTTATTTTACAAATCTAATTTTAAAACCAAGCTAGTATGATATGAGCCCAATTGTTAATATCTTTATCAGATGATTAAACAGGAAAGAAGTCCATCAAACCTGTGACCAGATCAATGATGGATAAGGACAAAGGACTGAAACTACACAGAAGGGTGAAAGGAAAAAACCATATTCCACAATCCATGCAAAGGCAATAATCCAATCATCTTGGTTAGGCCCCCTTGAGGAATTTATTTAATAATGCCTGGGAAATTTAGAATTTAGAAGAATAAAAAATAGGCTTGAATAGATAAGGCTGAGAAGACCTCTCCATATGACAATAATAGAAATAGATATATCCCTAGACAAATAAAAAGATCAAAATTTCTACTGAACTCGAGAAAGGAGCGGTGTAAATCTTGATAAGACAAAAAAGATTTTGTTATTGTGACAAGCTTACATTCACCCATAGATATGCTTCATCATGGCGAGGGATCCTACTGACAGAAAAGAAAGACTGAAAAACTATGTTAAAAATAAATCAGGCCAGATATGATACTAAAAGATAGCAAACCCCTATTCACAATTAAAATAATAAAGTCTGACGCACTTATTTGCAGATTGATATTAGTCGAAAGATGGAGGCTGATAGTTAGAGTGTAATACATGAGAAGATTCAGGAGCAAAACGAAATCTAGTGAAATCAAAACGACAAAAGCACTGCTAGGATCATAAGAAAAAATTAAATTATTCCTAGAAGATAAATGCGAAGAGTTGGGTGTACACAAGGTTTCGAAGGATGAGGATAATTGGATGGTTCAGCCATTGCACTAAGAGCAACTAATAAAGAATTAAAGAATCCAAAATAAGAGCCCCTGAAATAGGGCATTTAAACTGTCAAGTGATTTAGAAACAAACAATACCAGCAAAACACCAGAAGTGATTTGATTTGGCATACCTAAACCAGAAGTTTAATTATAATCAGTTGCTATGCCATAAAAATTGAGTTATAATCTAGGTAATAATACTGAGCACAGGACAATTAGGCCTCATGGTCATCTCTTCTTCATTTATCTCCATGCCTGTGCCGTCACTTCTAGTCATGGGTTGCGTGTACGGTGTAGTCATACATTGGCTTGACTATGCCAAAGCCTACCTAAACCATTTTCGAATGTTTTAAGAGATGGTGTGGAAACAACATGTTCAGACCAACATTTCACAGTTTACACACCCCTTAGAGAGAAAATTTTTCTAACTAGGTTAGTTCTCCCCTCTTCTAGACTTTCAGATGATTTCCACGAGTAATAGTCAATTTGCAAGCAGAATGTTATATTTGACTATAACAATTAATCGATTGAGAGCCGATAGAATGATCCCTCATAGCCTGGGTACGTGCTCTATATATCCAATTTCACCCAAGTTAAGTACCCACAGAAAGAATTTACAAAATGATGAGAGATTAGATTATACATTAAGTAGGGAAAAACCCCATCTTAGGGCTAATAAAAGTGGCTGATAGTCAAGAACTTTCCTGATCCAAAGGCTATGCTTGCTACTAAAACACTGAGATCAACACACATCTCTGATATAGTAAAACTTGGTCATCAAAGTTTGTAGCGTTTACTATCAAAATATCAACCATTTAACTCTCGAAGTTATTAGTCATAAGTTGCAACTGAAATAAGTTGAATCTGAATGAGTACCAGCAAATATGGGAGTGGCGTATTTACTTAAAAATCCATAAATAGGTCGCACATTTATGCTCAATTTACATGTTCTAAAAAATTTGCGCGCACTATATACAAGGATAAAACTTATTTTCCTCTGAATTTTTAAACATCTTAACGTCTGAAGATACCACGAAAAAACCCTTCACAAATCTTGTCACCTCGCGGCTATGCTTAATGTATACCTGAAAACATCATTAGCAGAAGTGAAATTATTAAATTGAGCAGCCTAAATATTGCGTATCCTTTAATAAAGATTGTTTTTTCCATCAAAATTAATCCTAACCTGACATAAATGTCGTCTTTATAATATATAAATCAGAATCACGTGATAATCACATGATATATAAATCACGTGATATTATCTGACCCGATTAGGTTAAAGCAAATTTTAATGAAGTAGGTTAAGCGAGTACTCGGATATAGATATCCTGGAATCGGAAATTCGGCAATGAGATCTACGCTTCTCGTCAGCGCCTCCAAACGGAGATTTACTTTGCCAGTGTCCGGCTCGCTAACAATAGACGCTGGCTACCCAGTTTAATTATCGGCCGTTCATGCAATTTTTCTAGAACATCGCATTACGTTTTAGATCATTTTAGGTTCACATTACAATATAACCAGTAATATATATAATAAGTTTTAACGCTAGATTTAGAAATCAAGTGAACGCAAGTTTCTCCCTAGATTTACAAATCAAGTGAACCTGATAATCTGGCACAGGCTTAATAGCCTCTAACAAAAGCGGGTTATGTGATTACGAGGATTCAATTCAGTATCGTAATTTTGAACATCCGGGCATTCCGAGATCGTCCGACATTTGCCAATTTACGACACACTAAAGAGGATATCCCATAGCAACGCAATGTTTACATTTTTCATGAAACTACGGCCATAAAAAATACTTGCGTCGACTAACCCCGCCAGGTATTAGAAAACATAAAATCTCGAGTAATTTTTATAAGATATTAAATAAAAGGTAAAAAGGTTTCATGGCCCATTGCTAGTAATGTTAAATTAGCCTGCAAAAACGCCGCCAATTGAAAGCGAACACCGAATCGCGAATTAATACGATGGTCTTTATTGTAATACGACTGACATGACTGACTGATCATCATGAAGTAATTGCGAGTTTCATGTTAGTTGGTTAGTAACGGTCCTTAGAAGGACCACTCGCTTTTCTTCAGGGGATGATCGTGGTGTATCCTTGTGGTGTTCATCCGGTCCACCACGCCTGTTTGCACCACTGTCACATTCTTAATAGATCCAATAACTTCCCAACCGGTATATTACATAGTTATGTAGGATACCTTATGTAGGATTCGATCCAAACCGGTATGTAGTATACCTTATGTAGGAAAGAATGACGCTCGGAAATACGTACCTAGTCAAAACTCTTAATTGATCCGCTAACTTCCCAACCGGTATGTTACATATGTTATGTAGGATACCTTTCGTAGGAGATGTTCCAAACCGGTATATAGTATACCTTTCGTAGGAACGGAGCCTCGTGGCTAAAATAGGATCAGAGTTATTGACTTCACCTGGCTTGTAATGTGAAGCTGGCGCCATTTTCTTTCAACTTGGTCACAACGAACTTTCTGCTCATATTCACGTAAATTATAACCATTTTACATAAGTACTATGACTTATTCAACAAAGACCACTTGTACTGTGGTATTCATGAAAAGCAAATGTGGATGTAGCTCCACAAGATTATGGAATGAATAGGATTTGTTGAGATAAAAGTTAGGTGTTTCCCGTAATACAGAAAATTAATTAATGAAGGCTTGGACTCGGTCGCATGCATAGTAGCATAAGTGCGCATGCTCACAGACTCGTTTATATGTTCTCTATAGGAATAGAGGAACCGGTTCCCTAGAGCAATGACTGCTTTAGAGTTAAAGAGATACTATCAAGACTACCCAATGGAGGGATGTATCTCTGCTAAACTTGTTTCAAGGGAACCTACACCATGGGAATGAATAGGTTAAAATTTTCTGAGATATCTAAGTCAGGTGACTTTTAGCAAACAGTGAATTGAGTGGCTTAGTATTTTTGTTGTGTTACAAAACGCTGCTTTTCCAGTTCTATATTTAGAATTTTATGACCCTCCATGATCAGTACAGACCCTGTTTAACCCGTTAACGCTTTAATCCTCGAATTTATTCAATACAATTTCAATTTTCTCATAGAAAATGTCCATTTGCAAACCAAGAGAAGACTATTTTGGAAATTAGGTTATCGAGCCGGTTATTCCAGCGGTAAATTTTCAAAAATAGTCATCTCTTGGTCTGCAAATGGACATTTTCCAAGACGTCTGCAGAAGGCGGTATTGGCTGGTATGAAGGTTAAAGAGTCAGTGACTAAATTTGTTCAAAAAATTAAAAATATTTACTTATTGAATGTCCATTTGCAAGCCAAGTGAAAACTATTTTTGAAAATTGACCACTGGAATGGCTGGCTCGATAACCGAGCCAGTCATTCCAGTGGTAAAATGTCAAATATCGTCTTCTCTTGACCTGCAAATGGGCATTCCACAATACCACTACGGATGCCAGTTTTGGCCGGCTTCGTCGTGAAAGGGTGAATAATGGCCCACTCTAACATTATCAGGCTTTGTCAACTGTGGCCGGACAGCATGTTTTAACATTATAAGACTTTCTCATAATCCGCCATTTTAACTGGCTCTTGTTGACCTGACTATTTCAAGCTAATATTCTATAGTTTCTAGCTATACGGTTAGAAATACAAGACCTCTGCATTTTAAAGTACAAGCATATTTTGTTTCATCTACCAACATCTTACTCTGTGAAAACATTTCTTTAAACATAAATATTTAATGTCTCAATATAGTGAGTGGTTGTTGACACACTACATTTTTTGGTTATACAAGAATAATTTATACTTTTCCACGTTTATTGATAACTTAATCACAATAATCCCTTCAACCTTGAAATCCCATAATCTTACTTTTTGTTCAATGACCCTTTCCAGTTTTAGCTAGGTCCCTCCTATCTCTACTTAATCTCCACCCACACCTCGCTCCTGTTGGGATCGATCGACCTCCGTGCCCTGACTATCTATTTCCAAAACATATATAGGCAAATTATTAAATATTTTGAGACTAATTTGACTGGGCGCAGTCAAATTCGTTTACAGTTTTAAACATATTCAACAACATGCTTATTAAATAGTACAGACATACAATTCGTACAACAAAGCTTTAGTCCGACATAAAAATGCGTTCATGACGAACTTAATTACGCCATTTATGACGTCATTTATTATGACGTCATTCTACATGTCACGTAGTTAATGATGACGTCATACGATGGATGGGTAAACTGGAAAGGTCAATTATGCGTGTAAGCTGTTGAACATCTCGAAGCTAATTTGATAGGAACCCGTTTCTGTCATAGTTAGCAACAGCTTGTATTCAAATTAATTTCAAAATATTTAACAAAATATCTCTTCCCTCGAGAATGATTGCTCGTACTTGTTTTTTCGGGATCAAAGGGTTACATAAATGGCATGCTTTTCCCGTGGCCTCAGGTACACTTTGCATAGAGGATTCACATTAGTACACGTGTTATCCCATTCTGCGTTAACTTAACCCTTTGATGACCAGGCCGGTCAAAATGGTCTCTGTAGTGGTCTTGAGGAGTGCCCATTTGCAGGGCAAGAGAAGACTGCTCTTAAAAACTGACCACAAGAATGACTGGCTCGAAAAAACTAGCCAGTCAATCCGGAGGTAGATTTTAAAAAGTTTTCTCTTGAAATGGACACGGACTAAGCAAATTTTTTGATGTTCTTAACCACTAACACTTTAGTGGTAAAGCTGGCCGATAATATCCTCTGCAGTGGTCACAAGAGATATCCAGTCGCAAAACAATGGAAAGCTATTTTGTAAATTCTAGGGGTATATCTAAAAATGTCTTGGCTTGTAAATGGAAAATCGCTGATCAAAATTTCAGTTTTCTTGACAAAATTTGACCTTTAAAGGGCTAATTGACATATGTAACATTCAGAGCGAGGTGACGGTTTGTTGTCACAGGAGGTGGTAAGTATGCCAACAGGACATGAATTGGTCCATTATATTATTGTGGTAGATGAAACCCCATTAGGAGGAAGGTTCCTCATTATAGACCTCTCTAGGAACAATGCATTACGTTTGTTGAGTAACATTTACGACAATTCGTTGGGATAGGTACCACATATTCCATAATATGTATTTTGTGATCTTTTCCATCAAAAACCTTTGACAGATCTATGGATATTCCTAGGATATGTTTCTTTCTGGCAGGAATTGCTAACCGTATCTCCTGCATTCCCATTGAAGTGGCGATACGGGATGTTGCGTAAAGTAAACAACACGTGAAAACATATGCGAAACAATATCGAGACAAATAATTTGTATAATTGTTATCTAATTAGTTAATCAGTTAACCTGTTAAATCCAGTTTTTTCAGGAGATTTGAAAATGTTTGATGATCGGTAGAAGTCGGGGAGCTCGGCTACTGCGAATCTTTAATAGGTGGTACATAGGAATCCACAGAATTCACCTTTTCAGTTTATCCATCGATCATCATACATCATATGATGTGCATACTGACGTCATAATCATGACGTCATGAATGATTCCAAATAGTTGGTATTTAATGCTTAATAGTCCGAGGAGTTGTACGAATTGTAGGCCTATGTCTATGCTATTTAATAAACATATCACAGGTAGCAACAGCACCCAGTCGAATTATTTTCAAAATATTCAACAGCTTACCTGCTTAGTTTTCTGGAAATTTATAGTCAGGGAGATCAGAGATCGATCGATCTCAACACGAGCGTGGTGTGGGCGAAACTTAGATAGAGATGGGCGGGGCATGGCTAAAACTAGAAAGGTCCATTGAAATAGCGCGATGGCAGCAACAGCTCCGAGTCAAATTAATTTCAAAATATTCAACAGTTTACCTGCATATATACCGTCAAAATTGGATTCTATGAAGTCAGGTTTCAAAGTACATAAATCGATTCTAATACGCCGAAAGCGTTGGCGGGGCGTAGCCTAAGATAGGTGGGGCATAGCTAAAATTGGATCCGTCGATTATGCATTTAGTCAGCAAAATTAGAACACGTGGGTCACCTGAATTGTAATCCTAAAAGTGCCTTTCTAGATGTGCTTGAGATTGATAGTGGCTATTTCAATCATTTAAGAAGATCTGACATAGGAGAGCCAACTAAAATGCCAACTCAGCTCGATAAAATCTGTGACCAGCGAATTGTGGAGCTATCTGGCTTCATGAATTGCATAGATGCGATATAGGGTCTTATTCTAGAAACTCTTGATGGTGTAGATGTAGATTTTTATGTATATCATCGACAATGCTACCAGAGTTTTCAAGTGTGTGAATTGAAGGGCTCCGAAACGCCAACTGAGGCCGTAACATCTGAGTGATATACTTCCACTTCTAAACTGGAATCTGCTGAGTGTAAGTTTGTGTTTATCACAAGAATGCTAACCTGAATGTATATTTCGTGAGAAACTGTGGAGAGGGCATATGAGAATACGGTTTCAAAGATGCACAACACGTCTACGTGACGACAGCTTGGGCTTCAATCTATTGCAGTATGAATGGCCTCACAGGCGGGTGCATGGTAAGGAGACATTTAGTTCGTCATGCTGTTGAGGCTCAGTACCACCACTACTGCCATGGCAAGATCCAACATGTGTAGCAAACTCGGACTCTAGACACCGAGCAGGCTCGCCAGACCGCTGCTCATGAGGAGGAACTCAACTCGTAGTCTTTGAAGGCAATAAGCGACACCAGTGACCTAGATATTTGAATCGTTGACCTAAACTACTTCTAGACTGCCGTCATATAAATGGATGTGCCAAATTGAGTGATTTTAGCTTCTTGCATGTCACAGTTATGGCCAAAAATACATATTTCGGTATGTACTTAATGACCCCGTGACTTGGATATTTAACCCGTTGACCTGAGACTCAAGCTACTTGTAGCCAATCCCAATATAAAATTTTTAATTCTTCTTGCATGCTAGGGCCAAAAGATCATATTATGGCATGTGTGAACTTGTAAGCTGCTTATATGTCTTTTTACCTGAAGCTTATTATGTGTCAAATTTGGTATTTCCATCCTCTTGTATTCCCAATTTGGGGCTAAAAGTGCACATTCCGGTATGCATTTAATGACCTCCTGACTTAGATATTTGCCCATTTGGCGTGAAACTCAACCGTATTTCTAGCAAGTCCCATTATAAAGCAGACAGCCAGACAGACAGGTAGACAGAATCAACCGAAATACTTATAATAATGCGTTAATAATGCTTTTATTTTTATACAAATGTATCATGATATCTGTGCTAAAAACTATTATTATGGATTGGACAGGAATACAATGTTTGTTTCAACTTCGTTTAATGCTGTGTATTCTGTTATAGCTTCCCGTTGATGTGTTAATTGTGTGACGCTCTCTCGTGGACTAGCATGGTCACCAATTTTCGCCGACACCAGCGTACCCATCACACTAGTTTCCCCAGGTGTTGAGAGTGACGCACGTAATGACGTTCTCTCTAGGTATGAACGAACCGTTGGATCACCGACAGTTTCAAAATTGCACTCGCTCGGTACAGCACAAATACGATCATATGTATCAAATTTGGTGATTCTATCTTGCGTTCCGGAGATATGCTGCAGACAGACAGACAGGCAGGCAGGCAGGCATGCATGCATGCATGCAGGCAGGCAGGCAGGCAGGCAGGCAGGCAGACATGCAGGCAGGCAGGCAGGCCGGCAGGCAGGCAAGCAGGCAGGCATACAGGCAGGCAGACAGACAGCACCAACCGAAATACTTATAATAATGCAATACTAATACTGTCATGTTTATACAAATATATCATGATATCTGTGCCAACACTATTATTTTGGATCGGACAGGTATACGAAGTTTGTTTCGACTTCATTTAATGCTGTGTATTCTGTTATGTCTTCCCCGCGAGGGGTTGATTTTGTGACGCTCTCTCGTTGACTGGCATGGTCACCAATTTTCGTCGACACTGGCGTACCCATCACACTATTTGTCCCACGTGTTGAGAGTGACGTACGTAAGGACGTTCTCTCTATGTAAGTACGAACCGTTGGAGAACCTGCAGTTTCATCACAAACTTTTCCTATTGCTGATGTGCCATTTTTACTTGTCGCAAGCAACCGTTTCACAGATGTTGTTGATTTCTTGCCACTCTGATTGACCCTGGTAAATATAATAATTAACAGTAAACAACTAAGTAAGATGTTAAGAAATAAATGTTGTGTTCTTGCGACGTAGGCAGCCTCATGAGAAATGTTAGTGATTTAACGACAGGGAGACAGACAGACAGACAGACAGACAGGCAGGCAGGCATGCAGGCAGGCAGGCAGACAGACAGACAGACAGACGGGCGCAAAGGGCGGGCGGGCTCGCAGACAAGAAGGCGGACGTGTAGGCAGATAAAGAGGAGGACAGGCGGGCGAGTTTGTGTGAGGGTGGGCAGGCAGGCAGGTAGGTGGGCAGATTTTTGCCGGTGTGCGTGTATTGACTGGGTGTGAATTGAGTGGTTGGGTGGAGGTGGGTGGGTGGGTATGAGTCAGCCAGCGATCCAGTAAGCGAGAGACTGCCTGGGCGGTTGGGCGGGCAGAAGATCGGATGAGCGGGCTGGCGGGCGGGCGGGCTGGTGAGCGGGTGGGATGGCGAGTCGGTAGACATGCGGGTTGGTGGGCGTGTGGGAGTGTGGGTGGGTGCGCGATTGGGCAGGCGGGCAAGAGAGCGAGTGCTTAGGTTGCTCCTAGAACATTTGGATCCAGATCCGGTAAATATTATGAAAATAGGATCCGGGTTCAAATACGTATTTGAACAAAATGTGTGTGTTTTGTATCCGTACCCATATCTGGAGACGGATCGACAACAGGTGGTCAACTTATCTTGTCACAAGAATGATTTCTGTTTAACACCAATTGAACTACTGTGTCACTCACCATTACCTTTCTTATGACCTCTCCTTTACGCTCGATCCATCTATCGAGTAAAGAGTAACGGTGGAAAAGAAAGAAAATTTGCGTGACAAAGACAGGGAAACACTGTTACTTTGGACAACACAAGGAGACGAAGTGTAGCATTAAAACTATTGATATGAAAAGCTAAGATATCATGGCACAGGCCAACTCATTGTCCCCCATCGACAGATGAGAAATATATTAAGAATTAGTTTTGTGTTTATAAATAACGTCATAAATAGTGTTATCAAGGCCAAATCTTTCGGACGGTAAGTGGAGATAGAAGGAAGAGGAGCTGGAGGCTGTATAAGAAACACTGCGCGCGTGTGAGCGTGCGTGCGTGCGTACGTGTGAGCGCGCGTGCGTGCGTTTGAATGTGCGCACGGGGGTGCGAGCGAGTCAGCGTGAGTGCGTGCTTGCGAGTTCTCCCTATTCACCTTCACAGTGTAAATAATTGGCAGCTAAATTGCATATTCGTCTACACAATAATAAGACACTTCACACAGTCAGTACACATCAGGTTGGTTGTCATAAATGAGTTCCGCAGATATAACGTAAATATTACATGGATGCAACAACGGAACTCCCATCCCAGATGCATCCATCATGCAGATATGCTGTGTTGCACGTGTAGCACGGATCGACCGGACGGGTACGGACCGTCCCAGCTGGGTACGTGACGACCGTTCCGGATGCGCTCCAAGCAGCCCCCCCCCCCTCCCCTTGAGTAGGATAGTACGCCTGTGTAATGCCATATAAGAGAAGTTTAGGTCAAGTTCGACTCATAACCATAGTTAGCTATACCTAATTAGAGTACCAGTCGAACTTCAAATAGTTAACTAGCTAGTCAACTATAGTCAACCGAGCACCCGACCTCGGTTCAGACGGTTAGTCCGATATTTGCATAAATTTCAAAATGGTTGACACCGATCTCTTGCCACAAATAAATGCATATATAAGTGTAAATATTTCACTAAATAACTTAGGTTTGATGAAATTATGCTTTCCCATTGCATGTCGATGTTCCCAAGCCCATATTCCTTCCAACTTTATGCCATATGGTCGCTTTTTGACGTCTTAGCAGACAAAAATAACCCATTTTCGTACCTCATTAAAACAGATGACAGAAAGAGTTAATGGAGACTGGTACCCGGCTCCAAATTTTCTGCAATAGTAATTGAATAGGGAACCGGGTACCAGCGAACTATAGTCGACTAAAATCAAGTTCGACTGGGCATAGCAACTGCGCATGATCAGTAAACCATGAAACTGACTATAGTTAGCGAGTCGAACTTGACCCTAGTTAAAACGGTTAAGTCCGTAAGAACGCGTAGCGCGCGTCAGAGCTTCCCTGGCAACACAGTCAGGATTGGGAGAGTGCACGCTTATAGTGTACCAAGTTGGTACTTGCTAGTATTATCGTCGTTCTTGGTACTGATCAGGACCAGAATAAAACGAGGATTACAGAACCTTTTACCACTCTAAAATCGGACGAGAAATGGCCGAGTTATCATTAAAAGTCTCGCTTAAATTATCCTCGAAATATTGCTTTGACGTCGTAATCGCGTGTATGCTTTAATAAATGGGGAATGCGCTGTTCAGCTAACTGCTCGGCCGCTGATTGGCTGGAGCGTCCTGCCTCTGACGTCACGAGTAGTATAAAATGGGCGAGTAAACTAGAATCTAGAGCATCATCGGCGGGAAGCCGACACAGTCAGTAAAACTCCTGGACCAACGCAGTGCAAGACGCGGGATAACCTACACCACAGCGATGCCCTTCGAAATTGAGATCTGCGCCAGTGAGCAGTCTTAGACCTTTCCGCAATACAATTTTGGAAGCTCCCGGACAGCTATGGCCATCTGGGAGCAATAAACTAATATAAGAACTCCCTTTCCGGAACTTTCTCAGAGGAGTTTCCTGCGGATGGGCCTTGCAGGCCCGATGTGATTCTACAGGATGTAGAGAGTAGTAATGGGGGGCTATGGTCGCTATTGTTCTTTTACATGGAATGTTGTTTTAACCAATCAAAACGCTCAATTTATAGTCGCTATTGTTTAGCGAACAATGGCGACTATATTCCCATAATTCTAGATTTATGGTGGCTACTGTTTGGAGAACAATGGGGACTATATGCACACGAGTGTTTTAGAATAATGGGGACCGTGTGCACACACATTTTTGAGAGCAATGGCGACTATAACCCCACACTTGAGAGATTCTAGAACACTGTCGAAGCGGCTGAATGCATATTGCTGTTCCGGTATTTTGTAAATGTTAACCCGTAAAAGTTGTGTATTTTACGTTTTAATGTAGCGGTGGCGCCCACACCCCCCCCCCCCCACCCCCTCCGTGGTTATCTACCGTGGTATGTAAGGTAAAAATAATAGATTTTAAGAGGATGACTGATAATGTAAAAAAATAGAGTTTAAGAGGTGATCTGATAAGGGAGGTCGTAGGAGGAGGAGGAGGAGGAGGAGGCTGAGGAGGAATGCTATGGCGGCCGGCCTCTGCCTGGCGCTGTTCTCTGTGCATATTTAAGCGGGCCTGTCTAGTTCACTGTCGATATTCCATCGACCACTTTTGAAGGATCAGAATGTGTGCTTGTGTATGCATGTGTGAAGAGGGTTGTTGCATGTAAAAACTTTATTACATTATTTTATTTTTTGAACAGATAAAGAGTTCTCGTTCGAATGATTTGTGGGCCCTGAAAAGGGCCATGTTTTGAGATAGGTCTCAGTCTTCGCAGATCTGCACAGGCGTGGTTGTCAGCTTGGTAACAAACTGCATCATGTTTGCTTTTTTTGTATATCAGTCGGAGTATCACCGATTACAGGACACCCATGCGGATACTGTTTGATTGGTAATAGACAATAGCACTCCTTGCAGGTGTACACCATCTCTTTAGGCTCTTTTTTCTTGATCATACGCCTACAGACCCTCTCATGTTTCGACCGTCGGCATATGGTGTCGTGGATGTCGATGGAAAACTAACGACATCGCACATACCCAGTGTCTGATCTGTCAAAGTTTGTACTGCTGGCCATTTTAGCCGAATGTACATTAACATTTACATTTATACTACATCGCTCTACTACAAAAAATATAAGGAATATCACGTGAGATGACTATCGACCTATCAAAAACTGTCGTGTACCGGCCTCCATATAATGACACATACATGCAGGCGAAAATATTGGATATGTTCATGGGCTAGACGCGATGGATCAGTTTGTTAAATGGTTAACGCGCATACAATCTGTGCGTGTTAAAAAGGTATCCAGGGAAATATGTTTTCTCTGTGCACCTCGTTATTGTTCATACTGCATCTATGGTTCGCTTTTAATCCTTCAATTTGTATGCAAACGCGATAACCTTCATCAAACCCTCAAACATGAAACTAAGTGGCTTCCTACCAGTCATTTAATTTTCAAAAAACCCGAGCAAAGTTCATCTCTATGTGGGTAATATATAGGTAAACCAAGCGATGTTGTATGTATAATATTATATAGCTAATAATCATGCATCTCGTATTTAAGTAGTGGTCTGTAAAGCAACAGTCATTTAATTATTAAATTTTAAAAATTGTTATAAAAATGGTGGGAACAATGTCCACCATCGTCATAGTTGACGAATAATGACGAACACCCTTGTATCGTTTAACGTATTAATTAGGTGGTCGATGCGCTCCCTCGTGGTTGTAGTAAAAAGGTATTTTGAAACTAAGCGGAATTGTGGCTTCCTATGTCAAATTGTCGCATTGAACAGCACTTTTTTTAAGAGTTTGTGTGCATGAAGGAATTAGTGCGAATTGTAGCTTCCTATGTCAAATTAGTATCATAAGTATTCGCTTAAACTACCAATGCGCCATGATTTAGTTTTGAAAAAATCAGAAAATAACATCCCTGGAATGTCTGTAGAGGTGGTCGCATAACTGAGGTCGAACGAGTGAGGAGGAGGAGGGATGAGGTATGCTAGCACGGTGCTGCCTGGCACGAGGGATGAGGTATACTAGCATACTTGTTTACAAGGCCGGCAATGCGCATTGTACAAATATTTTGAAAATAATTTGACTGCGGTGTTAGCAACAACTTACTATCAAATCGTTTCCAAGATATTTAGTGAATATTTTGAAAATAATTTGACTGTCTGCACCAACTTTTGCTCAAATAGTTTCCAAAATATTTAGCAGGATACGGAGATCCCTGGAATGTCTGTAACACAACGCCAGTCAGCCAGTTAAAGGTAATACAACTAGGAAAAATTACCATGTCCGGGTACACACAGTATGAATGCATTATGAGCACCTAGTCAATGAGATCCCGACAACAAAAATAATATAGTTGGCTAACCATTGTCTAGACATTGTGACCGCAACCACCTACTACCATCACCACCACCAGCACCACCATCGACATCGATCTATCACCACCAGCACGACCAGCCACTAAGCACCAACACCCACCACCAAGCATTAACCCCACCCCATCATCCACCACAACACCTATTTTCACCAACCGCCAACCCCACCATCACCACCACCAACATCATCAGCACTCCGATTTGTATATCGAGGGATGTGGGGGGACCCGGCTGGGCAGCTACAATCATCAACTCAACACACACATAAAGAACCAATGTTTTATTTGTATCCATATTTTTACATTGAAGAAAATATTACATATGATAAAACATATAGTTACTGTAGCATAAACAAATAGTCAATGTTCTGGCGATCCATTTATCGATGACTGATTCCTTATGGATCAGATCCATCACCGACAGAATCATCATCATTATCGTCAGCATCTAGATTGTTCCTTATGTACTTCTTGATCAGACTCTCTTTTTCGAAAAGCTGGGAAGACTGATTCATCGTATGCGTACCCCTCGTAGATAAAATCTTTAATTTCCCACAAATTATTTTAATGAGTGTAGAGTTCTGTAATCTTCTCCACTGGAACATTATGTCTAATACACTTTGTAACTAAAGCATCAGCATATACGGAAATAGACACATTGCCTACACCATTTGGGTCTGTGTTCACTTCACCATCCTCATCTTCTAAACCTGATTGTTCAGCATCTAAGACCTGCTTAATATTTTGGAATATGGTAAAAAGTTCCTCATTGCCTATGGCTTCTTTTTCATCTTCACCTTCATCTTCACTCTCAGACTCTGCTGGGTCATCACTGTCTTCACTCTCTGACTCCACTGGCTCATCATCTTCACTCTTCATCTCTGTCATTTCTTCATCTTCACTGTCTAGATTTTCGCTATCTTCATTGTTATGGAATGGGATCTTATGCCACTTCAGGTCATTTGACCTATTAAAAGTTGAACCACATTCAAAACATTTATGTCTCGGCATATTGATTATTGGATAAATCTAGCAAGTATTCAAGTTACAAGGTTCTTCAAAGAAATCTGACTGCCTAACTACTCTGCAGTTACACGTCCAACCACTTTGCAATGTTTAAACTGGAATGAGAAAAGGGATTGAATTTGTACCATTTATAGGATTATATGTACTGCGGCCACAAATCCGCAACATGCGCCTGTAAATCCGCAACACGCACATGTACGCATTCATTTTGGTGTGTATGCGTGTTCAGGCATGTACATACACCTGTTGCCATCCTCAACATGCGCCCGCAAATCCACAACATGCACCCGCAAATCCGCAATATGCACCCACAAATCCGCAACATGTGCCTGCAAATCCGCAACATGCAACCGCAACATGCTGTCACAATCCACAACACACGGTCGCAATCTGCAACATGCGGTGATGGTGGTTTGTGGCAGTGGTGGTGGTGGTGGTGGTGCTAGTGGCGCTGGTGGTGGTGAAGGTGGTGGCTGATGGTGTTGATGCTGGTAGTGGTGGTGGGTGTTGGTGATGATGCTGGTGGTGGCAGTGGTGGGTGGTTGGTGGGTGTTGTTTGCTGTCGCAATGTCTAGACAAATGGATAGCCAGCTGAGGCAGTCATTCCAATGATAAATTTTCAAAAATAGTCTTCTGGCACACGCATGCGCACAAGGGCACACACCGCGGCACGCACCTACACATGCACAAGGGCACAGCATATAACTAGCAATATCACATATTAGCACGTGTGCGTGCGAGCGATACCTTTATTAATCCCTCATCTCCAACCTATATGACATATTTCAGACACCGCGCTCTCACACATTCTGACCACAATGTCTAGACAAATGGATAGCTGCCAGAGTCAGTCATTCCGATGATAAATTTTCAAAAATAGTCTTCTCTAGGGCTGCAAATTGATGCTGGTGGTGGTGGTGGTGGGGGTTGGTGATGATGGTGGTGGTGGTGGCTGGTGGGTGTGTGTGTTTACTGACGCAATGTCTAGACAAATGGATAGCCTGCAGTGCCAGTCATTCCAATGATAAATTTTCAAAATAGTCTTCTCTTGTACTACAAATATGAATATGAAGAAAATGAACAAGCACCCATGTAATGGTGTAACATGAGGTGGTCGCTTAGGGCAGGACGGAATTATATAGTAAAAACATGGTTAATACGTATCACTGCTCTGTAGCCAAAAGGATATATTTATATTTGTAGTAAGCGAACATCTATGATTATGCTACTACGCTTGTAATGTTGCTCTTAATTTTCAAATCTTTACCCGTAACAATAGCCGGTGAGTGGGTGCACGCTTTATTATCGATTTTTTTTAAACTCTTGGCGAGGACATTGTAGTATCTTGCGCTTAGAACGAGACGGGTGGTACATTCTTACATTATTCCTTAATATATGACATGTTTGTATCTTAATTAAGGATTGATCTCACGGCTATTGCGACAGTAATGGTTAAATTAAACATACGCAACAAATAATCTTTTTATCATACCTACGCTCGACATACAATTCTATAAACACATGGAGCACTCAGAGACATAATGACTACATTTTTAATCATCGTGCAACCACAAAATCTAAAAGACTGACATTATTGCAAATGCAATATTAAATATTTAAAAAACAATTTGCGCATAATGACGGCTAAGCCAACAGTCCAAACGTTTTCAAAATATTCAACAAAATAGTTTACTAATAAATTAACGTAAGCAACGAAACAGTCAAATTATTTTCAAAATTTACATCAATATCGAGCATTGGCGTACTTCCTCATCCCTCCTCAACCTCATACTCCCTCCTCCTCCTACGACCTCCCTTATCAGACCACCTCTTAAACTCTATTTTTTTACATTATCAGGCCTCCTCTTAAAATCTATTTTGTTACCTTACATCCCACGGTAGATAACCACGGAGGGGGGCGCACCGCCGCTACGTTAAGACGTAAAATACACAACCTTTAAGGGTTAACATTTACAGAATACCGGAACAGCAATATTCATTCAGCCGCTTCGACAGTGTTCTGGTGTGGGGTTATAGTCGCCATTGCTCTCAAAAAGGTGTGTGCATATGGTCGCCATTGTTCTAAAACACCCGTGTGCATATAGTCGCCATTGGTCTCCAAACCATAGCGACCATAAATCTAGTATTATGGGAATATAGTCGCCATTGTTCGCTAAACAATAGCGACTATAAATGGAGCATTTTGATTGGTTAAAACAACATTCCACGGAAAAGAACAGTAGCGACTATAACCCCCATTACTACTGTAGATGTGATGGTGATTCTTGTTGCATAACTCACCGGATCTTCAGATCCATGCTGAAAAGTGGTATCAAACTTTCGCGCTGCATGTCGCGTGTGTTAATTAACTTTTAGACCACAGTCTGGTGGGACTCTGCTCCATGCGCCGCAAGAGCTATGCGACATATCCCACACTTGTATATGCATGTTTAATTACAAATTTAGCACTCCTTGTTAATGGGCAACTTTCAAACGACCATCGCCGGACGGAAACTTTACAACAACTGTTTAAATTATGTATCAGTTAATCTGACTATCTAATGGCCATCCTTATTACCTGTTCTTCTTCACCGTCATGAGAGTGAGCTGCATCAACAGTCTGCCTGTGGTCATCTTCCCTGCATTCAAGATCGTGCCATCTCGCGCTACTCAACTGTAGCGTATCAATTTCCGTGATTTATGAACTCTTACTGTACCGATGACCAATAGGTACTCAAGTAACTATACTATTGTGCATTTACTTATTTCCGCAAATGGTACTGATGACTAATAGATACCTACCAGGTCTTTCCGACTGTATTTTTATACTTTCTGTTTCATACTGTAAATATTATCTTTATTTCCGGGTGCTCTCGACTAACAGCGCCATTAGGTCCTATGACCTGTGATATATCGTTAGCGCTGTATTAGTTAGTTGTGTATATGGCAAGTAGCTATCCTAGTTATTATATTTTGTTTCTGTGTAGAAACTCTAGGATGCAGTATGCTAGGTAATACTATACAGCAACATTCTATCTGCATTACTATATTTCCCCCAGCATCAAATTTACACTGAGGTCGCTGATCATGCTCCAATTGCTCGAGCCTGGCATGTTACCGACTAAACCTGGCTATTCTAGCTCGATAGGATAGGTTTGAAGTAGTTAGGGACAATCTCTCCGTACACTTTGTGTATGTCTCTTTTCCGGCTGTAGTGGATATGTAACACCACGCACCGGCCAGGTTGTGTAAGGGGCTCTTATTAATATCGAGTTATTATCTCTTTCTACGCTCCTCCAGCCTCACAGCTTACTAATTGTGGACTCCCTATCGACATATTAGCAGGATCCGACTCGGGGAAACTATTGGGGTTTCCGAGCGGTGATAAATAAAGTGCCGATTTACACACACCTCCCCCTGTATCATTGGATACCAGTTAATTTAGATTCCCCCGCCAATGTAGGAAGCACTGCCAAACGAAATTATATTGTAACACCGGCCAGCAGTGCATCTCTGGGCATTCTGGAACTTAACCCTAATGACAGGTAATATGTTAATTCCGTAACACACAGGTGACAGATGAGATGCAGATCGCCATCCAACTCGTTGTAGTGTCCTGGTGAGGTCTTGGAACCCACCATGCCTGTACGGGAGGGTCACTAGCGATGGATATATGTCTCTTACTCCCCACCATAAATGATATTGCATTTTCTAAATTGTTTTTGTGAACTGTGGGTTGTTCTAGTGATGTTATATGTGGTTGCAGGACAATGGTAACTGGATCGTCGTATGATCCGGGAGCTATTGCTTCATAACATGTATGCACACTGTCTTTCTGAGGTAGATGCTATGTGGGGCAACCTTCGGGAAGCTGGGCATCTTCACCAGTTAGATGTATGTGTCTAAAGATTAGGGAGGAATCCTTGCCACTTTCGGCCACAGCTTGAAATTGTATCTAATAACCAAATGGTAGGTTAGAATGTAGCAGAAGGCCCACAAATAAAGCGGCAACTACCAATGCAGTATCTTTGGACCTACATAAGACGGGGACCTATGAATTCTTTGGAAATCATTCGACCTGTCTTCATGTAAACCAGTGTGCATCACATTAGTTATGGTTTCACTAGGATTGACCATCACTTAGCCTTTTGTTTGAACAAAAGAGTGGCCCTTTTTGCCAGCTCTTTTCCTCCACTTCGGCATTGAAAGCATTTTCCTGTGACGGAGGCCCACGCGAGGCACTTTCCTCTTGCAACAACAATGTTTTGTGTGTGCTAGGGGTGTAATTAGTTTATATTAAACTACCAAGTAGCCTCGTTGTGATGCTTCCTTGCAGGGATACATATGCGAATTTACGAGTCTGTGTGGTACCTTCGGCGAGACCAAGTAGAAAGAACACCGGATTGCTCTGTGTACTGTATTATTTGCTCATTACTGTCAAACGAGTAGCATTGTTGGTATGGTTATTAATTGTGACTGCTTAAATATATCATCATGTCCAGACTTTTAAGTTAGTAATGGGCCATTATACCGGTGATACAAACAGTTGGGACGAGACCGTGAGTTTAAATCTCGGCGGCAATGGTTGCACGACCCCACTGGAATGTGAATGTTCCACCGGCTCTAGAGGCTCGTCTTTGTACCTTCCGGGGAGACGCAATACGGGATCCGCAACCCCGAGAACCATAACTAACCAGTCCTCCTGCGCATCCTGTACATGCGGTGCAATGGAGTGGAGCAACATGACAGACCAGCGCATAGCCCCGCGAGCTACACACGCATTCCCAAGGCAGTAACGGAATAACTCAAAACATGCAGAGTGGACATGGGTTCAAATTTCTTTTTATGTGAATCCTGACATATTTCTGACTACGTCTGTGATTTCCTTCTTTTTTCTGGTAAATTTCTTCTTGATGATGGTATCCCCCAGCCCAGTTACGCTATACATCGATGGTGTCCGATTTACCTTATTTATTGCCAGTGTCACTTTCATCTTGGCAGCCTCAAGGTTTTAATCAGTTTCATAAACTGCTCCTGTGTAGGCTCTTGCAATGACTTGCATTATCACACGATGTCCATGTACATGCACAAAGATAAGCTGTTAATGGCCAGATGATTAGATAGTTCAGAAGTTTATCGTGTTGTATAAAGCAGGCTACATCAACTTACAGAATAATGGCTTTGCAAAGTCATCAGCGGTAACTGCCAGGGAATCAGGCAGTACACATAAAGGGAAAGGCACACATGACATCCCAACATACCGCCAAATCAGAATGGAGAAAGTCAGACCTGTGGATAACATTGTCTACTAGAAAGCGCTTAACACACTAAGTCACACCAAAGTCATCAAGATTATCCGCATGGTGGGATTTCCTAGCCATCCACTACTAATTATGATGCAATCTGTCTACAAGAGAGCAAACAGTGAGATAGAATGGCCGAAACAGAACAGAATTTGAGGGCAGAAAATATGCTCGTCAAGGCTGGATAATCTCACCGCAGCTCTTCAGTCCATATACAGAAAATCAAATGCAAAAAGCAGAGATTGAAATCAATGAAAGCACACAGATTTCTAGCCTAAGATATGCTGATGACACTGTCCTGGTAGAGGAAACGAAATATGTATTAGTATTCAATCCAGTATGACTATTGACAGTACATTGGCAATCTACTAGATCATGTAGCTGACCCAAACCAACAGAAGCTATTTCCGTATCAAAGCAAACCGACAAGATTCCTGCGCAAAAAGACATCAATACTAAATGATCAATTTCCCTCTGCTTTTACGAGAGAGCACTTAAGTCAATGCCAGATAAAGGTGCACCACAATTCTCGAATATACCAGACATCACTATCACATGAGCAGGGGTAGAAAAAGCCCTGCATCATATTAATCCGAATAACGCTACAAGCCCAGACCAACTATCAGCAAGGCTTCTCAAAGATACAGGACTACAAAAAGTGGTATACTAGCTTTCATATTCCAACAGTTCTCAGAACAAGGCAGAGTTACATAGGAATGGAAGAGAGCACGAGTAGTCCCAGAGTTAAAAAAAATGGTGACTGGTCGAAGCCAAACAATTACCGCCCTGTGAGCATAACCAGCATCTGTTGTAAACTTCTTGAACATGTCGTGGTATTGTGGGTCATTGTGATAACCTGTATATCATTACTGCTCTCCAACATGGGTTCAGACGAAAACAAAATTGTGAAGCACAGCTCTACATCACCACAACTGATATAGCAAGAATACTTGATGAATCGGGCCAAGCAGACGCAGCAATCCTAGACTTCTCCAAAGCTTTTGACAAAGCTCCACACAAAGCTCCACATAAGAGACTCTTAATAAACTAAAATACTATGGTGTCAGAGGTCACACAGCCCAATGGATCCAGGACTTCCTTGCTAATAGAACAGAACCCGAAAAGTTATAGTCGATGGCAAAGAGTCAGAAGAAGCCAACATACTTTCCGGTGTTCCACAGGGCACACTTTACTTTCAAAGTTTGCGAAAGCATGGAATTTGCGACGATGTGTAATCGACTGTGCAATCTACTTAATTTCGCATCCATGCCACTGAAAAATGATAAAGAGGGTGGTTACAAAGTTTCCCCCAAGTATTCACTCAAGCCTTATGTTAGGAAAGAACACATTGATATAGATAAGTTGAAATGTGTTATATGTGCGAGTTTCGTGCCGGATTTCGTGGTATAGGCGTGGGTTAGTTATTATGGAAAGGCCAGAAAATTAGTGCTGATTATTACATCAGACATGCTTTGAAACCATTAAAAAAATTATAAAATGATGTTCTGAAATTGTTCCCAGGGTCAAAAGACAGCACATCCTCCAATACTTCAAAAAGAGCTTAACTTTGGTAAGGGAACAAGGTGTTGAATTCAATATCGCTGAAGGATAGATGCCTAAGTCACGCAGTGGCGGCAATGTAGTCAATGAAGCAGAAAGTTACTAGCCTCAAGAGTCTAAAATGTGCTCCAAGGTACAATGGAAGGCAGTATGTCACTGCATGATGATATGATACGCCCATGGTTGCGAAAATGCAATGCTTAAGCCCTTTCTATCTAGCGATATTATACTAAATGATACCCACCTGGTTTTCCTGGACTTGCACATGCTAAACACGCCGTATATAATGGGATTAAGGACGGAGTTGGACATTCCTGTGATAAAGAAGCAGAGGAATAATCGAGAGTCTATTTTCATTTTGCCGAAGAATGTGAATAAGGTGAATATGACGTAATATGGCGTCCAGCATATGACAAAGGCTAGAATTATGACGAAGGTAATGCACAGCGATCTCTTCTTAGCCTTTCGTAGCAGCTGACTTCGCATGCTTATATGCACCTCTTCTGTTGAATCTATAATAATAATAATAATAATAATAATAATAATAATAATAATAATAATAATAATAATAATAATAATAATAATTATTACGCTGCATTCGGAGGTACTGACTCACACGTTTTGCACGTAGAGACCCTATGACCTAGCTATTGGACTCTTTAACCGGAAACCCGAATTATCTCTAGCCAGTGACGATGTGAATAGAAGCGCCAAATTGGGTGATTCTATGCTTATGCATTTCATAGTTATGTCAAAAGGTGCATTTCTGTATGCACTTACTGACCATGTCACCTAGATATTTGATCCGTTGATCCCAAACTCATATGGTTTGTTCGCAGCCACTGTATGGATATATGTGCCCAATTGAGCAATTCTGCTACTTTGAGTTCGAGATTTGTTGCAAAGAATATGTATTCCCGTATGCATTTTGCTGCGACTGACCTAGGCATTTGACCATTTGTCCTGACAATCTGGCTAGAACCACCATGAGTGGATGTTCCAAACACGGTGATTCTGCCGTATATTATTCGAGAGACCGATATCAACATGCATACCATTATGCATTTTGTAGCACTGAGACATAGATATCCGATAGATTATCACGAATCTGAGAATCTCAAATTATTTGAGCCAATCTAATATGACTACATATGCAAAATTAGGTAAATCTTTCATTCAGGAGATTTGCTGCAGAAAACAGACACAGACAGATAGACAGACAAATAGACTGACATGCAGCTCACATAATAATAATTCAAGTTCAAGTTCACTTTATTTCTTCCAGGCTATTACAATAGGATATAAGGATAACGGTTATTATATACAGTGTTTTTGGCAGCGGAGCTAGTTTACATAACCATATTAATTTTGTAGTATATAAACGATGTATTATAAAACCGTCAATAGAATGATAACTATTTTTAATTGATTTTCAAGAGTAGTAGTAGTAGTAGTAGTAGTAGTAGTAGTAGTAGTAGTAGTAGTAGTAGTAGTAGTAGTAGTAGTAGTAGTAGTAGTAGTAGTAGTAGTAGTAGTAGTAGTAGTAGTAGTTTTTATTATTGTTAAGCATTAATTCTATGAACCCTGTCATTGTCGACGCACTGCCACTAGGATACAATTCATTCATCATCTGGAATGAAATGTTTACCTTTTAAAATTTTTAGGGGTTGAACCAGTGAATTCTGCGACACCTTCCCCTTAGCGTTTGGGAGTCGGGTATCCTACCACTAGACCAGCATCCAGAATATAAAATCTCATTCACCGGACTAGCTGTCAACCACCCGTCTCCCAACCACACGAATTGACTGGAATTGATGGTGTACATTCCAGATATTTTTACTTTGCGTTTCTGAGATCCATTCTGGGCACTCGCAAGTATGTAGTTTTATTATTGTCAAGCATTAGTTCTATGAACCCTCTCATTGAATTGAAGATACAATATTTGCAATTGATTGTACGACGCTCTCTCACTATATAGGCCAACATGATTACATAACAATTCTCGTAAGTTCATAATAATATTATTGATTTTCACGTGACTTCCAAAATCCTAATCAAATCCTAACATTGAGCCAGTTCATTGAATATTATGTTGGGCGAATATTAGATGCATCAAGATGATAATCAATAAGCGAGGCCGATAATAACTTATCAGTTGACATATTCATTGGAGAGTACATGTTTGTAATGTTTTCATGTTTGAGAGATCTGAAGATTTGCATAATTTTATGTAGACAGGCGTCTTGCATATTTTGCATAAACGTCTTTCAATTTTCTCGTCGCTGATGTTATCTATTTTGCATCTGTCACAAAATATGGCCGCCATTTCTGTAACTCATCGGCGTTCTAATTGTATCTGTAGTCTATGGGTTAGTGTTCTGCATTGGTTCCCGGTATGGTATTTGTTTTAAAGACGTTTCTAGTAAGAAATATTCTGCTTGATGTTTCTATTTCAGATTTCTAATTAATAACGTATTGCTAGTTTAGATTATCTTTATAACGTATTTCACTGTTCGTTTTTGTTAATGTGTTCTTCATAATGGTTATTGGCAATTCCTACCGAGTTAAAAATATCTTTTATACTTTCAAACCATTTAACTTTGAAGCTATGGCGTCTTGAGACGCCTATAGGGCAGTCAAGCATAATAGAGACGACGGTTTGGCATACCCAGTGTTAACATTCTCAATCCAGTATCTAATCATATTGCGCTTTATCAGAATGTTTATTTGCTAACTTCAACATAGGTCAGAGCGTTTGGCGTTGGTTTCTTCATTAACAAGATAGATTTGTAAAATATTAATTGACATGTTTCTATTAGTATTATGTTTTTCTTTTCAAAACTCCGAATTTCAGAGGCATATAGAAGGACAAGTGTGAGTATGGTATCAAATAATTTACATTATAAATCTAGTTGAATGCCATTTTCGTTCATTTTCTTATTTGAGCATACATCGCATTTGTTACTTTTTATTCAAAATTCTTTTTCTGCACTCCCAGAAATGTCCAATATGTTTAAGATCTATTTCTAAAATAATCTATCGATGATTTCTATATTTCGGACGGCAATTTGAAATTTTGTCATTATATATCTCTATCATTTTGAGAGGACCGTGACCTTGGTTTTTGAGTTTTTTCACTTTTAGTCTCCATTTAGAGCAATAACTATGGAAAGTGTGCTAGATGTTCTCTATGTTGTTTGCCGTATCTGCCATGATCGTTGTAGAATCGGCATATAGTAGAATAGCCAAATATAAGAACAGCTCCATGTTTTCAAAAGCCATTTCACTTACAGGGGTCAATCCATTATTACCCTTTTCTTGTAAATATTGTTCTAGGCCATTAAAAATGGCAAAGATGATTGGTGATAGGGGTTCTCCTTGTCATACACCGGTTTTGCACAAACATATTTTGAGTTTCTGTTATGGCTAATAAATGATTTTATCTTAAAATAACTTTGGCCATACTGTGTCAAAGGCTTGCCTAAATTGACAAATCTACAATAAAGCTTTTTTTCTTTGCAAACATAAGTTCTTTAATAATATACATGGAAAATATTATCTAATGTCAACCGTCTTTTTCGAAATACAGCTCGAGATTCTGATATGCTTTCGTTTTTCTGTGTGTATTCTTTGAATCTATTTTTCAGAAATTGATATACGTTATTTCCTAATGAGCTCAGTAGACGTATCAGTCTATAGTTTTATGGGTCTGTTTTCTCGCCTTTATTTTTTATAGATCGTGATTATCTTCGATACCATCGATGCGAGTACACCTGCATGATTGAGCAATCTGGGGAATTTGGGTGTATCTTCCTTCTATTCTATATTTCTGAGTGGACTGATACTGATACAGTATCTGTATCAGTATCAGTATCAGCTATTAGAGGAGAACTGTTGGATGTAGCTGCGTCTGTGCTCGTCTCTAATAACGATCAAGAGGATAGATGGCTCGCCTTGATGGTGACGAAGAATACTTGTAATGTTTACCAGGCCTGTCATAATTTATCTGACTACCCTGCACCAGATATAAGGAGGGGTGCTATCATATAACGGACCCAGTGACTAACTACTTTTTACTAACATATAATACAACAGCATAAATTTCCAGACAAGATTGTCAATTATTATACACAAAGTTTCCACACAACAACCAGGGCCGGTTCCATACAAGCTCTGTACCCAGTGATGAAGGTGACATTTTATGACTTTTAGAAAGAAGTTATTGGCTTGATTCACGTCTATCGAGTCCATGATTCCAGGTCCCTTTCACGCCATATCTAGGCTGGTTTTATTTCAGTATACTATTGGTAACATCTCCAGCTTTTACACTAGTACCCATTTATACTCCTGGCTGAAGAGAGGCAAGAAGCGAAGGGTATTTGCCCATGTGACCATGAGATAGTACACACCTCAGGGGCGAACAAGGTAGTCCCGAGTGCTAGCCATTACACCACGCCGCCGCCTCCTGAATTCATGACTTTTAAAAGAGGTTATTGGCCTGATTGGCGTCTATCGAGTTCCTGACTCCAGTTCTCATTCATGTCATATCTAGCCTGGTTTATATTTCAGTCTCTTATTGGTAACTTCCCCAGTTTTACACTGGTACACATTTATACTCCTGGCGGAGAGAGGGAATGAGGAGTGAAGGCGATTGCCTGTTTCCACCGATTGCTCGTTTGCCACCTGATCGCCTGTCAGTTGAGTAGGATTTGAACCCCGCCCGGCTAATTGCCAATCGTCTCCCCTGTTTCATGACTTTTACTCATAGCCACCAGCTAATATATTACATTATTAACCAATCTACTGACAGAGCCAATCAGAAGGAAGATCGAATTAATTATTCATTCGTCATAAAGCCACTTCCGTCGCCTTCTCGTTGGTTACTTTATTGCAACTAGATCGAGCGATTTGCTATTTGATTGGCCATTGCGTCAATCTACGTGTCTATGGTTCTAAGTACATGGGGGCAATGGCCGTCACGTGATTCGGGTTTTCTAGAAGCTACTGAATGACGCCATATCCGATTTGCATCTATTGCACGTTTAACCTTCCTGTGAATAGGGGTGATAACTCAAAGGATTGTTAGGCAACCCGTTCGCGGAACCTCTCTAGTTCGTGACTTGGACTAACCCGTCAGTGGGTCTCGCAAAAGGTTTACCTAAGTGCAGAATTTACGAGAGGATTGAATGGGTAAATGTCCTTCAAATTTTGGATGTGCCTGAATGCCGATTTAAAGAACGGGTCCGTCTGGTTGCGGTACCCTAAACAGCTATATCCGTTAGTGTGTTACACTATGCATAAAATTGTATTTAACATTATTCCAATGCGCATGTAAAATGGGTAGGCCAAGCTGTCATTTTCACTGTTCCTAGATGCCGAGTTGACACATAAACCGATTGTGTCACTTGACGTCCGATTCTAATGGGCTGAGTTGTCATAAAAACTATCTGAGCCGAGCTGACACATGAGCCGATACAGCTAAAGCTGATATCGACCCAATTTGTCATGTAATAGACCTTTCCACTTTATCCATCCATCGTATGACCTCACAATCAACTACATGCCGTATAGAATGGCATCGTAATGAATGACATCATTATGACGTCATGAATGACGTAGATAAGTACGTCACGAACGCATATTTGAAGACGGACTATGCGTATGTATATACTATTTAAAAATATTGTGTTGAATATTTTGAAACTAATTTGACTGGGCGCTGTTGCGGCCATAGACAGTAACAGCAACCAGTAAAATTAGTTACAAAATATTCAACAGCTTACCTGTATATTTTTCAGGAAATTAATAGTTAGGGCATTAGGGGATTGATGGATCCCAACGCGGCGAAGTGTGGGTGTGGCTTAGCTAGAGGTGGGCGGGGCATAGCTAAAACTGACAAGGTCCATTACTCAATGTAAAATGTCACTATGCACATCGTTGATACCAGATTTTGTGCATCTGCTTGCTTGTATATACAACACGCATGCATTCATTATTTTAATTAATTGATGTCTATATGTTATACATGACTTGCATAACCCGTTGAACCCGTTGCATCCCTCGCAACGTTGCTATTCCATTTATATTCTCCATCGTAGCCTACCAATAGATTATACGCTGCTTCCTAGCGACCTAATTCGTGTTAAACCAGAGATGAAGTGCTCTAATACACCAAGGTCTTTCGTGTACGTCACATCAAGAATTTTTTGGCTAGATGGTTGTGGTATGACGTGCCTGAGCAATCCGACCTATCTCAAAGCCACAAGTTGTGTATATATTGGGAGCATTAAGCATGATTTTATCTCCCCCCCCCTCCAACCCCAACTCAAGATTTAACGTTTGCCAGATTGGTGATTGCTTTTTGGATATCGTCTTCAGATATAGGATGGTATATTTCTGGAGGAATTTCGAAATCATTTGTCTTAGTTTCCTCCTTATTTGGATCACCCGCCGTTGACAAAGATGATTGCGGGCAGCGAGCATTACCAAATTTCCCACATCCATTCATATCGTTTTATAATTATGTGCATGGCGGTAAAATTACCATGGTTATCGTCCTACATAACATATAATCTATGCTAGATATTGCTCACCAGGATTATGCCAGCCTGTTAAATATTAAGCAAGTCGTTGGTAGTTGTTACTCGCAACTGCTACAACTCTAACAACAGTGCTACCTGCCAGTCAAATTTTTGACATTTCTAACAAAGCTCATTATGTCACAAATATAGTGTCCCTTTTCCACTCCTTTTCCCCACAAACGGTGACCGTTTCTAGTGTTCATATTATTTAGCATAGGGATCCATTTCTACATATGCCCGGTCCATTGCTAGTTAAGCTCCTCCCAATTCACCTTTCCAGAGTATCCATCCATCACCTGACCTCGTATGACGTCATAATCAGCTCAGCGCGTGTATGATGACGTCACAATCATTACATCACAAAGGGTTCCATATAGACCGTCATCAAATCTCAAAGAGCCCGACACGTTATATGAATTGTATGTCTTTGTAATTCTTTGCTATTTAATAAACATGCTGTTGAATATTTTGAAACTAATTTGACTGGGGCGCTATTGCTGCCTTAGGCAGCAACAGCACCCGGCCAAATTAGTTTCAAAATATTCAACAGCTTGCCTGTGTAGCTTTTTGGAAATTGATGGTCAGGGTGTTCAGAGATCGATCGATCCCAGCACGAGCGGGGTGTGGGTGGAGCTTAGCTAGAGGCGGGCGGGTCATAGATAAAACAGGAAAGGTCCATTTGTACTCGCATTTGAATGGATACTAACAGCGTGAACCATGAATGTCAATGTGGCGATACAGGACAGCTGGTATCGGTTGAATATATTTTGAGCCTACTTTGACTGGAAAGTGTTGCCACATGCAGCAACAGCTCTCACCCAAAGTGGTTTCAAAATATTCAACATAATGTTTATTAAATTGTACATTCACCAATTGAGTATTCCTTTCCTGAAGCGCATACATCATTTGATCGTGACGTCAGCTATAAATATGGTGGCTCAAAACGCGTCCAAATTTGACGCACGATTTCTATTAAGGCCCGTATTCGTATTCAATTTCAAGTCTCTAGATATAATTCCGTTATGTGGACACGGAAAATTTAACTTACTATGTACGTTAGTTTTTGTATGGTGTTAAAAACAAAAATCTCTACCAAAAAATGTCATGCCTGAGTCAGACACGTCTAGAATGCAAGTGCGTGTCTGAGACATGACGCTCTAATGTCCGAGTCTCAGTATCACATGTCAACCATATCCTAGAATTGGATATGCCCTGTAACTCAGGGGTTTACACATTTTATTCCACTAACAACTAGTCCGAAAAAGTTGTAACTGGGGAATGTTTTAATGAAAAAGTGTGGACTGGCGCAAGGATATTGAGGAAATTTCCCGGTAAAGATGGACCAGATCGTCCAGTAATAGACAACTAAAAAAATAATCATCACGATTTTCTCAAGGAAAATCTGGAAACGGTAGACTACGAACAGCGGGATTATGTAGTAGATGCTATTGAATTGCAAGAGTGCCTAGGGACACAAATCTGTGACGTTAGCAGTGGTCGATATTCGATTAAAATGCTTGTAAAGCAGTCTAACTTGAAAGGTTGCAAAAGAATTAGAATATAGATTAACAGAAATACCATGCAAAAACGTAAAACTCACTACAAAAGTTAAATGACCGTTTTTCGTCGAAAGATGTGAAACAGATCACGTTCACAGATGGAAAACATTACTTTATGAACATGCGCGAAATCGGCAAAATCATAAGCTTTACGGATATCGGAAAAGGACATTGCCAGCTCACGGTTGTAACACAAACTATTCCTGTCAGCTAACTTTTTGCAACGACTGTTATATTGTTGTCTATGTACCCGTGAGGTACTGAACTTATCCAATTCAAGGTTTTGATTGCCAGGTGACAGTGACTCTGAAATTATATCCCCACATCTCAGACATGCACTGCCATCCCAGATATGTCTGATTCTATTCTTGTTATATATTTTAGTTTCTGACACTATACAAAAACAAACCAACAAATAATGTTGGAATGCTGTGTCTACAGGACGGGAAGACATCTAAAAAGTGGCCAAACATCATTGAAGTCCATTACGTATTTTCTGAGAAATCGCGCATCAAATTTGGTGTTTTCTTTTTTGTTTTTGGGGTTTGCGTAGTGGTCGACATTCTAAGCTATAGTCATGACGGGGATACTTAAATACTCACCATAGAATGGTTTTGTCTTGCGCGAAATAGTGTAAAAGATGAGCCCATACATTAGCGCCATGGTACAGAGTGGTAATAGATACATAAGCAAAAGTGACACGGACGAATATACCTGAAAAAAATCAAAAAACAAAAACAAAACAAAAATAATAAAAATAATAATAATAATAATAATAATAATAATAATAATAATAATAATAATAATAATAATAATAATGAATGGTTGAGGACACACGCCGTTTTTAAAATTTTTCTTTATGTATTTACATTTTGGACAGCTTGTCTGTGCCTATTAATCATAGTCTGGATTCAGGTTTCTTAGGATAGGTCACGTGCACGGTAACAACCCTTATTGTGCAGTATTTCAAGGCAGACTGAAAACCTACAGAATCTTAATTTTAAATCCACACCCAGCCCAATTCTTAATCTCTTATAAATTAATCTGAAACAAATTCCTTGATCTGCAATATTATCGAAATTGAGATCTATGCTTTTAAAATCACAATCAAGGTCAAAGGTTAGACATGTAGGCATAATCGCTTTGCGAATCCTTTACACATGGATTAGTATTAGAGCTTTGATCATGTATCTAATTCTGTGGCATATTAGATATCATCTGATGTCAATATAGGAAAGCTGGATGGTTAGGGAACGGACAGCATGTTAATGTCTTCAATACTTCATTAACACTTTGACCCCGAAAGGCCCAAACAGCAAAATCCTTTATACGATTTAAAATATTCTTATTCTTTGAGTATTTTTGAACTATTCTAGCTGGGAGCAGTTGCTGGCTATTGCAGCAACAGGTTCTTGCCAAATTAGTTTCAAAATATGTAACAGCTTATCTGTAGGATTGCCTTGAATTTAGGATTCTGAGAATTCAGGGTTCAAAGGGTTAATGCACGTGTAGTTTGTTTCAAGGTCTGATCATGGCTAATAGAGGAATCCATGTCTAGCTTTGACGAATTCATTTCCAGCCAAGCTCCGCCCACTTTGTACTCGTAGTTCAGTCAAAATAACTACAATTTGGCCAAACCTACCACTAATTGCAACAGAAATGAAATTACGCAGAATGTGTTCGGTAGGTACTTCCTGGTGACATATTAAAATTCTATTAAAATCTTTTGAGTGAAGTTTATAGTCTTTTCAGTCGCCTGGCCCAGCGCGAAAACGCAAATATGGCTATATCGCTGCAGCACTTCGCGACAACTGCTTATCTATGCAGACGATAGGCATTTTCACATCAAATATAAATAATGTATGCACCCATGTGTTTATTACAGATGGTTAGCCCAAAAAAATGAAGTAGATAGGCCTAATGTCAACGTTAAGGGAGTGAGCATGGGGTTTGGAGACTATAACTGATTAACCAAAGAAAACTGGCAAATTCACGATGTCATGGCCATTACGGCACTTGTCATGTTTATAACTATGATAACATTAATCCCATCTGTAAATTAAACACGGGGAAACAATTAAATAACTCCTTCCAATATATTATATTTATTAAAACATACGGCCCAGGTTAATTTTATAAATGGACAATCAATATAAACTGAAAAGCGGGTTTCCTCGATATAATGAACCACGCTTTTAAAATAGTAAAGCTTTGCGATTTTCTTCATTGTTAGACTATACTTTATGCAAATCAAATTAATTATTCACATTTGATCCAATAAAACTGATTAAATTGACAAATAAACTATTGATTCAATATTTTGATATTTGAATCAATTATTCGCCTTTGATCAAATAAAACTGATTAATTGATTGATAAAATATTGATTCTGGTCTCTTGATATTCATACCAATTACATGGCGAGTTGTGTATTCTGCGAGAAGGCGTTATCAGATGTACCAACAGTTACTTGAACTGCCAAATGGTGTGTTGGTATTGCTAAAGCAAGTATTGAACGTAAGTCAGAGGTAGTTGTGAAACCTGGAGACGTGGTTCATATTAAATGTCGAAAATTATTTTGCAACCCTATAGCCATAAAAAATTTAATTAAAAAACGAAAGCATGTATTAGAGGGTTATGCCCACTCAGCTGACTCAACTCGCATTCTCCGCTTACAGGAATCCACATTCTCATATCAGGACCATTGTTTGCAATGTGGAAATACTGATAAGTATGAGCGAAAGAAAAAACGGCATGAGCTCATTCCAGTACGGGCAATCGAATTTGATGCGACATTACTGAGAGCATGTGATAAACGTCAGGATAAATGGTCAGATAAAGTCATGGGAAGGGTGGCATTCGCACAGAACCGTCATGCAGCTGATGTTGTTTACAATCAAACCTGCAATGTAAACTTTAGAACTGGTAAAAATGTGCCACATTTATACAAGAAAGAATGTGATGGCTTGTCAAAGAAAATAAAATTAGGAAGGCCGGAAGATAATGTTACAGCCAAAGCTTTCATAAAGGTCGCACAAAACCTCGAGGCGAATGACGAACAGCAGACAACAATCGCAGAAATTGTTCAAAATATGGCAGATGCTTCAGATTTGCAACCATATGGGTCAACACACATGAAAGACAAACTTCTTGGGCATTTTGTTGATAAAATAATCATCACAGAGATAAAGGGTTCCCAAAATGTAGTATCCTTCAGACGTACAGCCTCGGCCACTCTAAATGAATTTTACAGACAGCCCAAAGAAAATGATCTTGAGGCCGAAAAGGTTAGATTAATAGAAGCGGCTGGTCGCCACATAAAGAGTGACATTAAGTCGCTCCTGCAATCTAAAGATGCTTACCCCTCTAGCCTCTCCAGTTCTAGCGTCAATGAAGCAACAGCCTTTCTACCACATTCATGACGACTTTTGCTCAATGCTTTGTTTGATGGAACGGACAAAGATTCAAAGGTATGTTCCTTAGGACAGACTATCATGTAGGCTACATGTCCCAAAAATATCATAGCTCCATTGCAGCTAGGTCTGGCTGTTCAGATGCATTCTCATTTTGCATCCAGATTCCTCATCGAAACATTGAACACACTTGGGTTTTGTAGTTCATATTATGGCTGTGATACGTTTCATGGCATGTGCATGATAACAATGGTGACGCAAAAATTGATTTTGCTTCGGTGATAAAGCGCATAGATGTGAGTGCAGATGACATAGCTGCAGTTGGACGTATTAATATACAGCCGTTCATAGCAAGTAGTGACGGACTGGAAAGTCTTAAATATGAAAGCATGCCGCCATCAGCAGAAAACAATGACACATTTTTAGTGGACCTTCTTTGGAAAACGTCTTTGTCACTTCACTCTCCTAGGCCAGCATGGTCTGGTTATATGCAATCAATATCCAAGGGGACACACCCTGGACAAGCATCTATGATATTCCTCCCAATGATCGATATCAAGTGTCCTGGCGCTGTTTACCATCAAACCTGCAATGTAAATTTTAGAACTCGTAAAAATGTCCAAGTGACATGACTCGTGTCAACTCCACTCTGAATTTCATATCGGAACATGCCAGGCGCCATGAAGTAACACCCGTTGCCACATTTGACCAGCCGTTGTTGTAGAAAACCATGTCAATTCTTGAAAGTGCTCCCGTGGATAGCCCGTTACAATCAATGGTGGTACGGTTGGCTGGCTTTCATACATTAATAAGCTTCTTGGGAGGAGCATCGGGCACTTGATGGCAGGGACAGGTCTCCAAGACCTTCTGGAGGCGGGTTTTGTTGGAAACACAGTTTGCCACATAGTGAGCGGTAAGGCGGTGGCAAGATCTCTCCATGGCAACTTCCTTATTGATGCTGTCATTCACACACTTTTACTGTGTACGATCTTTCAAACAAAATTGCCTCTGCTATCTCAAGATAATATGACAGAGGAAACATACATTGAAAGTGGAAGAAACACTGTCCCAGAGGAACCTGATGCAATAGCGACGATATATGATAACCTCATGTTAGGTAAAATTACTCTCCAAGAAGTAGAGTCATCAGTAGAGTTGCGGTCTTTTCACAGGAAGCTTCAAACAGAGATGGCAACTATATCATCAGAATATTGCACAGAGATGATAACCATTGTGCGTGACTTTATCAGATCTAAACGAACGGATGATTAATTCCTTCATCTTGAAACTATGCAAGCCATGTTGCCATACCTGGCAGCATCCTGTCACAATCTGTACACAAGATCAGTGTACCTCTACCTCCAGAAAATGAGAAGGTTACATGAAACACACCCTCAGGTTTACATGCAATTCTCCCAGGGACTACATGTTGCTCGGAGGTCAGATCGTTTTTCGGCTGGTTTATCGCCAGACATTGTGATTGAACAGGTTCTAATGAGGAGTCCTAAGACGAGTGGTGTCCTCATCAGAGGTATGGGCATGACTGAAACACAGCGAATAGTTTGGTGTTTGTCAAGACCCGCGTATACGGAATTTCTCTCCAATAGTGAAAATAAACAACGATTCCTTGCATTACTGGGTGAAAAGCTAGCTCAGTGTGATTGTAAGGTAGCCCATGCCAAAGGAGACGCCGATGTATTAATCGTAAAAACTGCAATTAATGTTTCAAAGATGTGTGAAGCAGTACTGGTCGGGGATGACACTGACCTGCTTATTCTCCTCAAACATCATGCTGGGAGGAACAAACATGATACTACCGTCCTGTACCAAAGAAAGGAGCATCTCCAAAATGTATAAGTGTGAATTCAATCAGGCGTACACTAGGAAAGAGCGTTTAAGAGAATATTTTTTTTGTATACGCTTTTCTCGGATGCGATACAACGTCGAGAATATTTGGCATAGGCAACTCCGTCGAACTGAAACTCATGAATGACAACAAGGTATTCCGTGACCAGGCCAAAGTGTTTGAAAGTGTAGCATCATCAAAGAAAGATCTCATATCTGCTGGTGAGAAGGCCATGGTTATTCTGTATAAAGGAACAGAAAATGACAATCTTAACATGATAAGGTATCAACGATTCCAGGAGCTTGTAACAATCAGTATAAAGGCCATCCACCCAAACATGCTACCGCCAACATCTGCGGCGATGAAGTACCGCAGCCTCCGTGTGGAATGGCTTGAATGCTGGAGAGTGGGGCTGGAAGATTTCAGAAGGTAAAATGATACCAGTACAGTCTGACTTGGATCCTGGCCCGCAGTTCCTGCTTGCACTTGTGAGATGCACATGCGGATCAGGCTGTGTTACTATCCGATGCGGATGTCGTCGGCATGGACTTGATCGTTCGTCTGCTTGTTCTGGGTGTAGGGGCATTTGTCAAAATATGTCAAATGATAACCTGGATGAAAATGAAAATTAAATGAATGAATGTAGAAATCATTTCAAACATCGAATCTTAGTGTCACATATTACTTAGACTGGTGGCGATATTGGACTATGACGTCATAAAGTGGAAATATCGCGATAACGACATTTTTCTCTGGTAAATTGGTGGCATATTTTTACCAGTTTGTAACACGTTTATATGGTCTAAAATGGGCCGTTATCGTGATACACGCTGTATTATAGTGGATTGGCGGCCATCTTGGTATCCATCTTGAATTTAACATGTTCCACTCAAAAGATTTTAGTAGATTTTAAATATATCATTCTACACGCTAAAGAAAAAAAAATAAAAGTGGTTTCGTTTCTGTTGCAATTAGTGGTGGGTCAAACCTTATTTTGACTGGACTATCGTGTTTAAATAGATTTTAACACTTTCAACCAAAATCTCAATTTCAAGATAACTATACAGGTAAGCTGTTGAATCTTTTTAAACTTAATTGACAGGGAACTGTTGTTGTCTATTTAACAGAATGTTTATTAAATTGTAAATTCCACAAAGACTTACGATTCAGGCTGTTACTGTCATACCTCTGATACCTTCGTTTCAGACCTATGTCATTTGATTGCGACAACACCTATCATCTGACATGTTTCGAGTGTGATGTGACTGATGTCAGATGCTTGAGTGACAGATCAGATCCCTCTATTGCAATATCAGCAATATGTGTTTCCCTATTTATTCGCTCACCAATGAGTTTCACATTAGCAGAATCATTGTATTGGTATTCCTTGCATTATGGATACATTTTGTGAAAGTGAAGAAAGCGAACATGGATCGAGGAGAGACAGCTTTCTTGATATTGAAAGGGAATCGAACCCACACCCGACGAAAGCGCCAAACATCATAGCCCACAAACGCTTCCACCACACCAATGCAAGACCTTGCCACGACTACTTGTATAACTAAGCTTTCTTGATGACAATAGTGTTTGCCGTCCATCATTATCAGAGCTCCACCCACACTCGTGTTTGGATCGATCGATCTCTAAACTCCCTGGCTATCAATTTCCAGAAAACTATATATGTAACCTGTTGAATATTTTGAAACAAATTTGACTGGGCGCTGTTGCTGCTTTTGGCAGGTCCGTGCCAAATTATTTTCAAAATATGAGAAATCCTAGGCGAGGCTCAGCGTGTAGACACAACTGGTGAATAACATAATTTGAAAAGATAATCAGATTGTCAATTTTAGAGACATTTGAACCTCACACACACCATCCGTTTGTATCTTAATGCCTGCATCATTCTATATATGCATGAGTGCATGACTCTGGAGAAGTACGCCAAGTTTACACAATTTTATGTCTTTGATGGATTTACTATTTAATAAATATTCTATTGAAAACTTTGAAACTAGTTTCACTGGGCGCTGTAACTGCCATAGCCAGCAACAACACCCAGTCAAATTAGTTTCAAAATATTAAACAGGTTAGCTGTGTGCTTACCATGAAATTGGGATTCTGGTAATTCAAGATTCAATTCATATAAATCGATCTCAAAACACGCAAATCTAGCTGAGCTAGGGTGGGTGGGTGCGCGGTAATCTGGTGGATATATGTTTAGGCATAGTGCCATTAATATGAATATATGTGGATGGTGGTGATCAGGTTTAGCATGCTTCTACATGTTTTAACAGCTTGAATCTAAACAGCGAAACAGAAACTACTACTTTGGGGTTATGTTTATGCGTGGAATTGACCGTGGTGGTGTGTATAGGGATACAGGTGCTAGGTGTTTCGTGGCATACAAATTAGTCAGAACTCAGCATTTCGTGAAAAAGGTAAGACAATTCACCTTTCCAGAGTATCAGCTATCAATCTGATGTCATATGACGTCATAATTATTACGTCATAAATCATTCTATATGGCCCGTCTTTAATTCTTAATAGTCCGACACGTTGTACGAATTGTATGTCTCTACTATTTAATAAACAGCGCCCAGTCAAATTAGTTAAAAAATATTCAATATCTTACCTATATAGTTTTCTGGAAATTGATAGTCAGGGAGTTCAGAGATCAATCGATCCCAACACGAGCGAGGTGTGGGCGAGCTTAGCTAGAGATGGGCGAGCAAAAAAAAAAAAAGCTAAAAAAGGTCGATTATCAGAATTGATGTGAAAATTTGAAATAGTACGTCAGTTGTATGTAATACATATAATGTCAAACTAGTTACCATTCCGTATTAAATTTATCGCACTATTTTTGTACAATCACGTTTTGAACTTCGTTCCAACTGATATCTTATTAAACTCATGTCATACAAAATTTTCCTTTTTCTTTTACTGACATTATTGGCAAATTGGACACATTTTGTATCTAGCTCCAGATTAAGTTTCACGCATTTGTAGTTCAGTAATGCGCCACTAACTCGCGCTCGCGTTGCAACAGCTGTCATTCTGTTCTTTTTCAAATTATATTCCTCAGAAATTTTTGACATCTTAATAATTTATTATTATGTCCACAAAAAGTCTATTTAGGTCTACTCTCAGTTCTCTCACAAGCCATATAAAACGTATAATAATCGAAAGCACTTAATTAATCAATACGCTTTTATTAGCCTGTCAGTTTAAGATAGGTGAACGAGAATTCAATAGATTTAAGATGTCAGTTCAAAATGAGATAATAGCGTCTGCTTCAGTCCTGCCAACATCACGATCCCATTTGAAAGGGTTTTTTTGTTCAAATAAACCCCTTACCATTTAAACTTTAATGGGAAAAACCCGTACTAACATAATAGCTGAACGATTTTTTAGGTTGATTCAATGTAAGTATCATTGCATTTACCCTGATCCAGAAATACTACCCGCGTTCACAAAACACAGGCAATTTCTATGATCAAATAATTCTGCAATAGTCATTCAAAATTGCAATTTTAAACAAGCAAGAATGGACCTTTTAGAGTTTTTGCTATGCCCCGCCCATCTCTAGCCAAGCCCCACCCACACTGCGCCTTCTTGGGATCGATCGGTACCCGAATGCCCTAACTATTAATTTCCTGAAAACTATATAGGTAAGCTGTTGCATATTTTGTAACTAATTTGACTGGGTTTTGTTGCTGCCTATGGGATATGGCCTATGGCAGCAACAACGTCCAGTTAAATTAGTTTCAAAATAGTCAACATAATATTTATTAAATAGTAAATACATACAATTCGTACAACACATAGACCGTCTTCAAATATGCGTTCGTGACCTACTTATCTACGTCATTTATTATGATATAATTCTGCACGTCACGTAGTTATGACGTCATACGATGGATGGATACAGTGGAAATGTCTATTATGGCGCTTGCCTTGTCTCGTCTGTAATGGCATGGTTAATGCACATTCCCAAAGCTAGTTCCAACAAACAGCTGTAAGCACTAACATTCAACACATTCAACTGAAAGTTGATGCGGATATGAATAAAACTGCAGCGATTACCACACCGATTACCATTGACCATCAAATACAATCTGGACTCGAAAAGGCAAAGTAACGGACGAATCCAGTTTTAGCTATTCCCCGCTCAACTCTAGCTAACCTCCATCCATACTTTGCCCGGGTTGGGATCGATCGATCTCTGTACTTTATGAATCTCAATTTTCAGAAAACGATACCGGTAAGCTGTTGAATATTTGGAAAGAATGCTTATTTAATAGCAAAGATATATAATTCATACAACAACAACCAGCCCGTCAGCATGTAAGCGTTCGTGACGAACTTAGTTACTCCCTTGGTGTATCTGACTGTGCCGTCATCTTACACGTCACGTCGTTGACTATGAAGTCATATGATTCATGGATAAACTGGAATACTCCATTCCCCAAATCAAGCTATAATTATTCATGGTGCGTGCAGAGTGTATGCTATAGAACACTTTCGTAAAGTTTCAAGATCTATTGGTGAATAATAAGTCTAATTCAAAACGCCATTTAATAACCCATAGCGATCCCAACACGACACGAGGCTGGTGAGCGTGGAGCTGTGCAGTTAATGTGATTATTGACTAAGATATTAATATAACGTGTTGGAGTGGAGATCACACGCGCACATACGCGCGCACACGCACGTACGTACAGCCATTTCGCCCATGAAACCCTCAGTTTCCACCAAAGATATAAAACTACACGTTTCATACATCATGAAGATGCATTTAATGAACACAAAAATGGATGATTACTAAGTTGCAATTTGTCCGGGTGCCACAGTTATTTAAGTGTTCACTAGTAGTCCAGTTAATCTAAATAAATTACCACGGCAAAATTGCAACATAATTTCTGTCAGTAGATTTATGGCGAAGAAGCAATGGCACATGACCAAAGAAATCTACCCAATTCTGACGGTGGGAAATATATAATGTTATTTGTTAATAACCCAGACTCTTTTGCGCCGCACTTATTACTGATTTGATGAGAGCGTACATCGCCCTTACGCTCGTCACCTCAGAATTTAAATCGTTTATTTTTCATTAATTCTTCCCTATATCCTTTTTTTAAACTGGCCCGCTTATTTAGTGTTATGTTAGGTGTAAATCTATGCTTTATGAACATTCATTTGTAAAGCAATTACTAAAATATCTGCCCTGCAACAGGATTTAGAATTTTCTTCCTACGTGTTATTTGTAGGGTAGACCCCGTCTATCTTGTCTCGGAGAATCACAAGCGGATACTTTAAAATGATATACTGATCTAAGATTACTGTCATTTCCTCGTGTCGGTTACATCTTCTTCGGATATTCCGCCATTAGTATGAGTATCGTGATCAAGTTATTAAATTATGTTATAATATAGTAATCTATGACGGCGTAAACTTAGCTTGGTGTGGTAGGTGATACTCCACACATTTTTGGTATATTATTCATTAATACATACAATCCTAATTTTTTGCCTGAATGCAATGTATTTACATATACCAAGACAGAGAATTTTTTCAAATAAATATATGCAGCTTGGAGTGTACATGTGTGTGCCTGAATTAAATCTATTTTTCAATATTGACATCTCAATCAACAAAATTTTTATCTAACTTACCCGGTATTTAGCTGGTGTGAAATCTACAAAAACAACACCATCACTGCCACTGTCTCTGTGCTGCATTCTACATATTATAATGTTTATGGATTTTATTTGATCAAGCGGCTACGGACCCCTTCTCATGAACTAGTGCAGCACGTCTACAACCACACAGAGCAACACAATCAAGCTTTAGATGGCATAACAATCAAATCAAATTTTAACCACAACAGTATTTAATGTGCGTTTACATACCATGATACACTTCCACTTATATGTAATGTACCCGGAGTGGTGTCTGTTGTCAATTCTAAGTACTGAAAGAAAATAATTTACCAATACTTAGTGCAGAAAAATTTTATTTCTTTCCTGAAACATGATTTGTTACCACTTCTGAACACTGAAAGATGATATGTTGCCAATCCTGATCATTGAAAGCATGGAATTTCACAAAGGCCAAACCTAAACCCTGAAAGATGACATTTACCAATTGTGAGTGAGGAAAGCTGATCTGTCGTCAATTCTAAGCACTGAAAGATAAAAATTTGTCAATTCTTAGTGCTGAAAAAGGATATTTCCACCTTGAAACATGATTTGTTACTACTTCTGAACATTGAAGGATGATATGTTGCCTCAAAATCACTCTAGAAGCCGTTTTGGCTGATATGAGTGTTAGCTAGCTTTGCAGAGGAAAATCACGCAAAATTTGCTCCGTAAATATCTAAAGATTTATTGTTTTTCGCGTGTATTTAATGTACTAACATTTATATCATTGTTTAGCTAAGGATGGTGTGTTTAAGAACGTGTGCTTAGTTTTCAAAATTATGTAGAATCTTTCGAGTTATAAGTGGTTTTATATTTATAATATTGATATTACGTAGATTTTTCGCAATGTAGTGCTGATAGTAGCACCAGTGTTTGATTTCTAGTCTTAATGGCGGCTAGAGTTAATCCCTTAACAAAGGAAAGTTAAATTTCTATAGCGTTTCTGGTCTACAAAGACGGTATCTGTGACAGAATGGAGATATCCGGTCTACTGCCTGTGAGCTTACAAACTAACGAGGACCTGTTTAATAGTAATGAAAGTATACATTCGCAACTTGTAAGATGTGATGTTAGATGTGATGATAATGATAATTTCGTAATTAAGCATAACACATATTCTGTAACGGTTAAAGTAAAGGATTCTCGTACAATTGGGAAATGGTTAGAGAAATGTGAAAAATGTTACGTCGCAGGCACAAAAATGGGTGGGGGGCAATTGAATAATTTTCAGGGTAGATCGTTTCGTCTCTGATAGTAATCAATGTAGCGTTATTGTCACTGTGTACCCCAGTACATCAGTCATCCACGTGCAGGGTGCTAATTCCCACTATTGGATCGCGACAGATCTATTGTATTTGGCGACGCGCATCTATAACAGCCGATGTGATGCCGGTGAGAGCATGGACAGCAATATTGCGCGCATGATGGACGTAACTTTCGGTAGTAATACACAGACCATGTGCAAAGAATTAGCCACCCCGGAAACAAGACCGAAGAAGTTGGATTTCACTCCAGAAATTACAAGTACGCCCGCTGGCATAGTCGCGAACTCATCGTGTACATCAGTTGAAAGTGAGCTACTAATACAAATTAAGGAACTCAACAATATGCTATTTCAGGGGGATAGTCAAACAAACATTCTTAGACATGAGAATAATGAGTTAAAGGCTAGATTAAATGGAATTATGACCACAAAGACAAACACAACTGAGATAGGAGTGAATACAGAAGAACTACCAAATAGCGAATGCGCATTAAAGTGTCAGAGCGTGTCAAAAACTCTCGTTAATGGCCAAAATCAGGATACCCAGCTAATATCAGATCCTCGTCGAGAGAAGAAAACAAAAGGCGTTACAACACGTCATCACCAAAACAAGCCTGAGAAAATACAGCGTCAGCAAGAACAGGACACAGACTTTCCATCTTTCCGACAAAATAGATGTGATGAAATCCAATCAATGAATAATGAAACAAACAGCGAAAAATCAAATCATCGTTTAAAGCATGACTCGATAGCATCTGAGCAGAAACTGATCCATGTCATCACACATGTTAATGCTAATAGATTAAGAGAACACTCAACAGAACCGACAATACAAACACTAATTAATAGGTTCGTCCATAATTAAAGGTGTAAACGAACGCGGTCTTAGCCCTTCAGTTAAGACCATCTGTTGTAGGGGAGTCAAGATAGAACACATAGTCGACGTGCTTCATTCAATGGACCTGCAGCATTATAAAAAAATCATTGTAATGGCAGGAACTAACAACTCTGATGGAGACATATGCGAAGCTCTGAAGGCATTAGAGGGACTAGTACGGGATGTCCGTGTGTTAGAGCCTCAATGCCAGGTGTATATCGATGAACTTTATCCACGCGCAGACAACCCACGGCGTCAAGAATTCGTTCGAAATTTTAATCGGCATCTGCAAGTGCGGGCACATTTCTTGAATTTTATTGTAATCGAGTCGTTCAAGTTGTTCTACGCTAACAACGCGCCCGCTATGACTAAAATGACCTGTACTTCGCTGATAAATTGCGTATAAACAGAACTGGATCAACAGTTTTAGTGCAGTGTATTAATGACTATGTGGAGATGGTAACTAGTCCGTCATGTCGGTATTGCGGGGAGCCGAATCATAAACATTCTTCATCTCGACACGGTCAACTTGTCCACTGCCGAGTCTGTAATGGGCAGGGCCATAAAGCCAATCGGTGTCCACATACTAGTACTAACGCCACTCCCGGCGAGGAGCAGGGGATGTGTAGTAAAGACTTAATTAAAAAGGTCAAGCAGTACGATACTACATCATTCAATTTGCAGGGAAACGGTTTGCGAATTGGACACTTAAATATACAGCACTTGATGCCGAAATTAAGCCAGTTAAAATAATAATGGAAAAACCTACACAGGAAATTGAAATATTTGGTCTAACAGAAACGTGTATGAGTAGTGTCGTTACGAATAATTTAATTGATATTCAAGGTTATAGTGCCGAGAGAAAAGAGTAGTAGTGTCGGTAGTAAAATGATACCACCTCCCTCAACTGGATTTCCATTTAGACAAATGAGCCCCTATCTCCCTCAACTGGATTTCCATTTAGACAAATGAGCCCCCACCTCCCTCAACTGGATTTCCATTTAGACAAATGAGCCCCCACTGCCCTCTCAATCTCTAGGGCATAGGTTGTGGGAATGACCACGAATCGCCGAACGGCTGCCAGGGAGGTAGGATCATCCCGACACTACTACTACCAGGGGCTGAATACCCATTTAGAGGCAAGCCTCCACAGTGATATACACCACTGATCGCCATCAACCACAGGGCCGGAGGCTCTCTATTCTGTGAAGGCTCAGACAAACACGTAGTCTCTGCCAGAGTCGCATCATGCACCACCTTATGGTAAAACCCACACACATCTGAACGCCCATTTAGAGTCAAGCATCCACTATCACATCGACATGACGGACCGCCAACAGGTACTGATCGCCAGCACCACGCATAATAGGGTCTGAACGCCCATTTAGAGACAGGCACCCACAGGGATATACACCCCGAGAGGTACTGATCGCCAGCACCACACATAATAGGGTCTGAATGCCCATTTAGAGACAGGCATCCACAGGGATATACACCACCTACAGGTACTGATCGCCACACATAATAGGGTCTGAACACCCATTTAGAGGCAGGCATCCACAGGAATATACACCACCCACAGGTACTGATCGCCACACATAATAGGGTCTGAACGCCCATTTAGAGACAGACATCCACAGGGATATACACCATGATTACTGTTGCACAGCTTCACGCTATTGAAAAGCAATTCGGCCTTAGAGGCTACTCTAAGGCCAAGAAAGCCGACCTGCTCCAGATGATTGGACAGGTCCATGCCGAGGAGTGGCAGAAGTGACTCTACCGAGCAATGAAGACAGGAAGGTTTCCAGTGCTTACCAAAGATGATCCTTGGAATCCCCACAAGAAAGCGCAGCGGATACGTGAGCTTCGTCAGTTGGACGAGGAAGTGACTGCTAGCTTGCGAGCCAAGACTGTAGCGAGGCGGATGGCGGACCATCCACTGGGGTGCTTACCTCTCCTATGCAGGATCACTAAGCGAGTGATGAGGTGGCCGAGGTCTGAACCCTTAGCCCGGAGCATAAGGCGAGAAGGCGAACACATTCTCGACCAGCGTCTCGGCGAAAGGGAGACAGAGGATAGAGGACACCGGTCAGTATGCTGGACATTCTTTAGAGGTCTAGAAGGAGACCTCACAGGCCAGATCAGGCAAAAGATTAAGCGGACTGTCCAGAATGCATTCTACCTCCACTACATCCATACCTATCGCATCCGTCATATCGAAGACGGTAGGGTGATGCTCTTCCACAAGAATGCTCCAGGGAGCCTGTGGCTGAACACGATGGGAGCAGCTCAGGACTGGGTGGCAGCAAGGGAGCAAGCCCGCCTCGACACAGACAATATCAATCGACCCAACACCAAGTGGGTTTTTGTTCGATCAATCAACGTTGAGGTCAGGCCTGTCATCGATCGCCAACCTCTGCTTGGGACAGACCCCCTATCAGACTCGCTACGACAGAAGACGAGTATGACTGACCTCGACACCTACAGGGACATGTGTCTCTGGAGCTGTCTAGCAGCCCACCGAGGAGCGAGAGCTGATAGAAGTACAGCTCCTGCACGAGAGCTTGCCACACAGTTCTATGGCAAGACAGTGACAGTACCTGATGTCCGCAAGACCTCGCTGGATCAGCTGGACAAGGTAGAGTTCTTCGCCAAGATTGGGATTCACATATATGAGCCAACCGAAGAGGGCACCTGGCACATGATCAGGCAAGCAGCTCACTACCGTAACACCAGGACCATCAGAGTGTGAGACCACCACGCCTTCTACATCAAGAACATCTCCAAGCTGGCACATACACTAGTCTCCAGTCACTGTCAGCAGAGGTTTACACAGGCATGTAGTCTTCAACGCCACGCTGATCACTGTACAAGGATCGAGTATGAGTCGAGAAACAGAGGCATACACATACACCATCTAGAGTGTGGGCACGGTGGCGAGCATTGGATCTAGGGCGCCCCCGTAGATGGTTATGATCCGACCACCAACACCGTTTACCAGTTCCATGGCTGTCATTGCACGGGTGTCCACAACACCAGCGAGGTGAGGATGCCGAACAAAGATACCGCAAGACAGTACTGAGAGAGGAGAAGCTGAGAGCCTCTGGTGCACACTTGTGGTACAGTGGGAGTGCTGTATAAAATGCTGCCCGAGCGTCCCTAACTGAGGTCAGACTGTCCCATACCCACACTTCATAGTTTACGACTTCGAAGCACTCCTAGATGGTATCAAGACTCATCCTACGGAGACTCTCATGATCGAGAGTCAGTTGGCTGCTCCTTAGAGGGTGCCACGAGTGAGCCCACTCACCTCTGCAATCCTGACACCAAAGAACTGATCAGAGAGTTCATGCTGGAGATCAAATGGCGAGCATCGCTAATCCTGTACAAGGGTTAGGGCACAGTACATACCAACAGACATTGACAAGCTCCCAAAGTGACAGCAGTGACTGATCAACGAGTGGTGTGAATAAGTGCCTGTACTGGGGTTCAAATCTAGGCGGTATGACCTGAACCTCATCAAGAAGTACTTTATCGATGAGCTGACTGACAGTACAGGTACAGTGAAAGTCGCCAAGAAGGCTAGTCAGACCATGTTCCTCATAACACCTGAGCTACGGTTTCCCGATGTGCTGAACTACCTCGGCCCAGGAGTCTTGTACGAGGTATGGGTCAAAGCTTACGCGTGTACACAGCAGAAGAGCTGGCTCCCATATGAATGGCTTGACACACATGAGAAGCTCACTTATCCAGGGCTTCCTGACTACTCAGCATGAACATCTAAGCTCAAGGGTGGCTACCTCTTGACGTGAACAGGGTGGGACCAGTGTAACCAGACATTCAGCGAGCATGGAATGCGGACATTCAACGATTGGCTGAGATACTACAACAACTTTGGCGTCAGTCCATTCATCGAAGCCCTACAGCAGATGTGAGAGTTCTACACAGAACGAGAAATAGACATCATCAAAGATGCGGTGTCTCTCCCAGGTGTGTCACTGCAGTACCTCCTATGTAGAACCGCTCAGCACATGCTAGATGTTAGCCTCTATTCACTGGACAAGGAAGTCTACGAGATGCTGAAGGGGGCTGTTGTTGGTGGTCCCAGCATCGTGTTCACCAAATACCATGAGGCTGGTGTGACTCGAATCCGCCAGAGTGAGCGTGTCTGCCAACGTCTACTCGTCTACGACGCAAATGCTCTGTGCTCAACGATGACCCAAAAAATGTCATGTGGTAAGGAGAAAGTGCACCATTGGTCTGGGGCCAGTGGTGTAGCTAGCTTTAAGGAGGCTCTCCTAGCAGACAGCTGGTTTGGGTTTGCTGAGGTGGATATAGAGGTTCCGAAGGCTCTGTGGGCAAAGTTCGAGGAAATGCCTCCTCTCTTCTATAACCGCGAGATCCCAGTAGAAGCAATCTCGTCTGAGATGCTGGCATATCTAGGGCGAACAGGGATGAAGCGGCCCACCACCCAGAAGCTGGTCGGTGCCCTCTCTGGAAAGAAGCGGCTGCTGTATGCCCCGACCCTCAAGTGGTATATAACCCATGGCCTGGAGATCACTGCTGTATACCGCACCATGGACTATGAGGCCAAGCGCCCATTCAAGTGGTTCATGGAGAATGTTACTCACAAAGGATGAACACGTGCTAGACAAGGCCCTACGTAGTGCATGGTTCAAAGATCTTGAGGAGATCTGTGAGTCATATGAGCTCCAGAGTCGCAAGCCGAGAATCACAATTCGAAGGCCGTTCCAGGTGGGGATAGCTGTTTATGAGCTCGCGAAGCTGCGAATGCCAGAGTTCTACTATGACTTCCTCAATCACTATGTAGCTCGTGACAGCTTTGAGTACCTGCAAATAGACACTGACTGTGTATATCGCTATAGAAGGCTCCAACCTCGACGACGTCATTCGCCCTGAGATGCGAGCAGAGTACCAGGCTCATAAGTGGGACTGGCTAGCTTGGGACAAATGTTCTGGATGGACTCCGGGACTGTTCAAGCTCGAGTTCGAAGGCTCTCGTGGCATTGCTCTCTGCTCCAAATGCTACTACGTGGAGAGTGCAGATGCAAGTAAGGGCTCGGCTAAGGGAATGTCAAAGCGGCAGAATGAGGTCTCTTGGCAGAAGTTCTACAGTGCCATACATGGCGTGCTGGACAGAGCTAAAAACCGAGGCCTACGCATGCACAACCAGGGTATGGTGATGTATGCGCAGGAAAAACTCAGACTCCGCTTACTATGATAAGCGCCATGTGCTGCCAGATGGGGTCCATACCGAGCCCATCGAGTATCATGTTAGCACCCTAGTGGGTGGTAGCTGTGTATCTTCAGCGACTACCTGAAGCTCTTCTACGACAAATGGTCGCCTTGACACTCCGTGCTGGCGCACCAGGTAGTACAGTGTAGGCCGCCCTTCCGCCTCCACATACCTGTCAATCCTGTGAATATCTATCGACCAGTTAGGATCTGTTGCACGCTGTCGATCACCTTCCAGCTCACCAGGCTCATACAGGTACCGAACCAGAGCATCAGGTGGTAAGCACTCCTCTCCCTTGTTCGCTCCTCTAGAGCTGTGACCAGCAGAGTGTCTCATAGCCTCTACCGGCTTCGTCCTGATTAACCTACTAGTAACCTCGGCATAGGATCTCTCCACCACAGCAGGCAGCCCTCTCAGCCATACTCTAGAACGTTCACTCGGCGCGGCCATTTCATGGGCATATTGGTGTGGGAACAGTCTCTCTGCCAGTGTCTGATTCCACCACTCAATGATAGCCTGGGCACGTTGATGCCCTACCTCGCCTCGCCTAACTGCCACATCGTGTTTCCGCATGAGGGCTGCAGTCTCCCTTCTGAACTCCTTACCCTCATCCACCTGCAACAATTCTGGCCACTGGAGGGGATTTTCTGAAGCCTCGTGGACACCCTGGAATGCCTGGGCCACCTGGACAGCTGACTTGTCTGTGAGCGGTACTGCCACCTTGTACCTGCTGGTGACATCGATGATGGTAAGGGCATACTTGTAGGTCTTACGACCAACCGACTCATGTGGAAGGAATAGAACATCTGCCTGGTGAACTCTGTTCAGGACAGTTTCCTCGAAATGGGCATGCCTGATGTGCCGTGGACGAGGCCTGTATATCGGCCACATCGCCTGGCAGCTGAGCCACTGGCTAACTGTCTCCAATGTGAAGTTGTGGCCCTTGCGACGTGCAGCCTCGAGTAGTTTAGGGGGCTCATGGTAATATCCACCAGGCTGATAGTAGACTTCCTCAAAAAACACAGTTGATAAACTCCCAGATTTCATCACTGATGTCCACTCCTTTCCTAGACAGCCTAGGTGAACTCTAAACAGACGAACGGATGGCCGTCATTCATTCGACCATCACTGAAGACCTCCTCAAACACCTCCATACACTGGCGTCTAACCTCTGCTGGATCTTCACTGAACAGTAGTTTATCGACCAACCCTCGGAAGTTAAGGGACTTGACCAGGTCATACAGAGATACCATCCTTTTATAGTGCGGATTAAATGTTCGGCGGCCCAGATGGCCACGAGCGCTATGGCAATGTATGGTAGACAAGGGCCTGCGACTCCGAAGAACGCACCTATTCCTGAGGCGATGGCTGGTATGGCTTCAGATATCGTCTCCACCCCATGGAGAGCATTGTTGGTGATCTTGCAGACCATCTCGCCAGCCTTCGTTGTGAACAGAGTGATCAGAGCATCAACTGCTGCCAGCAGACCAATAGAACATTTTACGTAAGTGCGATGGATTCTTTCTGCTCTGTGTACTAGTTTGCGGGATTAAGGCATGGTCGCCTCTACATCATCATACTCACCCGCAGTCTCCGCTACATCGTAGTCGTCTGCATCATAAGCATCCTCCTCATCATAGTCCTCCTCATAGTCCTCATCATCGATATCCTCGACTGGATCAGCCTCTGGGTCATACATCGCTCTGGGGATCCATCGCTGGGGGACAGCTATATAGTAGCTTTAAACGGTAGTCTATAGCATGGCCTCCGCAATCTTGAATGTGGGCGTGTTTGCCTTAGCGAACTGGGGACTCAACTTCGCCGACAAGAGGGCGGCAGGGTTCGAGCATGAGCGTCATAACCAGATGATGGAGAAGCTGTCTAAGGAGAAGTTTGAGTACAGCACAGCACTCGAGCATATGCGCCAGAGGGAGGCACGCGGACGACAACTCCAAGCTCAGGCCAACCAGCGCATCAAAGAGGCAGATGAGAGTCTCGATGAGTACTACGAGGCAATATCTGAGCCAACGCTCGACTATGAAGCATCGACACGTCCGAAGACAGCAGAGCCTATAGTAGTGGTGACAGCTGCAGTGGTGACGACAGGAGTCATGCTCTATGCATGCTCAAACTGAATACCTGATGTGTTTGACACGCATACCTTAGCATAGCCAAAGTAAAGTACCATCACACCTAATGAGCGAGTCCCAGCTATGAGGTTTCCGATGTTGAAGCTGATCCAGTTGCCCTGATTATGTGGGATGTCCCTGCCCCCGAGGTGGTGACCGCCCTCGAGTGCCGACTCGAGTTCGTCGCTTGCACTGGTTATGTGCAGAAGTGCATATGACTTAGTTTTCTGTCTGTAGAGTTGGCAATCAGCCAGCTCGCGTACCTCACCAAAAATATTGGTCCCAGCAACCACAAGCTTGAAGTCGTCTAGCTTATCCACCTGCTGGATGGCTCCTCCCTTCTGAACCAGGACCGCAACAGTGACACAGTCCGATGCACCACGATGCAATGTCAGCTCTACCCATTGGTTATCTGTGGCATGGACCTGCTGGTGTTCTCACTCCACATGCACAATCCGCTGTTTGGAACACGTTTGCTTCAGCTACTGGTCATTCTCGTCATGCCAGACATGAAGTCTTGCAGCATTCATCGTCGCATCTGTGAGCTGCTCAGTGTACACCCGGAGGAACAGCCTATCCTGCATGGCAGCCGGATTCACGTATGTGCTCTCGATGAGGGTTAAGAGTGGAACTGCCACAGACTTCTCGACACCTGCTTGTAGTTCGAATTCTCTGAACCCCTCATTGCACCCCACATTGTAGTACCCCTTTCCTTTCGCATAGAAGGTTGGGCCACGAGCCAGCAGACCTAGGACTCGGTACTCATCGTTCACATAGGTGGTGTTCTCGGTGCTGTTGCTCTGCACGATCTCCCACCTGTTCAGAACCAGCGGGAGCTCTACCATCCGTTCTATTGTGCTCTGGAGCTTGAACTCAAGTGTCATGCTCTTGATCTCGTGGATCTGTGCCGAGATTGCAAAGTCAATGTACTTCCCAGCAGCAAACAACAGGTTCTCATCATGTATACTGGGTCGAATGACTGTCAGGCAGTCCTTCCGAGGATCAGTGCGGTGCGATGTCGTGGGTTCAATGGCCCCATCTGGATGTTGCACATACTGCAGCATGTTTAAGGTCTGGGTATATAGAGGTTTTAAATGGCTGCTATGCTTCGTAAAGTTCTCCAGCAGATTGTCTATAGGCAGCAGAACAAGTCGGCACGACAATCACAGCCATGGCATGCACTGTTCCACTGTGACAGGGTCCGAGGACTGCTTTGGGACATCAACATTAGCCACGAGTGAGCCAATGTCACACCTCCATCTGATGTGGAGATACTGGCCACCATAGAGGAAGGAGCACCAGCTCGTAGTACTAACGGAAATTTGACAGCACCCAGGGCAAGGTACTACCCAACCTACCTGTGGCCCCAACCAACAGTCCTGTTATTCTAGCTCTCCATAGGGCTAGGGTCGAACCCAAATATCTACTAACCATCGGGAAGTGGGGGGCCATATTTAGCCTCCATAGCCATGAAGTGCGAGAGATGCTGGATAGACTCCGGTCTGGAGCAAAATAACTACTTCAGGGAGGAGGTCAGTGATGCTGTAGAGAGCCACGACACCGGTTATGCAGACGGTACTCAGGAAGAGGTCACTGTTGGCTGCAAGGAGGCTGTTGAGCACATCTTCAATGAAAAAGGGAGCAGGAAATTAGTCAGTGATCTGCCAGCATTTGCGAAATTCCCAGATAACTACCAGGACTACCTCATCAAATCCCCTCACAAGTCAGATGCTAAGCACGGATAGCTAAAGTGTGTCGACCGTGAGAAGAACCAGATGAAGAGAATCCCAAAAGATGGAATAGCGTTTAAGCGACAGTACGGACCTGACGAAGTAGCTTCTGACGAAATAGCTTCTGACGAAGGTCCTCAAGACTCTGACGAAGTAGCTTGTGATGACGGTCCTCAAGACTCTGACAAAATAGCGGAGACCACGGACGACGTTACTCAGCCTTCTGAATGAAAAAAAGGTTGCGGCAGGTGTGACAGTCTGTCAGCAATGACGCGTAGAGCAGGCTAGTTTCCTGGCTTGATTCAGCTTGTTGGTGAAGGTCTGTGCCTTTTCCAGAGATGGCTTGAAGTGTGATAGCTCACCTGTCTGCTTGTTGCTGAAGATAAAGCGGTACAGCTCAGCTGCCCTCTGTACACTTGCGATAAATTCCCCTTTTGTCTCCTTGAGGGTTACGCTGTCGTATATGGTCTCGAGCAGGGCACATCCACACTTGGAGCTGAAGTATAGAAACTGGGCATTGTGGCGGATGTCTGGTGAGATCTCGCGGGTGTACTTCTGAAAGAGGATGAAGACAGTTATCTTTGTGTGCCGGATGCGCCTGGTGATGTTGCTGAGGTAGATGACTGTCTTCTGGTCCATTGCAGGGTCATTGATAATGAGAACAAGTGGTTCTGTCAGTCGGGCTGCCAGCAGCTTCTCCATCAGTGCTTGCAGGTCCTGCATCTTGGTGATTGGGCCATTGTACCATTGATCATTACTGTCAACCGCCTCAGTGGCTAAGTCAGACACCAGAAGGATGTATTGAGAGTGTAGATGTTCGGCCAGTGAGCCCACAGCAAGTTGTTTTTCCCATGTCCTGATGGGGCAATGATCAGCACCACCTGGCCAGCATCGGCTGGCCTTCTCTTGAATGGTACAGACATGCGTGCGGAGGATGGTTAGCACTTGGTCGGTGGTAGCCACGTCTATTTCTGGGAGACTAAACGGCAGTACTTCCTGCACCTGCTCGTTCGCCTGCAGAGCGGGGAATCCTGCACCTCTGGCGGATACAAAGGATGCGATGGAGGCGTCAAGCATGAAATCCCAGCAGCAGCTGAGAAGATAGCGTAGACGGACTGTGTCAGCACCCACAGTGTCTAGTACATCCAGTATCTGTATGACACATGCATGGGAAGCTATGACTATCCTGTGCTCTTAAACGGCAAACCAAAGAACCCTAACTTCTTCACCTCTGGTAGTCGGAGGCTGGCGGTAGCACCTGTTTGGCCGTCAACAGTGATATGGCTCAGGCCAAGGGTGCCTCTCTTGCGATTCTCTCCATCCTGTCGGAATGAGCTCTATGGTTTCAGGAGATCTGTAACCAGGTCTTGTGCATAGGACTCAGCCAAAACCGTGATGGCTCCAGCCTCATTGACTCCGAGCATACCTCGCATCGTCGCCCTCTCCTTGATGCCCATCCCCTTGTATACAGTCTTGGCCTTGTTGATGGATGATTGTCCTACCGTATCAGTGTTCCCGATGAGATCTCAGGCTGGGTTTGTACCTTGATCTCCCATGGGTCTCCCTTCTCATCAACGTCTAGGAAGGAGATAGGGGCAACAGGGTCCTCTGAACCGAGGCGTTCCTCACCCAAGTGAGCAGGATCGACTAGCTCTTTGCTTTCTAGGTCTGTGAGTGACAGAATAATAGTCATATACAGACAGCTTAAACCTACTAGTCAGATTGAAACCCAGTGAAATAGTTGCGCATAGGAGGACCGACCACACAGTTGGCCAAGGGTATAGGTAGCAGTGCTCAGGGTACTGGCCCTCTCTGCAGGGGCACACCATGTGGGCGGCATACCATTCCCGGGCATTGGTGATCCTCCGTCCGCGTGCTCGACTATGGGCTACATATATGCTGCAGGGGTCTCGTGATCCTTCTCACTATTCAGAGGGGTTAAACATAGGCAATGATGATCTCAGCCATTGCACTCCTTGCTAGCCCTAGAACCACAGCCTCCATTAGTGTAACATGTTCACCCATGATCTTGGCGGCAACAGTGTAGGAGGCACCACTGAGGGCAATCTTTGGGATGGGGTGAGTTATTCCGAGACGGTGCTCAGCCACCCCACTTACCACTGTAGCGAGGACAGCCACAGTGGTGGCAGGATGAACCTCATTTCCCCCTGTCATCTTCCCCATAGCCACATTCGCCACCACGTTACTGGCGACATGGACTGCCAGAGGTATTGCTTTGGTCAGTAACTTCTGTGTCTTTGTTCGCATCAGGTTCTCCACCTTCTGAAGACTCGCCTGACTCTCGGGCAGTTGCTTCACGATCTGTACCATTGACGTCATTGTTTAAGCACTGAGTACACAACATGGTTAAACGTCTGCATTCCCTGTCGAGAGAGCTAATATGATCTTCCCAGTCTGCGTCTGCCAGGTGGCCGGGTTGGTACTCAGGAATATTCATCTCTCTATTGAGACATCTTAAACATGTCCGGGCTCACGCTATGTGAGAAGTACTATGATGTCTTCCAGAGGGAGTTGAAGGACTACAAGAAGAAGACACCAGATGAGCTCACTCAGCTCTCCGGTGCTGAACTGACAGAGGAGCTGACAGCTGTGAAGCTCTATCTAGGATTTGGCAAGGGACAGATCTGCTTCCTCGAATACCTTATCATGGGTGGGAGTATCGTCGAGCAGCTCCTGTGAGCTAAATGTTTCTACAAGGATCGGGAGTATCTGTCAGATGTGTTCCAGCACTTACAGACCATCATGGCCTCACTGGACTCAGACCTGAACACGGCTCTGTGATACTACAAGCTGGAAAAAGGATGCACTGCCGAACCCTCCAGCCCCTGGATGTGCATGTTGGCAGTGGGTATAGGGACTGCCGTCATACCAAGCTGGTTCAGTGTCTGCTACTGTGGAGAGTCAGGATAGTCTTATACCTGATTTGCTAACGGCCGAGTAGGCTGATCCCGAGCGCCACGATAGCTAGGCCTGACATCACACATAGAGCTACCACAGCAAGCAGTGTCGTTTCAACTGGCTGCAGTGTTGGGGCGCCTGGGACGGGCCTTCTGCAACCCCTGCTGGAACTTAGCAATAAGACTACTGGGGTCTGCTATGATGATCATATCCTCAAAGAGACTGATGAACATGGCCTGGACCTCTGCTCCGCTGACACCACCTATGGAATGCCACAGCTGGGTCTGTACCATAAGGAGGATGTAGCACAGTGCTTCCAGGAAATGGTTGATCCAAACGATCCCTGCTGGTGTGAGGCCTGAGGTGGTGTGTGGGGCAAAATACTTCCACACATCTGGATAGTCCTGCCGCAAGCCAGTGATGTGCATATTTTGTACCAGGGCTCCAGGGTCGGAGTCTGGATCGAATGAGAATGTCGCTCTCTTCAAATGGCCTACTCGTTGGGGGGTTCGATAGGGGAATCCTGAGTAGTCATGTCTCGGGTCACCATACATAACCCCTAGACCGCTGTTGTCACCACCATGTCACTGATGGGTGAGCGCTGAACTCTCTCTGTAATCTGCTGGCCACTGAGATGCTATGACTGTTGAGCTGTGGGTCGAAGGCGTTTGTATCAAGGAGGCTTGCACCCAGCTCATGGTGGATTCGTCGCACCATGAAGGACATGTGGAAACTGAGACATCTGGCGATGAGCACAGCTTCAGGAGTACCACAATAGGAGTGAAGCAGGGTGGAACTTACTCCACATCCTGCCGTGGCACACCAGTTCAGCTGCTGATTCCAGTATGAGAGGATTGGAGCAGCCATCCAGGTATGAGCTTGCTTCGCATCCTTGATGATGATGGGGCGGTTGGGCAGCGGTCGTGGGTTGATGGAGAAGCTGGTTCAGGACCGTTCAGGACCGTCCATCCACTGTGATGGAGAACGTTGTTAGCTCTGGTATATCATCCAGTAGACCTCTCAGGCCAGTCAAGGGTGTACCCAGGAGGGGCAGTTGGCTCCGGATGACTGTTGTGAGGTTCAGTGGGAAGGCCATCTATACTGGTGTTCTTAAACCTACTGTACAGGCAGCACACGATTTGTAGTCGTCTCGACTCCAGAGACCAGCGAGGCGACCTCGCCGTAACATCTCGTTTTTTAACTCCTCCATATCAACCCATGCTGGAGCCTTTGAGGTATTGCTGTCGCACTTTAGGTTTCTCCATGCGGTACAGGGATTGGACCTTCAATATAGGGTGGTACTCTTCATCGGTGACCTGGCCATCCTAGAGAGCTTTGCTGATAGACTCGTCGATAGTCCATAGCATACTCTGTGCAAGTGCCACGTACTTAGCATGCTTCTCCAGCCTCCTTGTGATCTGCCGCTCCACAGCTGCCACCCCAGCACTGGCTCCAATCACACCCGCAGCAGTGGTTGTATGTGCAGGGACATTGTAGGCTGTCTTATATCGCATGCACGTTCTGCTGTACTTTTCTGCCTCATGGCCGCGATTCTGTCTGATGGTATCTATCTGCTGAAGTCGCCATCTGTGGATAGTACCTTCCTCGTCAGCCATCGTGGAGGGGTATATTTCTGGTTGCTTCCTCCACACTGATTTTGCCATAGTATACCTGGAGATTAAACCTGCATCACCTGCAGACTCTGCTCATGAGTCCTAGAAGGGTACATTTTAGAGAGCCTGGCGAACCATGCCAGCTTGCTGGTTTCGAGACAGACGTCTCTTAGACAGAGGTCATCCAGCACTATGTCGTGTGCCAGTAGCTCTCTGAGATGTGGCATCTGGAACTTCACCTTATCACCAAGATAGTAGGTCCGCCGCTGGATGGCTTTCTTGGTTTTACACTTCTGGGCCATCTCCACTTTCCACTGTATGACATCTGGCTCATCCTCGTCTGAGAAGACACCTGGCTCATCCTCGTCTGTCAAGACTCCAGCATCCGGCTTACTCTCCTCCAGGAGGGCCTGCCAGTATCGGAAATTTTCACTGTTCCTTCGCCTCCTTGCAAGGCTCACATTCTGTTGATACCGGTTCTCCCACTGTAGTCACTCTCCTTCTTGTTGCAGTGTGAGCCTCTGTTCGTTTAAGGTATTTATCTGTGCAGGGGTCATGAAGGGGGGAACATCTTTCTTCATCATCATGCCAAGGTCAGATAATGCTGGTATGATATCATGTTGTCGTCAGGTCAATGTGTAATAAGAGTGTAAACTCTAAATGGGCGTCCGATATCCCATTGGTGCTGGCATCAATGTTAATGGAGGGGCTGTAAAACAGGTGATTTACAGGTGTGAACAGGCTAGGACTGATAGCTTTCCATAGGTCACTGTTGGCACCTGGGAGATACTCTATCATGTCCTGGCCGACTTCTACAAGTGAGCTGCTGTGTGCACTGCCCGGAGGTTGATGTGGCACATCGGCGTGCATGTATGTTGTGCCCCGCTGGGGCACCTCGAAGAGGACCCATTCTACATGGTATTGTACCACCCATCTCCCCTCTAGAGAGGGTGAGATTACCTTCTTACCACCGGAGAGCACCAGTCGGACAATCGGCTCGGTTATATCTCCTGTTTAAATCCCTTCTATAGCGTGCTATGGAACCCATATTTGCTCACTCGACTGGTCTTGCTGACCTGGCAGATGTGTACACAGTTGATACTGCCAAGGTAGAAGAGAGCGATGGCAAGTCATTCGCCCTACAGTACGAAGCAAGCTCAAAGGCATTCTCCCTCCACCCCATTGGTGGTGATGGGGTGGAGCTGCCCACCGACCTCAAGGATGTGACGAAGAAGCACCTGTGTCACAACATAGATGGCCGCAAGATCGTGTTTCGGTACGATTTCCCGAAGAGGAAGTACATCCTCGAGCCGTTGATTGAGCTCTCGGATACAGAGGTGGCAGACATCACCACCCTAAATAACGACCTCAGCTTTCATCTGGTCAAACCCTATTCGAGTGGTGCCCCGCCGATGGCCCATGATGGCCTGCTATTGACCCTGGCAAAAAACCTGCAGTTCATATTTGAGAAGAATGAAGTGTGGTACCGCGCTGGACCTGGAGGTGACTGGCAAACATGGTTGCCCCTATATAGGCCTCCCACAATCATTGACATAGAGGTTACTCCACTCTCCACTGTTGTGAAAAAGGATGGGACAGTTCGAAAGCTCTACAATCGTGGATCATCCTTCCTCCCCTACATAGGTGAAGGTGTCTCCCTGATGAGGGTGAGTCACCGGATCGGGGTTACAGGTGGAAAGCTCCTGCTGCGTCGTCCATTCGATTGACCAGAAGAAGCTGTTGACCTCCCGGAGGGCACCCTATGGGTAGATGGTGTGTCACATGTCTCCAAAGTCAAGGGTGCAGTTAAACTGCTTCAGCGAGTTGGACTCACTAGCCCACAAACGACTCATATAGTCCTACAGCTACGTTTCTTAGCCGGCGGCAGAGTGAAGCAGCTAGCCCCTGCTCCTGAGGGGATGAAGATCACTATCGATCCGGATGGAACAGGGCTCGATCTGGCACATATATTTTTCAAGGGGTTCACTCTGTTCAGTTGAACTCTTCATATATAGCCATGATTCTCATCATACTGCTCGTGCTGGCGTCTACAGCAGTGGCACAGGGCGCTGAGACTGCCATGATATTGGATGCCAAGTGGGCTCACTTCCGGGATGACCCCAAGTACAATCCTTGGGTCGATCCCTTGCAGAAAAAAACTTATGACCGCTTTCACCCACGTAAAGAGATCGAGTCTGCTTGCCACTTCTATGGGGTGGAGAGGTTAGGCCTTGGTTGTTTGCTGGAGACCCCTGCTCAGCACCAGACTTTCTGCATAACATGTGAACATGCCAGAGTCTGCCGTGGTTCACATGCTAATCACTTTAGCCTCCTCCCAGGTAAGCGTTGTCAAGGTAGATGTAAACCCCTAAGGGTGATCCCATCATGCCGATGTGACTCTGGCAGAGACTATGTGTTTGTCTGAGCCTACACAGGATAGAGCGAGAGAGAGGCCAGTCCTGTGGTTGATTGCAATCAGTGGTGTATATCACTGTAGAGGCTTTTCTCTAAAAGGGCGCTCAGTCCCTGGTAGTAGTAGCGTCGGGACGATCCTACCGCCCTGGCAGCCGTTCGGCGATCCATGGTGGCCCCCCGCAACCTATGCCCCAGTGATTGAGAGGGCAGTGGTGGCTCATTTGTCTAAATGGAAATCCAGTTGAGGGAGTTGGGTGCTCATTTGTCTAAATGGAAATCCAGCTGAGGGAGGTCGGGGCTCATTTGTCTAAATCGAAATCCAGTTGAGGGAGGTGGTATCATTTTACTACCGACATTACTACTAAAAGATAGAACGAATAATGCAGGCGCTGGAATCGTGATGTACATAGCCGAAAACCTATCCCATCGTAGGAGGCTTGACATAGAAACAACGACAGTAGAAGCATTGTAGATTGAGGTTACGCCCTACAAAATGAAATCGTTTTTATTATGTTGCGTTTATAGACCCCCCCCCCCCCACGGATTCACCTGCGAGCTGGATAGACGTGTTTGAAGGGTTACTTGAGCCGGCTTATTCAGATAATACGGATATTATTCACATAGGAGACTTCAATATTGACTTTTAAAGCATATCACACAGAAATGGCAATCAGTAATGGAATTATTTCATCTTGAACAATTGGTAAAAACCGTAACTAGAATGACCGAAAAAACGGCTACACTAATAGATCATATATATGTTACAGAGCGAACGAAATTTACATTAGTAAGGTAGACGATTTTGCGGCAACCGACCATTCTCCCGTTTTCGGCGTGCGTCAAAATCTTGGGCAAAAATCACACAGTCACCATTCTATAAAATATAGGTGCCGGAAAAATTTGACGATCAGAAATTTCTTCATACGTTGTCTGAATATAACTGGGAGATAGTAGATTTGATAAATGAGCCAAATGAAGCCCTACACCATTGACAGCGCGCGTTCACAGCTATTCTAAACGAGCATGCACCTATTGTCGAACGTAGCGTCAAACGCTTCTGTTAGCCGGGATGGATAAACGATGAAATTTTGAAGGCGATAAAGGACAGAGATTACTATAAAAGGGTTAAAAATATGGCTAAATATAAGGACTTGAAACATAAAGTAATGTCCCTAATTGAACGTTCCAAATGAAACTATTTCAGCACAGCGCTGGTTGACAATAAAAAGAATCCTTCGAATATATGGAAAATTATGAAAAGCATTAATCCAAAGACTAACAAAATGCCATTGGTCTTACACGACTTTGGTCTTACACGACATTGGTCTTACACGACATTGGTTTTACACGACATTGGTCTTACACGACATTGGTCTTACACGACATTGGTCTTACACGACAGTGGTCTTACACGACAGTGGTCTTACACGACATTGGTCTTACACGACATTGGTCTTACACGACAGTGGTCTTACACGACATTGGTCTTACACGACAGTGGTCTTACACGACATTGGTCTTACACGACAGTGGTCTTACACGACATTGGTCTTACACGACATTGGTCTTACACGACAATCGTCTTACACGACAGTGGTCTTACACGACATTGGTCTTACACGACAGTGGTCTTACACGACATTGGTCTTACACGACATTGGTCTTACACGACATTGGTCTTACACGACAGTGGTCTTACACGACATTGGTCTTACACGACATTGGTCTTACACGACAGTGGTCTTACACGACATTGGTCTTACACGACAGTGGTCTTACACGACATTGGTCTTACACGACAGTGGTCTTACACGACATTGGTCTTACACGACATTGGTCTTACACGACAATCGTCTTACACGACAGTGGTCTTACACGACATTGGTCTTACACGACAGTGGTCTTACACGACATTGGTCTTACACGACATTGGTCTTACACGACATTGGTCTTACACGACAGTGGTCTTACACGACATTGGTCTTACATGACATTGGTCTTACACGACATTGGTCTTACACGACATTGGTCTTACACGACATTGGTCTTACACGACAGTGGTCTTACACGACATTGGTCTTACACGACAGTGGTCTTACATGACATTGGTCTTACACGACATTGGTCTTACACGACATTGGGCTTACACGACAGTGGTCTTACACGACAGTGGTCTTACACGACATTGGTCTTACACGACATTGGTCTTACACGACAGTGGTCTTACACGACAGTGGTCTTACACGACATTGGTCTTACACGACATTGGTCTTACACGACATTGGTCTTACACGACATTGGTCTTACACGACATTGGTCTTACACGACATTGGTCTTACACGACATTGGTCTTACACGACATTGGTCTTACACGACATTGGTCTTACACTTCAGTGGTCTTACACGACATTGGTCTTACACGACAGTGGTCTTACACGACATTGGTCTTACACGACAGTGGTCTTACACGACATTGGTCTTACACGACATTGGTCTTACACGACATTGGTCTTACACGACAGTGGTCTTACACGACAGTGGTCTTACACGACATTGGTCTTACACGACAGTGGTCTTACACGACATTGGTCTTACACGACATTGGTCTTACACGACATTGGTCTTACACTTCAGTGGTCTTACACGACATGGGTCTTATACGACAGTGGTCTTACACGACATTGGTCTTACACGACAGTGGTCTTACACGACATTGGTCTTACACGACATTGGTCTTACATGACATTGGTCTTACACGACAGTGGTCTTACACGACAGTGGTCTTACACGACATTGGTCTTACACGACATTGGTCTTACACGACATTGGTCTTACACGACAGTGGTCTTACACGAGATTGGTCTTACATGACAGTGGTCTTACACGACATTGGTCTTACACGACATTGGTCTTACACGACATTGGTCTTACACAACAGTGGTCTTACACGACATTGGTCTTACACGACAGTGGTCTTACTCGACATTGGTCTTACACAACATTGGTCTTACACGACATTGGTCTTACACGACATTGGTCTTACACGACATTGGTCTTACACGACAGTGGTCTTACACGACAGTGGTCTTACACGACATTGGTCTTACACGACATTGGTCTTACACGACAGTGGTCTTACACGACATTGGTCTTACACGACAGTGGTCTTACACGACATTGGTCTTACATGACAGTGGTCTTACACGACATTGGTCTTACACGACATTGGTCTTACACGACAATCGTCTTACACGACAGTGGTCTTACACGACATTGGTCTTACACGACAGTGGTCTTACACGACATTGGTCTTACATGACATTGGTCTTACACGACATTGGTCTTACACGACATTGGTCTTACACGACATTGGTCTTACACGACATTGGTCTTACACGACATTGGTCTTACACGACATTGGTCTTACACGACAGTGGTCTTACACGACAGTGGTCTTACACGACATTGGTCTTACACGACATTGGTCTTACACGACATTGGTCTTACACGACATTGGTCTTACACGACATTGGTCTTACACGACATTGGTCTTACACGACATTGGTCTTACACGACATTGGTCTTACACGCCATTGATCTTACACGACATTGGTCTTACACTTCAGTGGTCTTACACGACATTGGTCTTACACGACATTGGTCTTACACGACATTGGTCTTACACGACAGTGGTCTTACACGACATTGGTCTTACACGACAGTGGTCTTACACGACAGTGGTCTTACACGACATTGGTCTTACACGACATTGGTCTTACACGACATTGGTCTTACACGACAGTGGTCTTACACGAGATTGGTCTTACATGACAGTGGTCTTACACGACATTGGTCTTACACGACATTGGTCTTACACGACATTGGTCTTACACAACAGTGGTCTTACACGACATTGGTCTTACACGACAGTGGTCTTACACGACATTGGTCTTACACGACATTGGTCTTACACGACATTGGTCTTACACGACATTGGTCTTACACGACATTGGTCTTACACGACATTGGTCTTACACGACATTGGTCTTACACGACATTGGTCTTACACGACATTGGTCTTACACGACATTGGTCTTACCCGACATTGGTCTTACACGACATTGAAGGAAATGAAATTAGAAACGCCGAAAAACACTGAACTGTTCAATCAATATTTCACTACGGTTGCTGTTAATCTTGCAAATTCCATAGATGCACAGTCTCACGGAATATCAAATGCCCTTAAAATGTATGTTAGAAATAAAGTACCAAGGGATATTGAATTTAAAATACCGAGAATAACAGTTAATTACGTCTACGAGGAACTTAGCCGCTTAAAAACAAATAAGTCTGCTGGCTTTGACGGACTAAATGCGCATTTCCTAAAATTAGCTGACCAGTTATAGCGCCATCAATTACGTTATTATAAATATAAGTATCGATACAGGCGTAATTCCAACAACGTGGAAGTGTGCTAAGGTGAAACCGCTATACAAATCAGACGACAAAGGAGATATTACTAACTATAAACCAATATCTATTTTACCGATTCTGTCCAAAATTATTGAACGACATGTTCACAATCATTTATACAAATTTCTTAGTAATTGTGATTTACTGAATGAATCACAATCAGGATTCAGGCCCAAACATTCACGCGAGACTGCACTGTTTAAGTTAGTCGAACAATGGCTATTTGCGATCGATAATAGCGAATTTGTAGGAGCTATTTTAATAGATTTCAAGAAAGCATTTAACTTAGTTAATCATAGCATATTATTAGAAAAGTTAGGCATTTATCAATTTGATTCGCTTACGCTAACGTGGTTCTCATTTTACTTGGAAAACCGGCATTAATATGTGACCATCTCTGATAAGGTTTCTGGCCATTTACCTGCATACATGTATAGGGGTACCGCAAGGTTCTGTGTAGGGACTGCTCCTATTTATATTATATGTGAATGATCTTCATATGCGTATAGATAGTAAAGTTGACATGTATTATGATGATACGACTATGCACTGTAATTTTGAAAGTTTGCAAACGATTAAAGAACAACTAACTACGGAGTTGGCGTTGGTACAAAATTGGTGTCAAAATAACAAAATGGTTCTGAATACGGAGAAAACTAAGCTAATAATGATAAGCAGTAAATACAAACGAAGGCAGATTAACCATGAAGAAATGAAGATACCGGTAAATAATGGCGAGTTAGACATAGTAAATGAAGAAAAATTATTAGGTTTATATATTAAGGAAGACCTTTCATGGCAACTCCACATTGGCAAAATTTCTAACAAGATAGCATCACTTATTTATATGCTAAGAAAAAAAAGCAATGCATGAATGTTGAAGAACGAAACATCTTCTATAAGGCATATATCCTTTCCCACATAGATTATTGTTGTCTTGTTTATTATGCTGGTACACCTTCATTGTTATATAAGCTTGAGAAATTACAAAATCGTGCAGCTAAAATAATATTATAAGTCCCGTATCTAACTCCAGCACAAGAACTGTATGAAACATTGAAATGGACATCGTTAACTCAGAGAATGGCAATAATACCAACATCATGACATATACATCGTTAAACGGCCTTGTACCTATCTATATGAACGATATGTTTACATTGGTAGAAGACACACATACTCGGAATCTACCGTAAAAAACAAACAGCCTATTAAAGCTTCCGAAAATACAAACAGATTACGGAAAACACAGCTTTACGTACACGGCAACACAGATGTGGAATTCTTTACCGATTAATGTTAAACATGCGCCAACTCTTAGGTCATTCACCTCAAACATACAAGATAGATAGTAATAATAATAATAATAATAATAATAATAATAATAATAATAATAATAATAATAATAATAATAATAATAATAATAATACTACTACTACTACTACTACTACTACTACTACTACTACTACTACTCAGGGCCGGATTTAGTGTTGTGGAGGCCCCTGTGCGGTTGTCTTGTGGAGGCCCCGCCGCCCCAGACTGCCAGAGTCTGTGTGCGTGTGTGTGTGTGTGAGCGCGCGCGTGCGTGCGTGCGTGCGTGCGTGCGTGCGTGCGTGCGTGCGTGCGTGCGTGTGTGTTTTGGTGGAAGGGTACGTGAGGACGTACCTCGCCGTGAGGTAGAACATTTACATGTTCTACCAAGTAATATCCAGCAATTTGCCTGACAAATAAAATAACTTAATAACATTTATTAACATTGACCTTTGCCCCTAATTACCATTACGAATAATGAACTCATTGAATTTGGCTATTAAATGACAGAAGCTGAAAACTTTATTTTTAATCAGTGTAACAGTGTTTTAAATATAGTGGGTGGGTTAATATTTCACTAGACTCCTGCCGTGCATTACATTTTTCATATTTTTTCATGTTTGTGGAGGCCCCCTTAAAATTCTTAAAACTTTTACTTTGTGGAGGCCCCTGTGTAGCTGCACACTCTGCACTCTCCTTAAATCCGGCCTGCTACTACTACTACTACTACTACTACTACTACTACTACTACTACTACTACTACTAATAATAATAATAATAATAATAAATAATCTTGTTTTCTTCTTTTCTCTTGCCATATTTGCCCTAGAGACCAAGTTTGCCGTCCTGATGAAACACAAACACCTGTTATCCACAACGGTACAGACAAGTAACAACTTTTCTTCTTGGATATTGATCAGCAGAGCAACAACACGCGAAAACGAAATAAGAACTAATAATTGACAATATATCATACTTTCTTTGTTAACGCAACCACTATCTATATTATCGCAAACTTATTGAAACGCCCAGTTATATGTTAACCCTTTTCAGACAAATCCCTAAATCAGTACATTTTGCCGACGCATAGTAGTATATTATGTTGATTTTTTTGTATGTTGATATTACTAGAATCTGTTGCTGTCCAAAGCAGCAATAGCTTCCGGTCATAGTAATTTCAAAACATTCAACAGTTGTTCATGTATTGTTGTCGGAAAATCCATATACAGGGAAATACATTGATGAAATGGTTAAAAGGCGCAATGTGCGCACGGCTGCCGTGTCGAGACGAATTGCGTGTCAGTCATAGGTCGTGTGCTCACTATAGACCTAACCGCTATAGTGGGTGCATGCCTGTATGTGAGCGAGTGTGGGTGTGAGTACACAAGATTGTGTGCGTGAGCGTGTGCATGCGTAGACTTATCATAAGGTAACGGTAATCGCAACAACAACTACCAGGAGCGCGTGTGTGATATTGGCAGGCTTAACTGCATAGTGACCTTGGTCTATATGCACTGGCAAAGAACGTGTGATGAACGTAAAGGAAAACAAATCCTCAATCCAATAAATTACACCAGCTTATCCACTTCGGGTCTTCATCAGATTGTCCTGTAATTATGCTGTCCATCGGATTATTACAGCTATTACCCTAACATGTATATGACCCATTCCACGCAACATAATTTTGATATAAGAGCACTTCCTTGTCTGACATTGTAATTTGCGTTTGTTTGTTAGCAGTGCAGGACATGATTTTGAACAGAATTATTAGTTATTCCCTGTGTCTATAACCAACTAGATTAGTAGGCTTTCCCATCCATAATCTAGTCTTAATGAGGCTTGCATCTAGTGATTGACGCTGACTAGTCCTACCAAACACTCGCTCGGAAATCTGCCCTTTTGGTATGAGGGTCAAGTGTATCCTTAGTTGGTGGAAGTGTTTCTTCAGACTAAACATCTCAGCGCCAATGGAATCTAATGCTGGTGCTGGTGAATAAAGCTGCCTGACAAACCTTTCTGCATCAGACTGGGACCGCTCATTTACCTCCCCTGTACCAAGGTATTCGGACAAATCCACATCAACCAATAATGGAGACAACAACCACTTTCGCCACGAGTTAGCGACTAAGCTTTCTGCACACACGTGTACAACAACCACTTTCACACTGGGATGGTAACACACATTTACGCGCGTGTAGCGGAGGAAATTACTTCGACCATGAGATTGCAAAAACCCCGGCACCGGGCACATAGAATATATACATTGCTTGCCCTTCACATATATGCTTAACTAGATAATCTCCTGACATTGGCAGCCGTCCAGTAATCGGTATGGCTTCTAAATAAATTCGCGATTAGCAAGCTCTTGACCACAAATCTGGGATATTCCTATTGAAACATTTCTACGGGTTCTTAGAACAGATGGCTTCACGTGATTACGTATCTGTGATGGGATGCTATCTTAATTAATGGACCGTTCCATTTTTAGCTATGCCCCGCACATCATTAGCTAAGCTCCACCCACACTTCGCCGTGTTGGGATTGATCGATCCCCAAATGCTCTAGCTATCAATTTCCTGAAAACTATACAGGGAAGCTGTTGAATATTTTGTAACTAATTTGACTGGGTGTTGTTGCTGCCTATGGCAGCAACAGCGCCCAGTCAAATTAGTTTCAAAATATTCAACATAATATTTATTAAATAGTAAAAGCAAACAATTTGTACAACAATGCATAGACCGTCTTCAAATATGCGTTCGTGACGTACTTATCGACGTCATTCATGACGCCATTCATTATGATGTCATCGTACACATCACACAGTTCATTTTGACGTCATATGATGGGTGGGTACTCTGGAAAGGTGAATTGAAATCATAGGCCTACTTAACCGTAATCAAACAAACAACCTTAACTCAACAATGAAAATTGAGTAATCCGGTTAAAATGTATCCGTCTCTTATTCTCTGAAACCGTCCAGGTACATGTCTTATCACAGTCTGATTACACAAATAGATCGCATTTCTGTTTCATGGTAATAAAGAGGTATAGTTAATCAGATGTGTTGCTGTCTTTATATGTATATAAAGACAGAAACAACATCCAAGCAAATGACTTTCAAAATATTCCATATCTTACCTATTTCTTATTCCAATGATTCGTTGGAATTTCAGGCGTCAACTGTGAAAGAATGGCGGCAATTTACCAGAAACACCTTTAATTAATTTTTCTCCTACTGCCTTTAAGGTAGAAATGAATTATTTACAAACATAGATGAGAAATTACGCTTTTCGTACACGCAAAATTACAATAATCCTTCGTCCAGACTGCTAAGCTTCTTAAACTATTAGCAATCACAAACCAGATGACACGTTCTTTATACAGTGCAGACTATTCTGTTGAATATTTTGAAATTAACTTGACTTGAGTTATTGCTGCCTATGCCGTTAACAGTTCCCAGTTAAATTATTTTTAAATATTCCACAGCTTTCCTGTATATTTTTCTTGAGATTGAGACACTGGAATTTCAATGGTGAGAGGGTTTAGCATAAGTTTACCATAACACACTCATCATTTACATCACTGTCTAATCCTCTTACATAATCATATATGGAATTAGGAATGTCTATTAGAGATAAAAGGCCGTATGAATATTAAAATAGGTCATATATGTTAGGTAATAGAAACGGTTTCAAAGAAGTATTGATTTATTTTCGCTTGGAGTGGCTAAATCAAACATTCGCCCACGTCGACGTCAGGTGATTTATTAACAGCCGCATCGCGTGACATTGTATCGACGCCTTCTGTAATCCCTTTTATGGCTTTACTATCACAATCTTCAAACAGAAACTGAACTTTTCGCAAAGCTGCTGAAACAACACCCGTATGTAAATATCCATCATTATAATCATCATCATGATCATCTTCATCATCCACAAAGCGTTTGGTTTCTTTGAATGTCTCGTTCTGTGGGCTTATGATCTGGCAGAAATCTTCGCACTGACGCTCAGAACAGTTGACACATGACAGTCCGCACTTTCATTATTGCCGTTGCCTACCTTGTCATCAAAGGTATTTTTGCCACTTTCATAGCGACAAAGATGTCTTTTCAGGTGTTAAATCTTGTAAACAATTTAGCACATCGCGAGCATGACTAGCTACATTGTATTTATTAAAGATATTTTCCGATGTTCAAACTAGACCTCTCACGCGATTAACTTGTCTGTTAGTCTATTATATATTCTCACCATTCTGTCCCATAGATGGGATACGTAATACTTTCATACTGATTTTTGCCATTGCGTTTTTTCTGTCAAGTTATTGCTTTGACTATATATTTTCTTTGGTCATCATCATGAGTTGGTTATTAGCCATTTAAAAGATCCAAAAGCGTGAATGTGTGCGATGTAATTTAGACAGATCGGAAGATTCAAACATATGATATGATTTAAAAATTAAGGTGTAATGCAGAGAATAATAAATTACAATTTTGTCTCGTGGACTGCTTAATGGCTCTTAGCTTTAAATTGGTCTCCTGCACGACTGAATGTCACATAAGAAAGTCGAGGGGATTAAGGACACAGTTCCATCAGGATATACATTTTACATGTCGCCATGCCAGTTTATAACGCAGGTGACAAATAAGCAGCCTGCATCTGAACTCAATCGAATTACAGACAAATTTCAGCGTGACGGACACCTGTTTAAAGGGGTGGGGTCGGGTGGGGTGGGGGTTGGGGGTGGGCTGAGGGTGGGGGTTGGGGTGGTTGGGGGGGGGGGTTGTGGTTGGGTATGTGTGCACATGATCACATGATGCTAGTTTTCTAAGATGGGTGGCCGTACAACAACCTGTCATAAGGTACTGACATCTTCTGATTTCAAAAGCAATTCACTAAATGCTAAACGAGTTATTTAAACTGACCATATGTCTTTTGTGATCACATTTCGACGGCTGATAAGCTGTCTGTTAAGGATAGGTTTGATCGCCCACTACTAACGAGTAATGCAGCATTTTTAGAGAAATCTAATTAAGATATTTCATCTCCTCTAGAAAGACTGCATGTTTTATAATATGGGCTTTCTACATATACATGATTCAGCCATAAATAGCAGTAATATAATGTGGACTATATAGAAGACTGGAGAGTTCTCTAATGGATGTAATTTAATATTGCTTATAGGAGCAACGCTATTTACACAGGCTCATATTACACCTACATCTGACCAGTTGCAAACTCATATCTGAAGTTAGAGATCTTTCACTTAGTTTAATTCCTCCACTCCTCACTCAGAATTGGCTCAGGAATCAACCTCTACAATGCAGTTTTGTCGGTAGCTACAATTCATGCATTGCTCCTTGTATGGAGCGCTATTTCTTTCATCACTTTTCCATCGGTCATCACGGTCTCTGTCCCTCGATCTTCCCCCTTTTCATGTAAATTCTAGAGCTCACGGCAGGGTGGTATACGGAATCTGATGTGCATCTTGCCACATCCGTACTACATGTCTTATCCACATCCATCCTAAGTCTTTTCCCTTGCTTATCAATGTGGGCTATGATCGCTCTTCTTCTTTTCTCATCATTTGTTGCTGTCATTGACCAAGGTGTCATCAATATCCTTCAGGGACAATGTGTCAAGCATAGCGTCGGCTCATTCTGTCAACTCTGGTTTCACGCCAATATAACAACACCTTAAGCTCGGATTTTGATCTTGTCCTCCCACTGGATGCTTCCCCATACCTCGTTGAGCTTGTTGAATACTTCCCTTGACTTTTCCGTTTTAGCTTTTATGTTGCGTACTGTGCTGTTTGCTTTGCTTATTGTTTCGCTGAGATAAACACAATTTTATCTCTTCTACCACTTCTTATCCAGATGTTACTGGCGTTTGTGTGTTGGATTTATCGGTATAATCTTCTAACTTCAGAACATTGATCTTGAGCCTAGCTCGAATCATTAATCTTTGTAATTGGTTTACTTTTGCTTACACATGGCCTTGTATGCTTGACAATATGGTGAAATCATCTGCAAAAGCAAGGTCTTGTCTCGTCAGCATCTTGGTTTAAACGTGATTTATTTTTTCAGATGGAAGCACGATAAGACTTAGAGTCTTATGCCCGTGTCTCCCATACACATACAGATTATTCAAAACTTTTTTACAACAAAATGGCGGCAAATCATAATAGTTTAATTAATTGTAGTCTATTGGTGTGCATAAGTGTGTGGATGCTGAGTGTGAGGTGGGGGAGAGTAGGAAGAAAGACCGAGATAGAGAGAGAGAGGGGGAAAGGGGGGGGGGGAGAGGGTGAGAGATAGAGAGAGCGAGGAATAAGATGAAATGGAAGAATAGCAGAGGTGAGCTCTAGGTGCTGCCTTCGCCCCGACCTGTACATGTTGGGCTGCTGTCCATTTACCCCGTAAACTATAAGTTCGCAAACAGGAAGCTACTGAAAGCGGTTGGTGTTAATTATGTATTGACATACCGTATTACAGATCAGTTTGTTCATTTCCAAGTTGGCGGTGTAAGTCCCGTATAGAAGCTGGTTGACCGTAAGATTAGCAAGAGAAATATCGTTCAAGGCAGGCTGATTTTGGAAAACGACTCTTTGCTCGTTAAAAAGGGCACACTGTAAGAGGTAGTGGTTTGTAGATTCATCATTGTGCCCACAAGAACAACTGGCATATTCCGACAGAAAGTTGTCAAATAGATGTCGGTTTAAAGAACTACAACCATTTCGGAGCCTGCATAGCATTATGTTGGCAAACCTCGGGCCTACGTAATACCACTCAGAGGGTTGTCATAAGGATGACATAGCCTTGAGTTTGCTTTTAAATTCTAGAAGAGTGACAGAATCTCTCACCGGCACAGGAAGCATCTTCCATCTAATTCGTCTGTTCCTTCATAACCCACTGGAGCGCAATAAAGAACAAGAATCCTAGCACCACACAACCATGGTTCACCCCTGCACATACACCAAAGGCACGCAAACATCGGCTTTCCATCTGTCAATGCCAAGCAACCATTCCGGTACATGGCCTGGAACATATTAATACGCTTTGGTGGGATTCCGAAGCTTCTCATAACATGTCTCTTCGTGCGCCATCGAAGGCCTTCTCAGAGTCAAAACAACATCCAGTCAGACGCGATCTCTATTCTATTAAATGTTCAATGACATTACATGTACGTATTATAAATACTTCTATGTGTTCTTTAGACATAATGTTGTTTATTCAAGTTATGTGTGGCGCTAAACGTACGCTGCCAAGCGGTACACATAAAGTGGGCACTCCGCACATGCTCATCAATCGATCCTTTTGTTGGTGGCAATTTCTCTATGTTATGGTTTGTACTTAATCCTATGATATCATGCCACTAGGGCTCTGGAAGATCATTATAATGTTCTCTCTCTGGGCGTATTTGTGACATAGAGGTGAACATGCATTCCAGTCTTTAGGACTTCAACATCAGTGTATGAGAGGGCATGTTTGCCTCGTCTTGAATGCTTCCACACATCTGTGTCAGTTGACAACAACCGCATACCACTGACAGTTGTAACATATGTTTCGCTTTCTGATCACGTAAGCAGTCAACACATCCTTTGTCTTGGTGCTACGGAGAAATTTCTAAAAAATCCTCAATGTGAGCATTGCCCACCTTATTATCAGATATACACATTGATATTCCTGTGGAGTGGCACTCCATTGTAATTTGTTTCAAGGCTTCTACACTAGCTATCAAAATGATGAACGGATTGTCATAGGAACATTATTTACTATCAATTCACCTTTCCAGAGTATCCATCTATCAAGCTGATGTCATATGATGTCATAATCAGCTAATCTGCGTGTAGGATGACGCCATAATCATTACGTCATAAATAATTCTATATGGCCCGTCTTTAACTATTAATAGTCCGACACCTTTTACGAATTGTATGTCTCTTCTATTTCATAAATATGCTGTTGAGTATTTTGAAACTAATTTGACTGGGCGCTGTTGCGGCCATAGGCAGCAACAGCATCCAGTCAAATTTGTTTCAAAATATTCAACAGCTTACCTGTATAGTTTTCTGGAAATTGATAGTCAGGAAGTTCAAAGATCGATCGATCCTAACACGAGTGAGGTGTGAGTGGAGCTTAGATAGAGATGGGCGGGGCATGGCTAAAAATGCAAAGGTCCATTGCATGGTTAAACCATACAACCATATCATTGATCGGTTTAACCATTATTGTGCCAATACCACCTCAAAGCACTCAACGTGCTTCTCATTTGAATTTGCCATTTAATGGATAAGATCTTTCAAAATCTTTATAATTTGTGCAGTCCAAGAGAAAATATTTTTGTAAGTCTACTATTGAATATTATAAAAATAACTTTCTGTTGTCCGACAAATAAATATACCTTATGACCATAACTGAGGAACCCCGTTTTAGCTATGCCCGGCCCATCTTTAGCTAAGCTCCACCCACGCTTTGCAGCTGGTGGGCTGGATCGATCACTGCAACCTCCCTGAATCTCAGTCACCTGGCCTGTTGCACCGTTGAGGCGTTTGTTGGTCAGTCGTTGAAAAAAGGGTAACGTCCGTCGTAAGAGAGCAACGTCTGTTGCGCAGTATGAGCTAGATGTGGCGTTGCGACTCCCAAGCGCCTCAGTTTTCAAGTCTGCTAGTGAGCGGGCGTTAGATCGGCGTTTGCGAGAGCGTTCCAAGATCTTATATTAGTGCAAGTAGCACTCTGTAGGTCTATATGGAACACGATAACCCATGTCTTAATATGCACATAAATGTCTCTCTGTCTGTCTATCTGTCTGTATGTCATGATTAATACGCTTATCGGAAAGTTGTTCATCAGTGTTAAAACAAATTCTATTACAAAAAAGACTATAAACTATCTTTTGGAAAAAGTCAGTGTTTTAATTTGATAAAGAAAATCCAAACAATCTAATTACGGATGGTTCTTTAATATAACAATTAGCTGCGGGAATGAATAAATCTCTGTGACATTTTCAGACCTTCATAAATACCATCACCATGTATGGGGAAGAGGATATTGCGATAAGGCTTGTCCGTACGTCTCCCTATGCGCGCGTGCGTGCCTGCGTGCGCTCACGCGTGTGTGTTTGATTGCGTACGTCCGGGCGTGTCCGGAGCTGCTGTATATCGAAAACTATTGATCACTTTTTCTCACATTTTAAAACAACTTGCCGTGAAATTGGCCTTGATCCCTATAACATAACCCGGATCCGGATCGGATCACATTATATCACACTATAGATCTGCGAATATCTAGGAAACTATCGGTCCAATTTGGCTCAAATTTTAACACAAATAAATCTGGAAAATTCGATAAAAAGTTAGGAAAATTTGAAATATCTGGAAAGTCCGAAGCCCTTTACAATGTGGCAAAAAACTGGAAGACAAGGATCTGTAATGTCTGATTGCTCTTGTTGTGCTAAGCTTTATTAAGCATTCAATTCATCAAAATGGCAAACATAATTTTTGTCATCTTCTCGAGAAATCCGCCAAGTTCGAGTTCACTTTATTACACCCACGCCCTTCAAGAGCATACAGGGTAAAATGCACATAATGATTGTGGTGGTAGAGTATTATCATTACAGTAAAATGCATCTATATAATATTTATAATTGTATGGCTGTAGTAGTAGTAGTAGTAGTAGTAGTAGTAGTAGTAGTAGTAGTAGTAGTAGTAGTAGTAGTAGTAGTAGTAGTAGTAGTAGTAGTAGCAGCAGTAGTAGCAGCAGCGCAGCAGCAGATTTATATAATGTTTATAAATATATTTTTAAATTTATAGAATTTATTTCTACATAATACTGACGTATACTGTGTGTTAATTAATTTCCCTACATTTTAGTCTTCTTTGTCAGTAAATATTTTTGGGTAGAAAGGCTTTCCACACGATCCTTTGATCGCGTTACCAAAAAAAAAAAGTAGTAGTAGTAGTAGTAGTAGTAGCAGCAGCAGCAGCAGCAGCAGCAGTAGAAGTAGTAGTGTAGTAGTAGTAGTAGTAGTAGTAGTAGTAGTAGTAGTAGTAGTAGCAGCAGCAGCAGCAGCAGCAGCATCAGTAGTGGTAGTAGTAGTAGCAGCAGCAGCAACAGCAGCAGCAGCAGCAGCAGCAGCAGCAGCATCAGTAGTAGTAGTAGTAGTAGTAGTAGTAGTAGTAGCAGCAGCAGCAGCAGCAGCAGTAGTAGTAGTAGTAGTAGTAGCAGCAGCAGCAGCAGCAGCAGCAGCAGCAGCAGCAGCAGCAGCATCAGTAGTAGTAGTAGTAGTAGTAGCAGCAGCAGCAGCAGTAGTAGTAGTAGTAGTAGTAGTGGTAGTAGTAGTAGTAGTAGTAGTAGTAGTAGTAGTAGTAGTAGTAGTAGTAGTAGTAGTAGTAACATGCTTATTAATCAGTAAAAACATACAATTCGAACAACAACAACTATTCGTCCGTCATCAATTAAGCGTTCTTGACGAAACATAATTCATTAAGTAATTCATTATCACGCCATCATACACGCCACGTAGTTGTTTATGACGTCATATGATTGAATGATAAACTGGAACCCTCCATTTCTGAGGCGGTTTTTGTTTGACTTGATCATCACATGATTAATCCTCAATAGAAATAAAGACTGCTTAGCCAGTGTATATTCGCAGGCCAAGAAAGTAATATTTTTAAAACTTTACCACTGGCTCGGTTAAATTGGGCCAGTCATTCCACTGGTAAATTATTAAAGATATTATTCTCTTGGCCTGCAAATGGCATTCCATCAGACGACTGCATATGCTACTTGGGCCAGCTTGATTATTAATCCTTTAATGTCTAAATTTGTTCAAGAAAATAAAAATATTTCCTTATTGAATGTTCATTTGCAGGCCAAGAGAAGAGTATTTTTGAAAATTTACCACTGGAATGGCTGGCTCGGTTACTTCTCTTGGCCTGCAAATGGACAATCCTCACGACCACTGCAGAGGCCGGTTTGGGCCGGTTTCGTCATGAAAGGGTTAAATGAGCAAGATGGCACAAGACGGATTAATTGCATCTTTAAATTTGAAGATTTCATGGACCATTGCTATACCAGCAAAAAGATGTCGGGTCAGATACTGCCAATTCTGGTTGTGACAAAGACAATGTATTATCTGAATCTCAATTATCAACTGGTTCGGTTTCTACGAGATCTTCTAGTTTATTTGTGGGCTGATCATTACATGGATGATGCCTGCCATCGACTGTAAGCATATAATCAATATGAAACTTCGTGAAACGTCATGAAATGATATAAGCCAGCGATTACAGGGATGTTTTAATCAGTATTTCTGTGCCAACATTGCTTTATTGCTTCCTTTGGGAATTGGATTAACATGATGTCAGTACTAGTTGTTTTATTTGCATCCGCCGTTCTGAATGTGTCCGATCTCCAGCAGCAAGAATTCCTTTAATCAGCAAATAAACAGGCAGTTGGTATTTATTCCAGCACTAACTGTTATAATGGAGTTAAAGTGCAGTTGCAAAGTTTGGTAGTACCGAACATAATTGGCCAGTACAATAATTAACTTTGCATAGATATTTATTGCTTATGGTGAATAGTGCTATCTCAAGGACACATACTCGCTGATAATGTACAGTTTTAATCATGGAGCTCAGTAGATAATCTTATGATCATGTCGATAGTCACTTACAGGACTGGCGGTATGATCAGCGAACGAAAAGAAGAAGATGTACAGTTTTAATCATGGAGCTCAGTAGATACTCCCTATACAGTAGATTTAATATATGTATTTCTTGGGAATACATTTATCATCGATCGGATTAAGTTATCTGGACATCATAAGGCTTCATTTGATATGCCATATGCCTATGTTCAAAATCAATCTGGAAGCAATGCCATTGAGTGATCTTAAAATAACCGATGACGGATTTTAAAAAGATGCCAAACAAGATTTTCAAAAAGCTACCAAAATGATTTAAAACAACTACATTGTCAATATTCTTTTTCAAAATATTTACAAGATGACGCAATATGACAGCAACAGCGCCCAGTAAAATTAGTTAAATAATATTCAACAGAATGTTTATTAAATATTAAAGATATATAGTTCGTAAATCCTGACTGACTATTTAATGTGCACGACGAACCTAGACTCGTCATTCATTACGCATATTGATTTTGACACCAGCCTACATGTGACGGAATTGATTATGATGTCACATTCTTGCGGGACAGAGGGGGTAGACAGATCTATCCATTATGAATAATTGAGAAAATAAGACGGAACTGTCAAATACGACCACACCGGTCGGAAGCGAATACTCGTAATACGCACTCGATAGTTGTTCTTTAAGACGGGTGGTCATAAGACCACATATCTTATGGAACTACATTCATTTGACACCACAAGCTATATATCATAGACAATGAGCTGTATAGAGTGATCCTATATGTTAATCAACTGTATGACGTCATGCTCCAATACGTCATATATAGGCTGACGTCACAATACATAGTGACGTATTTAGATCCGTCAGGAACATTGACAAGTTCGTCAAGTAAACGAATTTTATGTCTTTACTATTTATTAGACTGTCTGCTGAATATTTGGAAAGTAATTTGACTGGGCGCTGCTGCTGTGATAGGCAGCAACAGGACCAGTTCACTTAGTTTGAAAGTATTCAACAGCGTACTTGTATTGGAGTGGGGGCGAGATGAATGGGGTTTGTGGGGTGGGGCTATTTGATTTGAAATTTTGATTCTGAGAATTCAGGATTCAAAGTATACAAACTGATTAAAAAAAGCCCTAAAAATGGACGGAGCTTAGCCATGGAATTTGCTCTACTCGGTGCCAACTTCTGCAACGCTCGTAGAGGACGCCACTTCACAAACATACGAAAGCCCAGAAGGCTCATTCGAAATTCAAAATTCACAATTCAAAACTCCACTTCGAAATTCAAATCTTAGATTAGCCAATCACGAGCCATTTTACATTTATTTAAATGTATGCTAGCCAATCAGATTTCTAGGTCACGCTAGGGTATGTTTATACTAGTTTACGTTTCTGCTAAACGTATCTACGTTTGAAACAATCATGGCGTGGATGAAGATTGCTGTTTCGGAAAGAGATGGAGAAACATATGCGCTCTTCTCCGCCAATTTTAACCACTAGACCGCCAGCCCAATAGTCCGACAATTATAGCCAGTTTGTCAGACAAACCAGCACAAGGCGCTCACACACACGCCCACGCAACCCACCCGCCCGTACATCATCATCATCATCGTCGCTACCAGACCCATGCAGTAGCAGCAGCACGACCATCACAACCACCACCGCCACAAGCAGCAGCAGCTCACCACCACCGCCATTGCAGCCGCCACTTCTCTCGATCAAAAAGAGCAAGAATATAATCCACATACACATTTTGACAAAAAATGGCGGTTTATCGCAGTATGACCTAGAAATCTGATTGGCTAGCATAAATCTACATAATTGTAAGATGGCTCGTAAATGGCTGATTTAAGATTTGAATTTCGAAGTCTAGTTCTGAATTTCGAATTCGAGTTTGGAATTTCGAAGTCGTGTTTGGAATTTCGAAGACGAGTTTTGAATTTCGAAGTTTGAATTTTGAATTTTGAATTACGAATGAGCCTTCTGGGATTTCGTACGCACCTGCTAAGTGTGATACGTACCGATCTAAAGGAAGCTGGACTGTCTGTGTACACTGATGCCCGAGAAGTACCTCAGAGAGCTAAGGACTCTCACTAACGACGAGACACAGTCGCCAACTAAGAAATTTCATCTTTGATTTCAGTTGCAGGACCTTTTCCAAACAAATACAGCCGCAGAACACAATCAGGACACAGTAACCTGTGCCGCATCCTCCGCATCCTCCCCAGCATCCTCCTCCTCCTCCTCCTCCTCCTCATCTTCCTTCTCCTTCTCCTCCTCCCCAGCCTCCTCCTCAGCCTCCTCCTCGTCGTCGCTGCCGCCGTCACCGGCACCTCCGCCGCCGCCGCCGTCGTCGTCGTCGTCGTCGTCGTCGTCGTCGTCGTCGTCGTCGTTGTCGTCGTCGTCGCAGTCGCCGTCGTCGTCGTCGTCTCTAATCGGTTCAAGGCTTAGGATTGGGTAAAATTTAATGATCATATGCAGATGTGCTATTAATACATCGTATGCATCCATTCAGCGTAAGATATCATATAATTGTAACAATCTAGCACACAAGTCTAGACTCCGTGTTCAACATTGATCATGCAATAGACGAATCCGATCTGTCACTCAAAGATATGACGTCATACTCAATTACGTCACATGTAAGGCGGACGTCACAATACATAGTGATGTGTCAAGATCCGTAATGAACATTGAAAAGTTCGTTACGAGTATGATTTGTATGTCTATAATATTTAATTAACATTCTGATGGAAGACAAATGTGTTAAAATTGTGTAGTTTTAGAGGTTTAACGTATGGTAGGGCATATGAACCTCGATGTAATTGAAATCAGCAATCAGATATTTCAGACCATAGTCATCTCGTTTTCTGTCACATTGTCAAATGTTTTGTAGGACCAGATTTATATTATCTTCGTTAATAGACCTTTCCCACATTAGCGTATTTTGGGAAAATACCTTCGCGGAATGCATCATGCATACCACATCCGGCTGGTAACCGCGATAGCCGACGCGCAAACAGCATTACTTTACTATGGGAAACTTCCCATTACGGAATGAACGTAATACGTTTTAAGCTGTGAAATTGAAATAACTCTATGCCTAATTCAACCCCACAATTAAAATATATTAATTTATATGGAATGAATTAGTGATATTCTAAGATTTCACGTTTCATTACAAGGTAAACTATAAAGATTAAAAGTATACAATTTCAACAATTTTATTAACAGTTTTAATTTCAAGAATTCTTGAGCAAATATGGGCCTTTACTTTCGTAGATTGATTTGTATATTGGTACAATAAACATAGAGCACTAATTTGACTGAAACCCGCTAAACCCCTGTTGTCAAAGCCAACATCGACGTCCAGTGGAATTGATTTAAAAATATGTAACATATTTTCTGCGTGGCTGCATTGAAATTGCGATACTGATTTTCACGTTAGAATGTATTAACTTGCGCGTTAACAGTTGCCTCCGCTAGATTTAGATTGTTAATGGGTAAATGAGATTTAGCTGTCAATGCAACTGACAATTTCTCATTAAACACGTGTGCAAGTTTAGCATCCATTGTAACTGGCATGCTAACTTCCCATGCGCTCGTGTTAATCTTTTAGGACCAATGTCTCTTTTGAGAGAGATTTATCGGTGTTCCACCGTGACTACAATACAAATGCGCCCGATTTGCGAAATTTAGCACCACTTCACCAATATATGCAACTTGAGGCACGTTAGTCTTTGTAATAATACATTTAACATGAATGCAGTCAGCAGAAAAAAACGACTCATGATTCACGAATCAATTTGAAATGGAAGTATATCAAAGAAAATTTCCACAGCTTTCAGTAGCTGACTACTTTACTAATGTGCATGCAGTTGGAGCCTGAATAAACCTATTTGGGGCTCCAGGCTAATTAGTTATGTGTCCCCCTTATCGGGTGAGTCAAGCAGGGTAGGACTACTACTACTACTACTACTACTACTACTACTACTACTACTACTACTACTACTACTACTACTACTACCAAATAGAATACATTTGTTACGTATGTGGCAAGATGCTGACAGCAACAGTTTCCAGTAAAATTTGTTTCAAAGTATTCAACAGCTTGCGTATATCAGAAATGTAAAAGTGAGATACTAGAAGTAAAATGCGATAATTGTTTTTGATTGTGGGGCCCCTTATTTTTTCTGGGCCCAGTGTCTGTAATCCCATTGACCCTTGCAGTAATCCGGCTCTGATCATAATGCAGTCCAGTCAAAATAACACAAATTTGGTAAGATGGTGTCCGCTCGAGTATAATATGGCATTTATCTCGTGAACGGTTCATTTTGGACCACATAAATGTATTACGAGTAGATGGAAATATGGCCCTAATCTACCTCTACCGAAAAGTTATGTCTCCTGAACTCCATGAATACTCTATGATGTCAAAACCCAACAGCTGACACGGATGTTGGCGGTTTGCAAACCAGGTCTACATTCACTGGCAGTGCTTAGTTCTCATTATCATCCAAGTGAGGACCAGAGACAAAGAGTATCAGTTAATGGTTCCTGTCCCAGCTGGTCACCGGTGATTGGAGGGATATCCGAAGGAAGTGTCCTGGGGCCAATACTGTTTAGTACTGTGCGTCTATCTTATTAACAACATGCCACAATTTGCCCACACCTTAGTCAAGATGTTCGCCGACGATACAAAGTTACGTTCACGAATCGCTACAAAAGATGACCACGCCAAGCTCCAATCAGACATCAACAGTCTAAAAGAATGGGCAAATACCTATCAAATGCGATTTAATGTGCCCAAATGCAAAGTATTGCACTTGGCTAGATAAAATATGAAATCGATGTATACAGCGTCAAAGAAGAGCCAGCAAATCGCTCCAGAAGACACCACTTGTGAAAAGGACCTGGGAGTTCGCGTAGACGGTAGTCTAAAATTCAGCATGTGGAGACGGCAGTCAACAAAGCCAACTAGATCATTGTCATGATACGAAGGCCCCTTGTCTGCCTGGAGGTAAACGCGCATGTGCTGCTGTACAAAACATCATCAACTGTCCTGGTCAGAGCAAGTGGTCATCTTTCGCTTGAGAACTGGCCATAGCACGCTTAATCAACATACGCATAAGAAACTTCATCTGGTATCCTCCCCAATGTGCCCGTGTGGACAAGAAGAACAGCCTATTGTGCATGTGCTACAGGACTGCATCACTTTCACCAAACTTAGAAACCAGATATGGCGCATACCATAGAAGAAAGGACTAGAAGAAAAGTTGTACCGAAGCCTTGGCGACCTGGCGAAAACAGCCCTGTTTGTCTCAAAAGCTGAACTCCAGGTGCAAGAGAGCGAACAAAGAAGAAGAAGAATTGTTATGATATAAAGTCCCATTGTCTGCCTGGAGGGAAACACGCTTGTGGTGCTGTACAAAAGCCTAGTGAGACAACTTTGTACAAGAAAGATATCTGCCTAATCGAAAATGTCCAGAGTCGAGCCACAAAACCTATAGCAGAATTGAAAGACAGCCCACCTGAAAGCATTAAAGCTGCCAAGTTTGATATACCGGCGGTTGCACGACGACATAATTGAGACATACAAATACGTTCATGGCATCTGTGATGTGAATCATGAGAAACTGGTGCAATCCGAGGACACACATAGCACAAGCGGCCACAACTACAAACTACTAAAGCAACGTTTTAAAGGCCACCCACAGAAGAGATTCTTCAGTATTCATGTGACAAACTACTGGAATGGTCTACCTGAGTAGGTTTTCGCGATTCCTACGTTTAACACCTTGAAGGGAAGTTCTATAAAGACCAGATTTTCAGAACTGACTTTCCCATCCAGCTCGCCCGCACCCAGCCACATGTACTGCAGGTACAAAAAGAACCGACTGAAGACATGGAAGAGGACAATGAAGATCTAACACATGCTGTCTAACACAATGAGTAGAAAAGGATTATGTATCTATGTAACTAAGTCAACATTTAACATGTTTTGACAAATGCCATTGCATCCAAAACAACCCGACGAACAATCAGGTCTATGACGATGACACCCGCAGCCCATAATTCCCCAGGCCGACTTGTAGGTGCATCTCACTTGTTCGAGAAGGGACTGTGGCGCAGGATCCGAGTGCACTGATGTCATTGTTCCTTCAGAAACTTCCCAGCCGCATTAAAAAACGTCCAAGGTATTCCGCTTCCACTGTTGGATCTGCTAGAACACTCGTAGGCGGTGGTACTTCATCGTCGCAGATGCTGATGGTAGCATGTTTGGGTAGATGGCCTTTTTGTTATTGGAAACAAGCTCCCGGAATTTCTGATGCCTCATCAAGATAGCCTTTCTGCATTCCTTTATGCAAAATAACTGTGGCCTTCTCACCAGCCGCTATGGCCTCATCCTTCGATGATTGCGCACTTCCGAATAAGTTGACCGTGACACGGAATAACTTGTTGTCTCTGACGAGCTTCAGTCCGACAGCTTTGCCTATTCCAAATATCCTGGATGTTGTATCGCACCCCAGGAAAGCGCATAAAAAGAATATTCTTGTAGACGTTGTTCTCTTGTACATGACTGATTGAATTGACACTCATACATTTGAGAGCTGCTCCTTTCGTTGGTTCAAGGTGCAAATAGATATCATGTTTGTCGCTTCCAGCAAGATGTATGTCGAATGATTACTCGGATGATAATAAGAACTAGACATTACAAGTGAATGTAGAAATAGTTTGCAAACATCGAATTCCCGTGTTAACTGTTGGGTTGCGACGTCATATAATGGTCCTGGGGTGGCGAAGACATAATTAAATTTTTTATTCCTATCCATTCGTAAAAAATGTATGTGCTCTAAAATGAACCGTTCTCAAGATATATGCCATAATATACCCCGATTTACGGCCACCTTGGCAGCCATCTTGAATTCAACATGTTCCATTCAAAAGATTTTATTAGATTTTTATGTACACAAAAGAAAAGGGTTTCATTACCGTCGCAATTAGTGGTAGGTAAAACACTAGATTGATTGGACTATAATAGTTAGGCAAATATGTGCTGAAATTGGAAAGGAAATAAAGAATTTTTGGAAACATCATTTGGCAGATCACGACCTCATGATTACTGGAAGCGATTTACCATTTCTAAAATCTAGCTGATTATGTCCATATATGGGCATCTCATAAATTTTGAGTCGATGACAATTCAATTCTAAGAACAGGACTTGATTGGACATAGATTCCAAGAACAGGAGTTCCAAGATATTATTTTCAGCGTCGACATTGTTTCAACCAAATTAGTCTGGTATAATTAATCAATAGAATAAGAAATGCCATTTATGTCTCGAATATAATGCCATTGATCACTAGTTGGATGAACAATGAGGTCTATAATCTTTGGCTTCTAAGAATATAGTTATTTCGAATGTGGTGTAGCGTGGATTGGCCGGACGGGTACAGACCGTCCCAGCTAGGCTGGGTACGTGACGACCGTTCCGGGTACGTTCCAAGCACGCTACCCCCCTTGGTAGGATAGTACGCATGTATAAAGCCCTATGAGAGAGGTTTCACGCATGCATGCACATGAGAGCTTCCCTGACAACACGGGTCAGTGTTGGGAGAGAGCGTACGTTTATAGTGTATCGAGTTGGTACTGGTGATCACTCAGTAGTATAGCCGGTAGTAGAAAGATACCACCTCCCTGATCACCTCCCTCAACTGGATTTCCATTTAGACAACTGAATTTCCATTTAGAAAAATGGCCATGGCCAAGAATATAAAACTCCAGTGTGGACCCCACTGTCCAGGAGAACCACACATACATACACCCAGGCCCTACACCCATCAGCCCAAGGTTTAAGATCCTGATATAGACTTTATCAAACATGCATTATAATACATGCAAATGGCTTAAGCGAGGTAAGCCTTTTCAATGCTTAAGGAACTGTGTTGGAGAATATTGTGCGACACACAATGCTCAGATTCAGAAGGCTGCTGTTGAGCCGAAGCCGTGCAGAGGATGCGGGCCAGGTATTTATACAGACTGCGGACTATGTAAAGCATGCGGGGGTGTAAACATTCCAACAGAATGACTACAAGAAGGTCTATGCCAGGAGAAATATCGGTTTAGTTATGGAAGAACTTAAACGCGTTATGCCACGCATTTGGAGACAGGCCTTCACAGGGATATACACCACCCACATGCACTGATCGCCACACATAATAGGGTCTGACCGCCCATTTAGAGACAGGCATCCACAGAGATACACACCACCCACAGGTACTGATCGCCACACATAAAAGCATCTGAACGCCCATTTAGAGACAGGAATCCACAGGGATATACACCACCCACAGGTACTGATCGCCACACATAAAAGCGTCTGAACGCCCATTTAGAGACAGGAATCCACAGGGATATACACCACCTACAGGTACTGGTCGCCACACATAATAGGGTCTGAACACCCACTTAGAGACAGCTATCCACAGGGATATACACCACCCACAGGTACTGATCGCCACACATAATAGGGTCTGAACGCCCATTTAGAGACAGGCATCCACAGGGATATATACCACCCACAGGTACTGAGCGCCATACATAATAGGATCTGAACGCCCATTTAGAGACAGGCATCCACACGGATAACACCACCCACATGCACTGATCGCCACTTACTGTAACACCCTCGAAGAGGGTCAGAAAGGTTTAAGTTCTAATATATAGACCTTGCATCAGGGTTACTGTAAGTCAGAAAGGTTTAAGATCTAAACATAGATCTTGCATCCTGGTTACTGTAACACAGCTTCGAGTGATGGCAAAGCAATTCGGTCTTAGAGGATATTCTAAGGCCCACAAAGCCGACCTGCTCCAGATGATTGCACACACCAATCCCGAGAAGTGGTGAAAGCGACTCCCCACCCTTGCCGAGGAGTGGCTAAAGCGACTCTCCAGAGCAAAACAGACAGGGAGGTTTCCGGCGCTCACCTCTGAGGATCCATGGAACCCTCACTAGAAAGCACAGCTGCTCCGTGAGAGTCGTCAGTTGTATGAGGCGACGAATATCAGCGTATGGGCCATAGCTGTAGCACCTCAGATGGCAAGCCATCCACAAGAACACCTACCTCATCTAGACCGATTCAGAACACGATTAATGAGGGGACCGAGATCTGAAACACTAGCCCGGAGTATGAGGCGAGAAGGTCAACATATTCTCAACAAGCATCTCGGTGAGAGGGAGACAGAGGAGAGAGGACGGCGAACAGTATGTTGGACATTCTTCAGAGGGCTAGAAGATAGACATTACAGGTCGGATCATGGAGAAGCTGCGGACTGTTCAGAACGCATTCTACCTTCGGTATACCCACACCTATCGAAGCCGCCACATCGAGGATGGTAGGGTAATGCTCTTCCACAAGAATGCTCCAGGAAGTCCCTGGATGAATACACTAGGAGAGACCCAGACTTGGGTGGAGGGTGGAGAGCAAGCCCGCCTCGACCCAGACAATATCAATCGGCCCAATACCGCGTGGGCCTTCGTCAGATCAATCAACGTTCAGGTAAAGGTTGTCATCGACTGGCAGCCTCTGCTAGGGACAGGCGCCCTCCCAGTCTGGCTCCGATGGAGGAAGGGAATGGTGGCACTCGATACCTACAAAGATAACATGTGCCTCTGGAGATGTCTAGCAGTCCAGCAGGGTGCAAGAGCTGATAGAAGTACAGCTCCTGCTCGAGAGCTTGTTAAACAGTTCTATGGCCTGAACAGGCCTGTGGCTGACGTACCAAAGACGTCCCTAGACCAGCTGGACAAGGTAGAGTTATGTGCGAAGACAGGGATTCGTGTTTATGAGCCCACTGAAGAGGGTAGCTGGCATCTGACCAGGAAACCTGCACACTATCCGACCATCATGACAATAGGAGTGTACGACCACAACGCCTTCTTCATTATGGACATCTCCAAGCTGGCCTACACTTTCAGCTGTGGGCACTGTCAACAGCAGTTCACCCAAGCATGTAGTCTCCATCGCCATGCTGACCACTGTACAGGAAGAAAAACGGCCATCGATTGCCCTGGGGAGAAGGTAGCAGCACCGCAGTCCCCATACGAGAAGGCCTTCTATCCATACCAACTGGCCAGTTCCGCGGCTACTCGTTGGATTGAATATGAGTCGAGAAACCATGGAATTCATATACACCATGCAAAGTGTGGTCACGGTGGTGGGCGTTGGATCGAGGGGGCTCCCATAGATGGTTATGATCCGACAACCGACACAGTATATCAGTTTCATGGCTATCACTGGCATGGATGTCCACAACACCAGCGAGGTGAGGATGCTGATCAAAGATACCGCAAGACGGTCGCGAGAGACAAGAAACTGAGAGCATCTGCATGCACGCTTGTGGTACAGTGGGAGTGCTTTTTTAAACGCCGTCCAAGCGTCCACACCCCTGTGCGGACAGTACCATACCCACACTTTATTGTCTATGACTTTGAATCCCTTCTAGATGGGATCAAGGCCCACCCTACAGAGAGTCTCACGATCGAGAGTGCCCACATACCAATCCGGTGTCAGTCGGCTACTCCTTAGATAGTAGTGAAAGGCTGGCCAACTCACCTCTGCAATGCTAACTCCAAAGTGCTGATCTCAGAGTTCATGCAGGAGATCCAACTACGAGCCTCCACGATCTGTGCAAGGGTTCGGTCACAGTATCTACCCGCAGACTTGGACTTGTTACCAAAACGACAGCAGTGACTTATCAATGAGTGGTGTGACCAGGTGCCTGTGCTCGGGTTCAACTCTGGGAGGTACGACCTGAACCTCATAAAGAAGTACTTCGTGGATGAACTTACTACTTCGTCCAAAGGAACGGTGAAAGTCGCCAAGAAGGCTAGCCAGACAATGTTCCTCATTACGCCTGAACTGAGGTTTCTCAATGTAATCAACTACCTCGACCCAGGGGTTTCTTATGAGAAATGGATCAAAGCCTACGGTTGCATGCAACAGAAGAGCTGGTTACCTTATGAATGGTTCGACTCACCTGAGAAGCTTGCCTATCCTGGACTACCTGATTATCCAGTGTTGTGGTCCAAGCTCAAAGGGGGTTACCTTCTTGAGTTGTCAGAGTGGAAAGCTTGTAAGCAGACCTTCGGAGATCTGGGGATGAAGACGTTTGCTGACTGGTTTACATCAACTTGGATGTTAGCCCATTCATTGAAGCCTTAGATAGTTGCGAGAATTCTACACAGAACGAGGTATAGACATTCTGAAGGATGCAGTGTCACTTCCTGGTGTGTCGCTTCAGTACTTACTTCGTGGTACTGGTGAACATGAGCCAGATATTAGCCTTTACTCTCCAGGCAAGGAAGCTTATGAGATGTTAAAGGGGGCTGTTGTTGGGGGTCCTAGCACTGTGTTCACAAGATACCATGAGTCGGGTGTTACTCGAATTCGCCAAGGTCAGCGAGTATGTCAATGTCTCCTTGGTTATGATGCGAATGCTCTGTATTTGTCAACCATGGCCCAAACAATGCCTTGTGGTAAAGAAACTGTACGACGGTGGGGTTGGTGTGTAAGCAGTGATATTGAACGCTTTAAGCGGGATCTGCTAGCAGAACATTGGTTCGGGTTTGCTGAGGTCGACATTGAGATACCTAAAGTGGTATGGCCAAAGTTCGAGGAGATGTCTCCCATCTTCTATATCAACCCGCCTGCTGGAGCCTTTGAGGTATTGCTGTCGCACCTTAGGTTTCTCCGTGCAGTACAGGGCTTGGACCTTAAATATATGGTAGTACTCTTCATCGGTGACCTGGCCATCCTCGAGACCTTTGCTGACAGATAGTCCATAGCAAACGCTGTGCCAGTACCACGTACTTAGCATGCTTCTCTAGCCTCCTTGTGATCTGCCGCTGCTCCACCTCCAAGCACGTGGCCAAGACAGTGGCAGCTAGTGTCACGCCACCCAGCGGGATGGCGAACATGGCCCCACCCCTGTAGCGAGAGTGGCCACAGCTGCCACCCCAGCACTGGAACCAATCACACCCGCAGCAGTGGTTGTATGCACGAGTACGTTATAGGCTGTCTTATATCGCATGCGCGTTCTGCTGTACGTTTCTGCCTCATGGATGAGATTCTGTCTGATGGTATCAATCTGCTGGAGTCGCCAGCCGTGGATGGTACCTCCCTCGTCCGCCGTCAGGGAGGGGTATATTTCTGTTTGCTTCTGCCACTCTGATTTTGCACCTGCACCACCTGCAGAATTTTCTCATGAGTCATAGCAGGGTTCATTTTGGAGAGCCTGGCGAACCATGCCATGCCATCTGTTGATACCAGTTCTCCCGCTGTAGTCGCTCTCCCTCTTGTTGCAGTGCGAGCCTCTGTTCGTTTAAGGCCTTTACTTGTGCAGGGGTCATGAAGGGGCGAACCACTTTCTTCATCATCTCGACCAAGGTCAGATAATGCTGGTATGATATCATGTCAGGTCAATGAGTAATAAAAGTGTAAATTCTAAATGGGCGTCCGATATCCCATCCATCTCTAGAGAGGGTGAGATTATGTTCTCACCACCGGAGAGCAGCAGTCGGACAATCGCATTCACGCTACAGTATGAAGCAAGCTCAAGGGCATTCTCCCTCCACCCCATTGGTGGTGATGAGGTGGAGCTGCTCACAGACCTCAAGAATGAGACGAAGGAGCGCCTGGGTTGCAACATAGATGGCCACAAGATCGTATTTCTGTATGATTTCCCGAAGAGGAAGTACATCCTCGAGCCGTTGATTGAGCGCTCAGATACAGATGTGGCAGACATCAACACCCTAAATAACGACCTCAGCTTTCATCTGGTCAAACCCTATTCGAGCGGTGCCCCGCCGATGGCCTATGATGGCCTGCTATTGACCCTGGCAAAAAACTTGCAGTTCATATTTGAGAAGAATGAAGTGTGGTACCGCGCTGAACCTGCGAGTGACTGGCAAACATGGTTGCCCCTATATAGGCCTCCCGCAGTCATTGACATATAGGTTACTCCCATCTCCAATGCTGTGAAAAAGGATGGGACAGTTCAAAAGCTCTACAATCGGGGATCCTCCTTCCTCACCTACATAGGTGAAGGTGTCTCCGTGACGATGGTGGGTCACGGGATCGGGGTTACAGGTGGAAAGCTCCTGCTGCGTCGTCCATTCGATGGACCAGAAGAAGCTGTTAACCTCCAGGAGGGAAACCTATGGGTATATGGGGTGTCACATGTCTCCAAAGTCAAGGGTGCTGCTAAACTGCTTCAGCGAGTCGGACTCACTAGCCCGCAAACGACTCATATAGTCCTAGAGCTACATTTATTAGCCGGCGGCAGAGTGAAGCAACTAGCCCCTGCCCATGAGGGGATGAAGATCACTATCGATCCGGATGGAACAGGGCTCGATCTGGCACATATTTCTCGAGGGGTTCACTCTGTTCAGTTTAACTCTTCATATATAGCCATGATTCTCATCATACTGCTCGTGCTGGCGTCTACAGCAGTGGCATGGGGCGCTGAGACTGCCATGATATTGGATGCCAAGTGGACCCACTTCCGGGATGACCCCCAGTACAATCCTTGGGTCGACCCCTTGCGGAGAAACATTTACGACAGCTTCCACCAACGTAAAGAGATCGAGTCTGTCTGCCACTTCTATGGGGTGGAGAGGGTAGGCCGTGGTTGTCTGCTGGAGACCCCTGCTCATCACCAGATTCTATGCGTAACATGTGAACATGCCAGAGTCTGCCGTAGTTCACATGCTAATCACTTTAGCCTCCTCCCTTGTGAGCGTTGTCAAGGTAGATGGAAGCCCCTATGTGTGGTCCCATCATGCCGATGCGACTCTGGCCGAGACTACGTGTTTGTCTGAGCCTACACAGAATAGAGAGAGGCCAGCCCTGTGGTTGATGGCGATCAGTGGTGTATATCACTGTGGACGCTTGTCTCTAAATGGCCGTTCAGCCCCTGGTAGTAGTAGTGTCTGAATGATCCTACCTCCCTGGCAGCCGTTCGGCAACCCGTGGTGGCCCCCGCAACCTATGCCTCAGGAATTGAGAGGGCGGTGGGAGCCACGGATCATGGAACGGTTGCCTGTGGATGGAAGTCTGCCACGATGATCATATCCTCAACGAGACTGATGAACGCCCCTGCTAGAACTTAGCAATAAGACTCATGGGGTCTGCCATGATGATTGGGCTGATGGGTGTAGGGCCTGGGTATCTTGTATGTATTTGTGGTTCTCCCGAACAGTGGGGTCCACACGGGTTTTTCATATTCTTGGTCATGGCCATTTGTCCAAATGGAAATCCAGTTGTCTAAATGGAAATCCAGTTGAGGGAGGTGATCAGGGAGGTGGTATTTTCCTACTACCGGCTATACTACTCACTCCATACTCGCCGTTCTTGGTACCGATCAGGACCCGAATGAAACGAGGATTTCAAAACTATTATTTTCAAAATATTGCTTGAACCTCGTAATCGCGTGTATATATTAAGTGAATGGGGAATGCGCTGATCACGTGATCGCCACGCCACCCTATCTAGATACATGCTGATTGTATGTGGCGTTCTACCTCTGACGTCATGAGTAGTATAAAGGAGCCAGAAAACAAGAATCGAGAGCACTTCGGGGTGGAAGCCGACACGACATCAAGGTTGCTGGACCAGCTCAGTGCTAGACGTGGGCTAACTGCTAACTGACTGTGGTACCTACACCGCAGCAGTCCCATTTGGAATTCAGATCTCATGCGCCATTGAGCAAACTTGAACATCCGCAGTCACGATTTTGGAAGCTCTCGGACGGCCATCGGAGGGCAAAATAACTAAATAAGAACTCCCTTTCGGGAACTCTCACAGAGGAGCTTCTCTGCGGATGGGTCTTGCGGGCCCAATATAATTCTACAAGATGTAGAGCCGAGGTGATTCTTGGTGGATAACTTGTCGGATCTTCCGCGCCATGCTGAAAGGTGGTAGCAAACTTCTGCGCAGCATGTCATGTGTTTTAATTCACTTTTAGAGCACAGTCTGGTGGGACTCTTCCCGGTGCGTTATAAGAGCTATGCGACGTATCTTGAATGGTGTACCTAGTTATGTACATGCATATTTAATTACAACTGTAGCCCTCCGTGTTAATGGGCAACTTTCAAACTACCGTCACCAGACGGACACGTTATAACATATTGTGCAAATTCATGTATTAGTTATTATGACTGGCTAATGGACATACTTCTACAGACGTTCTTCTTCACCGTCATTGAGAGTGAGCCGCATCAACAGTTTGCTTAAGGAAATCTTCCCAGCAACTTCGGAATCATGTCACCTCGCGCTATCCATCTGCAGCGCATCAATTTCCGTGATTTATGTACTCTTACTGTACCGATGACCAATAGGTACTCAAGTAACTATATTATTGTGTTATTAATTATTTCCGCAATAGGTACTGATGACTAATAGGTACCTTCCCGGTCTTAAGACCGCATTTTTATATTTTCTGTTTCGTACTGTATATATTATCTTGATTTCCGTGTGCTTACAACTAACGAGCACCGTAAGGTCCTATGACCTGATATACTGTTAGTGCTGTATTAGTTAGTTATGTATATGGCAAGTAGCCATCCTAGTTATTTTGTTTTGTTTATATAAAGACTATAGGACGCAGTACGCTAGGCTATACTATACAGCAACAGTATATCCGCATCACTATATTCCCCCAGCATCAATTTTACACTGAGGTCACTGATCATGCTCATATTGCTCGAACCTGACATGTGACCGACTGAACCTGGCTATTCTAGCTCGATAGGATAGGTTTTTAAGTAGTTAGGAACAATCTCTCCATAAAAGACATATTGTGTATGCCTCGTTTCCGACCTCTTATACGTAAGGCCGAAATTCGTAGTTCGTAGTTCGAAAATGGACGGGAGCAGGAATTATAGGGTAAATATTAGATGCTGCAGATTAAGCCATACGCGGCAAGTCTAATGCGCGCGTGTGTATACATAAATATGATACAGGCCTACGTATAAACTGAATAACGAACTGCGTTCTAGCAATAAGATGCAATCCGAATTACGGTCTGGACTGTAATTCAAACTAAATAGAATTCTAGAAGGATGGCGCATATATAGATTGTCAGGCCAATCCATAGACTGAATAACGAACTACGTTCGAACAGTAAGATGCAATCCGAATTATGGTCTGGACTGTGATTCAAACTGAATAACGGTCTAGAAGGAAATTCAGTCTTCATCCGAATTACGATCTGGACTGTGATTGAAACTGAATTATGTTCTAACATGTGATCTTATCCGAATTACGGTCTGGGCCGTGATTCAAAGCTGAATTATGCTCTTGCACGTGATGGCATCATGATTCAAACGGTCATCGAATTACAGTCTGGACCCTGATTCAAACTGAATTGTCTTCTAACATCTCATGCTATCCGAATTATGCTCTGGAGGGTGATTCAAAGCTGAATTCTGTTCTAGCATGTGAGGTCATCCAGAATTAGGGTCTGGACCGTGATTCAAACTGAATTACATTCTAGCATGTGAGGCCATCCGAATTACGCTCTGGACTGTGATTCAAACTGAATTACATTCTAGCATGTGATGTCATGGGAATTAGGGTCTGTTTGGTGATTCAAACTGAATTATGTCCTAACATGTGATGTGATCGGAATTACGTTCTGGCCCGTGACCCAAACTGAATTATGTCATAACATGTGATGTTATCCGAAATACGCTGAATTATCTTCTTGCATGTGATGGCATCCGAATTACTATCTGGACCGTGATTCAACCTAAATTATGTCCTAACGTGTGATGTCATCCGAATGACGTTCTGGCCCGTGACTCAAACTGAATTATGTCCTAACATGTGATGTTATCCGAAATACGCTGAATTATCTTCTTGCATGTGATGGCATCCGAATTACTTTCTGGACCGTGACTCAACCTAAATTATGTCCTAACGGGTGATATCATCCGAATTACGGTCTGGACTGTGATTCAAAACTGAATTATGTTCTTGCATGTGATGGCATCCGAATTACTATCTGTACTGTGATTCAAACTGAATTATGTACTAGCATGTGACATCATCCGAATTACGGTCTGGACCGTGATTCAAACTATTATATGTCCTAACATGTGATGTCATTCGAATTACGGTCTGGACCGTGCCTCAAACTAAATTATGTTCTAGCAAGTGACGTCATGCGAATTACGGTCTGGCCCGTTATTCAAACTGAATTTTATTCTAACATGTGATGTGATCCCAATTACGGTCTGGACCGTGATTCAATCTGAATTATGTCCTAACATCCCTATTACGCTCTGGACTGTGATTCAAACCTGAATTATGTTCTTGCATATGATGTCATCGGAATTACCATCTGGACCGTGATTCAAACTGAATTATGTCCTAACCTGTGATGTCAACCGAATTACGGGCTGGACTGTAATTTAAAGCTGAATTATGTTCTTGCATGTGATGGCATCCGAATTACGGTCTGGATTGTGATTCAAAACTGAATTATGTTCTTGCATGTGGTGGCATCCCAATTACGGTCTGGACCGTGATTCAAACTGAATTACATTCTAGCATGTGATGTCATTCGAATTACGGTCTGGACCGTGACCGAAAGTAAATTATGTTGTAGCATGTGATGTTATCCGAATTACGGTCTGGACCATGATTCAAACTAAATTATGTCCTAACATGTGATGGCATCTGAATTACGGTCTGGACCGTGATTCAAAGAGAATTACATTACAGCATGTGATGGCTTCCGAATTACGGTCTGGACCGTGATTCAAACAGAATTATGTTCTAACATGTGATGTTATCCGAATTACAGTCTGGATTGTGATCAAAACTGAATTATGGTCTTGCATGTGATGTCATCCGAATTACGGTCTGGACAGTGACTGAAACTAAATTATGTTGTAGCATGTTATGTTATCTGAATTACGGTCTGGACCATGATTCAAACTAAATTATGTCTTAACATTACTGTCTGGACCGTGATTCAAAGAGAATTACATTACAGCATGTGATGTCTTCTGGATTACGGTCTGGACCATTATTCAAACTGAATTATATTCGAACAAGTAATGTGATCCGAATTACAGTCTGGCCGTGATTCAAACTGAATTATGTCATCTGAATTATGGTCTGGACTGTGACTCAAACTGAATTACATTCTAGCACGTAATGTGATCCGAATTATGATTTGGACTGTGATTCAAACTGAATTATGCTCTTGCACGTGATGGCATCATGATTCAAACGGTCATCGAATTACAGTCTGGACCCTGATTCAAACTGAATTGTCTTCTAACATCTCATGCTATCCGAATTATGCTCTGGAGGGTGATTCAAAGCTGAATTCTGTTCTAGCATGTGAGGTCATCCAGAATTAGGGTCTGGACCGTGATTCAAACTGAATTACATTCTAGCATGTGAGGCCATCCGAATTACGCTCTGGACTGTGATTCAAACTGAATTACATTCTAGCATGTGATGTCATGGGAATTAGGGTCTGTTTGGTGATTCAAACTGAATTATGTCCTAACATGTGATGTGATCGGAATTACGTTCTGGCCCGTGACCCAAACTGAATTATGTCATAACATGTGATGTTATCCGAAATACGCTGAATTATCTTCTTGCATGTGATGGCATCCGAATTACTATCTGGACCGTGATTCAACCTAAATTATGTCCTAACGTGTGATGTCATCCGAATGACGTTCTGGCCCGTGACTCAAACTGAATTATGTCCTAACATGTGATGTTATCCGAAATACGCTGAATTATCTTCTTGCATGTGATGGCATCCGAATTACTTTCTGGACCGTGACTCAACCTAAATTATGTCCTAACGGGTGATATCATCCGAATTACGGTCTGGACTGTGATTCAAAACTGAATTATGTTCTTGCATGTGATGGCATCCGAATTACTATCTGTACTGTGATTCAAACTGAATTATGTACTAGCATGTGACATCATCCGAATTACGGTCTGGACCGTGATTCAAACTATTATATGTCCTAACATGTGATGTCATTCGAATTACGGTCTGGACCGTGCCTCAAACTAAATTATGTTCTAGCAAGTGACGTCATGCGAATTACGGTCTGGCCCGTTATTCAAACTGAATTTTATTCTAACATGTGATGTGATCCCAATTACGGTCTGGACCGTGATTCAATCTGAATTATGTCCTAACATCCCTATTACGCTCTGGACTGTGATTCAAACCTGAATTATGTTCTTGCATATGATGTCATCGGAATTACCATCTGGACCGTGATTCAAACTGAATTATGTCCTAACCTGTGATGTCAACCGAATTACGGGCTGGACTGTAATTTAAAGCTGAATTATGTTCTTGCATGTGATGGCATCCGAATTACGGTCTGGATTGTGATTCAAAACTGAATTATGTTCTTGCATGTGGTGGCATCCCAATTACGGTCTGGACCGTGATTCAAACTGAATTACATTCTAGCATGTGATGTCATTCGAATTACGGTCTGGACCGTGACCGAAAGTAAATTATGTTGTAGCATGTGATGTTATCCGTATTACGGTCTGGACCATGATTCAAACTAAATTATGTCCTAACATGTGATGGCATCTGAATTACGGTCTGGACCGTGATTCAAAGAGAATTACATTACAGCATGTGATGGCTTCCGAATTACGGTCTGGACCGTGATTCAAACAGAATTATGTTCTAACATGTGATGTTATCCGAATTACAGTCTGGATTGTGATCAAAACTGAATTATGGTCTTGCATGTGATGTCATCCGAATTACGGTCTGGACAGTGACTGAAACTAAATTATGTTGTAGCATGTTATGTTATCTGAATTACGGTCTGGACCATGATTCAAACTAAATTATGTCTTAACATTACTGTCTGGACCGTGATTCAAAGAGAATTACATTACAGCATGTGATGTCTTCTGGATTACGGTCTGGACCATTATTCAAACTGAATTATATTCGAACAAGTAATGTGATCCGAATTACAGTCTGGCCGTGATTCAAACTGAATTATGTCATCTGAATTATGGTCTGGACTGTGACTCAAACTGAATTACATTCTAGCACGTAATGTGATCCGAATTATGATTTGGACTGTGATTCAAACTGAATTATGTCCTAACATGTGATGTGATCCGAATTATGGTCTGGCGCATGATTCAAACTGAATTATGTCCTAACATGTGATGTCATCCGAATTACGGTCTGGACTGTGATTCAAAACTGAATTATTTCCTCGCATATGATGTCATCCGAATTACGGTCTGGCCCATGACTCAAAGTGAATTATGTCCTAACATGTGATGTTATCCGAATTACGGTCTGGACTGTGATTCAAAACTGAATTACATTTTAAAATGTGATGTGATCCGAATTACGGTCTGGCCCATTATTCAAACTGAATTATGTCCTAACATGTGATGTCATCCGAATATTGACTCGACTGTGATTCAAAACTGAATTATGGTCTTGCATGTGGTGTCATCCGACTTACGGTCTGGATCGACTGGGCGGTTACTGACCGTCCCAGCTAGGCTGGGTGCGGGCCGGCTGTACCGGATTCATTCCGAAGCACACACACCCTGGGTAGAGCAATAAGCGTATGTAAGCCTTATACGAGAGGTATTTCTTCCAAAACGGCTGTCTGTTAAGACGCGTAGTGTGCGTGCATACACGCTAACGCTTCCCTGACGACGTGCGTCGAGATTGGAAGCGAGTGTGTACCTATAGTATACCGAGCAGGTACTCGTAAATACATATAAATTATCCGTTCTCGTTGTTCCTGTTACCAATCAGGACCAGAATTAAACGAGCTTTCTAAAACTGTAAACCATTTCGAAATCGGCCCAGAAATGGCCGAGTTATCGTCGAAGTTCCCTGTTAAAATATACTTGAACTATTGCTATTACTTCGTAATCGCGTATATATATATATATATATATAAAACTAAATACACAGCGATTTGTGTACACGCGACCTATATGTCACAACATACCATTCCGCTGATTGGCTGGCGCTCGGCCGCTGATTGTCGAGGCATCCAGCTCTGACATTCCCCCGAATATAATAGTCCAGTAAAACTACAAATTAACCTAGAACAAATTGCAACAGAATTTATTTCTTTTCTGCGGCATTCATGGGACTGCCAGGTGTCACATATCAAAGGTCCTCCAAAATCCCTCGATGGGAAAGTGGGTAAATTCGCATATTTAGCTACCGCCATTATCCGAATAATGAAACCTCCCTTACCTGCTTCATTCCGCAAATAAACGAAATAGAAATGTTGTCTAAGCTCTGAATTTCATGGTCACGGAAGACAGTAAGCAATTGGCAATATTGCCTTGAACCACTTGTACAAATTCTCCAAACCACAGATTAAATATGGTTGTATGCACAGGGCCGGGGTAATTTAAAAAAATTATATTTAAAGTAAGTTTAATTTTGTTTTTCGCTTTTAAAATTTTATCTAAAATAAATTGCATTTTAATTTTCACTTTTATCTCACAATTTGAATAAATTTCTATACAATTCAATCAGAATATGGACATGGATTTAGATACATGCGTTATTTGTAACCAGAGCCTAGAAAATGGCTCACAAACTGTTAAGCTTCGAGTTAAAGGCTGTGACGGTATTAACAATGCTAGCAGAGCCCGTGAAAGCGATGTCATAGCTGAAGTAGGACAGAGGGTTCATGTAAAATGTCGACGGGAGTTCATTGATCCCAAGCGGATTGCCCGTGACGCAGAGAAAATTGAACAATCTCTGCCACCCATGCGAACACTCCGTTCAGAAAGTCCAACATTCAATTTTAGTGAACATTGTTTGCTATGCGGATACCCTGCAAAAATTCAAGATGGAAAGAAACGTGGCTATGATATTTATCCAGTAAGTACTCATGACTTTCAATGTAGTATCGCCGAGGCCTGTGAGCTGAGAAAAGACGAATGGGGCAAACTTGTAGCTTGGCGGCTTGCCTTCACGCCGGATTTATGCGTTGTCAATGCAGTATACCATCAAAGCTGCAGCGTAAATTTTCGAACCATGAAAAATATCCCTCAGCTGCACTCATCTTGCTCATCCCAAAAACATGGAAGGCCAGAAGACTTGGACAGAGTAAGAGCATTTAGTGCGACAATGGCATTTCTTGAAAATAATGATGATGAGCAGCTGACCCTGCACGACCTCGTTAATAAAATGCAAGAGTATCTCGATGATAAAGAGAATAAAGCATACAGTACAAAATACATGCAGGATAAAATAAAAGATAATTATGGCGATGAAATATTTATTAGCACTGTGAATGGTAAGCCAAACGTTGTTACCTTTCGTTCTAAAGCATCTACTATTTTGACTGACTTCTATAAGGAACAGAAGAGAAAGGATTCCAAATCAGAGAGCATGCTAATCATCCAGACACCTGCCAAACTGCTTAGACACGATATTAAGTTAATTGAGTCATGCACATCATCTGAAAGCTATCCATCAAGGGAGCAAATGAGCGACCCAGTAAAGGCATTGAATTATTTACCAGAGACACTGCGGGAATTATTGCGGATTTTGTTTACTGGAAAAGACACAGAAATGAAACAGGCATCAGTTGGACAGGCTAAAGATATTGGAGAATCAATTATTAATTCGATGTGTGGCCAATGTGTATCAAGCATTTCGTTCCAGAGAAAGAGACAAGCTATTACCTTAGCATCCAAAACATCTCTCAAGATTGATGATGAATGTGTACAAATTGATCCACAACTCCTATTTCAAAGACTCAGTTTAATTGCTACAAATGGATCAAAAGGGAATCCAGCATCTTATTTTGAGTATGAGTTGTGCACTCATCCACCCGCACTCTTTGATAATTCATCTCTTCCTTGGGAAGCAAATAAGCCGGCACTTGCTGATGCATTGTGGAAATTAATTCAAAATGAAGATGCAGTCCTTCCAGATTCTGTCCACTATGTGCTTGATGGAGGAGCTCTATTACACCGTGTTCCATGGCAGCGTGGAGAGACATTTGCAAATGTTTGTCAAAGATATGTAAAATATTGCATAAGCAAATATGGAAAGGCTACAGTAGTTTTTGATGGTTATGAGCAAGGCCCAGACATAAAAGATGTAACACATAAGAGGCAAACTCGTGGATCAGGCGCAACTGTTGTACTGACTCCGCAAACAGTTGTAACTCTGAGTAAGCCTGATTTTCTTAGTAACAAGCAGAACAAACATCGGTTCATATCAATCTTAAGTTCATCTCTCGAACAGGCTGGATGCTTAACGATAAAGGCAAGCGGTGATGCTGATGTCTTAATTACGCAAACGGCTATCTTGGCTTCAAAGTCAACAAATACTGCTCTTGTTGGAGACGATACCGACCTACTGGTGTTGCTTCTATACCATACTGATATGAATGGCTGTCAGCTATTTTTCAGACCAGAGCCTAAGCAAAATGCAAAGAAACCCCGACTGTGGAATATCAAAATGGCAAAGGAAAAACTCAGGTTCTGTTTGTGCTCACAGCTGTTATTTATCCATGCTATCCTTGGCTGTGACTCAACATCTAGGCTTTATGGAATTGGAAAATCTGCATCCCTTGGCAAAATCCAGTGCTGCAAAGAACTCTCTCAAATTGCTGAAGTGTTTACAATGAGTAATGCGAATAAAGATGACGTGATAAAAGCAGGTGAGAAGGCAATGCTTATTCTATACAATGGCACTTCAATGGATAGTCTAGTTGCTTTGTGGTACAAGCGATTCAGGGAGAAGTTTGCAAAAAGTTCCAAGTATGTTGAAGCACGAGATTTACCACCAACACCCGCATCCGCAAAGTTTCACAGTCTTCGCGTGTACTACCAAATTCAAGTTTGGAGAGGAGATGCTGGAGATATGGATCCAACAGAATGGGGCTGGAAAGTTCTCAACCACCAAATGCTGCCTGTTAAGACTGACATGCTGGCAGCACCTGACGATTTACTGTATTCATTTAGATGCAGCTGCAAAACTGGATGTGAATCAAAGAGATGCACCTGTAGAAAACATGGGCTCAGCTGCACATCCGCCTGCGAAGACTGTAAGGGTCTCAGTTGCTCGAATTCAATAACGCTCATTGAGGAAGATGACTTGGATAATTGATGCAAGACGAAATTAGTAGAAACCAGGTACCTATGCCATACTATTTCATCTTAGCTTAGCTTATAAACACACAATACCGTGACATAATAAAATATAATATGTGTTGTATCAATATCAATGATGGTATTAGGTAAATTCATGCAAGTGGCATAACACAATACATTTAATTTGTGGAGAATAAGTCAATCATATTCATTTATTACTAAAAAAGTCCAAAAATACCCAGTCACACATATATTACATACCGGTTTTAAAGAAATAAAGAAAAATGGATTTTTCAGGTGAAATGGCCCAAATCTGGTAATAATTATGCAAATTTTACCCTTTCCCCTATTGGAATTTTGGAGGACTTTTGATATGTTGTACATGATGGCCCCCTATAAACTGGGCGAGGTAAAGAAATTCTGTTGCAATTTGTTCCGGGTTGAAATATTTTTGGCCTAGATTGACTGGACTATAAAGGGTGTGAAATTTCGATGTGTAGAAAACAGCAACATTTATATCCGCATCACTTACTCCGGCCATCAACTTTGACTCTGGCAAGGTTGTGTAAAATTGGCCAAGTGACCTATAGGGCCTCGTATTTATATCAAGTTATTGTCTCTTTCCACGATCCACCAAGCGGAATGGCTTTTCAATTGTTTGGACGTCCCATCTACACGTTGATTGGATCCGACCCTGGGAAACTATCGGAGGTTTCCGAGCGATGATGAGCAAAGTGCGGATTTACATACATCTCCCCTGTATCTTCTGATACTCGTTAGCTAGATAACCCCGCCAAGGAAGGAATGCACTGCGAAAACATGTAGTTATAGTTATGAAGTGATAGGTTATCTACCGGCCCGCAGTGCATGTATGGGTATATTGGAAATTAATCCTAACGTCAGGTCAAAAGTTGGATCCTTAGGACTCGGTGACGGACGAGACGCGCATCTCCATCCAACTCGTTGCATTGTCTGGGAAGGATCTTGGAATCCGCCACGCCCTCACGGGAAGGACGCTCGTGATGGATATTCGCCTCTCTACCCCCACATTAATGATATGGCAATAATCAAACTTGCTTGTGTGAAATGTAGCCATTGTCCGGTGATGTTTTATGTGGTTGCGGAGCAAGATACCCAGATTTTCATCGAGTTCGGATGTGTTGCAAAGTAACATGTACGCATGCTGTCCGTGGCTGTAGATGCTTTCAAGACAACCGACGGGAAGCAGGGCGTCTGCGCCCATCAGACAGCCTTGTCTAATGATAGGTAGGAATCCCTGCCACTTGCGGCCAAAACCAGTTTTTGTTTCTAACACTTAAATGGTAGGTTAGGAATAGCAGAAGGCCCGCATAAGTAAAAGTTGCATCTACCAAACAGTATTTTGGACATACATAAGGGAGCGACTTGCGGATCCTTCTGGAGTCGCTTGTTCCGTCTTCATGTAAACCAGCATGCATCACCTTAATTATATTTTCACTAGGATGGTCTTTTTCACCCACGGCATTTTTCTGTTGAACAAAAGAGTGACCCTTTTTGCCAGCTCTTTTCCTCCGCTTCGGTATTGAAGGCATTTTCCTGTGATGGATGCCCACGTGAGGCTACTACCTCTCACATCATCATGGAAACATTTGGTGGTGGAGGCCCACATGAGGCACTTTCCTCTCGCAGCATCATGATTCTTCTTTTTGTGTTAGGGGTATAATAACTTATATTAAGTTAATCAGTGATCTCGCGGTGTGGATGCTTGTCTTGCGGGGATACCTCTGCGGATTCAAGGATCTGTGTGGTACCTCCGGCGACACCACGTGCAAAGGACACTAGCTAGCGCTATTTTGTGTATTATAGTGTGCTCAATTACTGTCAAACGATTCATCTTGTTTGTATAGTATATATCATTATTGTTTAATTACTTATTGTTCCATATCTCTAAATTAGTATGGATAGACATACCAGTGACACAAACAGTTGGGACGGCACCGTGTGGTTCAATCTCAGCGGCAATGGTCGCACGGCCCCACCGGAACAAATGTGTTCCACCAGCCTTAGGAGCCAGTCTTTGTATTTCGCGGAGCAACATCACACGGGATCCGGAACACCGAGATCCGCAGCTAACCAGCCACCCTGTTCGTCATGCACTTGCGATGCGACGTGCGGATATTTCGTACCGGAACAGCCCAACGGACCCCCGTGGGCTACAGATTCAATCTGAATTATGTCCTAACATGTGATGTCATCAGAATTACGGTCTAGTGTGATTCAAAACTGAATTATGCTCTTGCATGTGATGTCATCCGAATTACGATCTGGACCGTGATTCAAACTGAATTATGTTCTAACATGTGATGTCATCCGAATTACGGTCTGGACTGTGATTCAAACTGAATTATGTTCTACCATGTGATGCCATCCGAATTACGGTCTGGACTGTGATTCAAGCTGAATTATGTTCTCGCATGTGATACCATACAAATTACGGTCTTGACAGTGAATCAAACAAATTTGTTTCAAAGTTTTGAGCATCCGTACAGTCAGATTATACATTGTTATGCACAATTTTGAACGTAAATCAGTCAAAGTTCTTTCAAAATTAGTCTTTACAAATGCTATCTATTTGACAGGCACTGGCGACTGACTTTTAGACGAATTTCTAATTCAAGAAACAAGACTTCAAAGCTATATTGTACATGCTTGGTAAAATAAACTTGTATATCTGGTGTTGCTTAATATTTCTCAAACCACAGATTTTGTCCAAAACAACGAAAATAAATTAACCCTTTGTCCTTTGACTTGTGTTATTATTTAATAATTATAATTATTGCTTAAATACCCTCGATTAGAAAGTTTCAATACTAACCTAAATCTCAAGCGAATAATCTTATGTTGCCGTATTTTACTTCAATCCGAGCGTGCCGTAGTTAAACAGTGAAATCAACACGCCTACATATCACTGTTGATTTCATCTACGTAAGTGCCGCTTTCCATGTAAGCTTGTATGCGCGCTTTTCTGCTAGCAGAAAAGTCGATCCAGGGCATTTAGATAGAACCATTTCCATGTGAGCTATCCAGCGCGCTGAAATTCTCTCGCTTAAGAACAAGTCGCGCAGTACGCGACTTTTCTGCTCGCTTTTCTGCTAGCAAAAAAGTCGGTCTAGTGCATTTCCTATATATACATTTCCACGGGAGCTTGTCCGTGCCGCTGACACGTGCGTTTGTTATGTATGTTGATCTTGTACGCATGCGTGTAGCCTGATAAGCAGGTTATCTAGTAATTGTGGCGCTTAAATGTGTGAAGATTTACATGCAATAATGATGCCATACAAGAGTCAGCTTCCGTATTGTTTGCGCAAGAGACAAAGAACTCGCATTCGTATGATGCAGTTAATGCGGTTGACAAACTAAAAAAGAGTGCACAGATATTGGGTGCAGATATTGTTCTACCAGATCAATTAACTGCTCCTGTTTTTGAAAGCTCAGCTTCAGGACCTGGCCTCTGTACTTTTGCGACATGACGCATGTAGTGTGTAGGAAAGCAAAAATTGATAAAAAATATGCAGAACTAGCGCCTGAAATTCGCTTGTCTACGCTAGGAAAACAGCCGGATTCGCTGGTAAACTCGCCCACATGGAAATAGACAAACCAGCGAGCGGAAAACCTTGCCAGAACACACGAGCAGAATAGCTCACATGGAAAGTGGGCCTTAGCGACGCTTTCCATGTAAGCTTGTACGCGCGCTTTTCTGCTAGCAGAAAAGTCGATTCAGTGCATTTAGATAGAACCATTTCCATGTGAGCTTTTCAGCACGCTTTTCTGCTAGCTCACGCGGAAAGCGGGCCTTATACTACGATATAGTATTCCAACAAAGCGCGTGTTTTGATTACGTCATATATATATATATATATATATATATATATATATATATATATATATCTCACCGTAAATTTTTTATCATTCTCTTCTCGTTACGCAAACAGTAACGCGAAATCGCGTTTAATTTCATTATTATCTGATTGACAGTCGGTCTTTGACGACATCAGTCAATCCGTAACGTACGCCTCTCGGGCAAGATGCAAATGTCTCCGGAGCAGTCAGTCGCATTGCAATTTAGTAATTTTACAGAGCTCTGTCAGTGAAATGCTCTGATACGCCTAGTAGGGCGGCATAGCATAAGAATTGTGCTATTGTGGATACAAGCAACAAATTTGGCAGACATATAAAGCTTCTTATGCTGATCATTTTGGGCCATAGAACCATTGTCACATTTTATTTGTGCGCATGCGCAGTGGACGTGTCACTTCCGGTATAAATATCAATCGTTTTGATTTAAATAGTCATTTGTTTTATTATGAATTTTGCATGTTTGCAATCCCCTTTAGGATGGTAAACAAGTAATTAGGTTACAATATAGCGAGTATGTGTCAAAATAACCAAAGGACATAATCAAACAGAATATCATCAATATATTACAAACATTAAGCGTCATCCTGATTACTATATTTACAGACTAATATTGACTATAATAAACACTCAAATATTTACAATTGTGGAACAATGTTAATGGAAATGGTAGCCTAACTGTACGTATGGGCAACATCAAGAACAATAAATGGTATGCTAAACGGGATCAAGTAAAAACACCATATGCTAAGCCGTATATACAAAATATATCAGAGTCTTTCGCATACTGCAGTTTTAAATAGCAGGCGCATATGCCCCATTGCTGTAATCTCTTGATTAGCATATTTGCAATCTAATATGACCATAATTATAAGTATCACTCACATATTTACAATCATGCATCAGTATGTCAGAGAAAATGAGAACCGGGAAAGACCAAGGACAGTAAACTGGTAGTTGTTCATATTGTATATGCACAACTAGATCGTCACTTGTTTTGACCACTGATTCACTTTCCGCAGAGGCGTTCACATTCACCATTACATTCACAAAGTGCCGTGCATTCAAGCGAATTTCTGAAGTATTTACATCGCTTAGTAGCACATCCTCTCAGACAGACAATCTGACAAATTCAAGCGCATTTTGTGATACTTGAGGAAATGTCATCCACAATGGGGAGAATGAACCATCATCTGATTTCATCCATCCCCATTCCTCTGGAACTGGCAAATTTGAATAACAGTTTAACAAGTAACCCCAAACGTGGCCACCTTGATAGGCAGCCCGGAGTACGTGTTAGGTGAATGCTGCCTGCGATGGTGGCAGCTTTTCCATGACTCCGCCCTTTTTTTGTGAACAGGTATTGCCGTGACATATTGACTTCCGTGCATGCGCTTGATCGGTCATATAAAATTATTATTGTAGCTCGCGGGGTAGTGTCAGGCCGTTCCGGTGTCTGGTGTCGACTCGCTGCGTTGCATGTGCACGACGAGTGATGACGCTGGTAAGCTTCCGGTCTCGGGGTTATGGATCTTGTTCGATACTTCCCTACGGGTAACAAAGACCGCTCCTAAGGCCGGTGGAACTCAATCATTCCGGTGGGGCCGTGCGACCATCGTCATGAACGTTAAACACAACAGTCTCATCCCAAGAATTTGTGTCACCGGTATGCCTGTCCATAGCAATTTCGTGATCCACGGACTTACAATATTTCATTGGTGACCGAAAAATTAAGTCTATACACTAATTTTACCTAAACAGATCGTCAAGTATGCCAGATAAAATGAGCATACGAAAATACAAGACATAGAGACAACCTGATGAACTTTTAAATGTGGGACTCCCGGAGGTACCACACAGACTCGCAGGCCCATAGAGGTATCCCCGCATGGGAGGCTCGCGTACACGAGATCACTAATTAGCTTAATATAAGCTATTATACCTCTAAGCAGAAAGGAAAGAAAATCATCTTTTATAGTGTCGAGAAGCTATATGCCTCGCACGGGCACTACTCCTGGTGCTCGTTTTGGTTGAGAAGTAGTAGCCTTGCGCAGGCCGTTGTCACTGAATCCTTGTCTCCGTCACAGGAAAATGTCACCATCGCTTAAAGCGGGAGAAGAGCATTGGCCAAAAAGGGCCTACTCTAATATTCAACCAAAATGCTATAAAGAAAAGACCATACCTAGTGAAATTAAGATTTATAAGGTTGCGTACTGTTTTACGTGAAGACGGGACGAGCGATTTCCGAGTGATTCCCACGCCACTGTCTTATGTACTTTCAAGTATGCTGAATTAGTAGTTGCCACTTTTATTTATGCAGGCCTTCTTCTATGCCTAACCTAACATTTAGATTTTAGAGACTAGAACTATTTTAGGCCGCAAATGGCGGGCGCCTACCTAGCTTTAGATATGGCTGTCATTGAGAAAGGATGTCCTAAGACATCAATACTGGAGACGGCGTGCATACATGTTATTTCGCAAGATCTCTGAGCTGGGTGAGAATCTGGCTATCTTGCTCCATAACCACATAAAACGTCACAGGACATTGGTTACTTTTCACAAAAGCAAGTTTAGGCAACTGATCTATCGTTATGGTGGGGGTAAGAGAGACGAATACCCACCATGAATATCCTTCCCGTGATGGCGTGGCAGATCCTAACATCATGCCAGGACATTCTTACAGAATTCGGTGGGGATACGCATCTCGCCCGTCACCAGGTCCTATGGAGCTAACCTTTTTAACCTGATGTTAGGTTTAAGCGCAAGTTGCCCAGTTATGCACTGCGGTGCGGGGGAATTGTCTAGCAGATGAAAAAGAAAATAATAATTAAAATATGTTTTCGCATTGCTTCCTACATTGGCAAGGATAACTAACTACTAGGTATCCGAAGATACACGGGAAATGTATGTGACACCACACCCTGACCATCACTGCTCGGAAACCCCACTAGTTTCCCAGGGTCGGAGCAGTCCATGGTGCGGATAGGGACATCCAAACAATTAAGGCATAGTGGAACATGAAGAGAGACAATAACTTATACATATGAGGCCCAATAGGTATGTTGGCCAATTTTACACAACCTTGCAGGAGTGCAGGGCTAAATTATCGCAACTACCGGGAAAGAGGTGTACACTATGTGTCGCTTGACGAAGAAATTGTCTCTAACCATATTAACCCTATCCTATCGAGCTGAATAGAAAGGTTTTTAGTCGGTAGCATGCCGGGCTAAACAGATTTATAGCATGGACAGCGACATCAGTGAAAAATTGTTGGTGGCGGGAGAACGTGATGCATATATAAATGTTGCTGTATAGTGTTTCTTACGTGCACTGCAGTCCTACGTTTTCTACAAATAAACAAAACATATGAACGGATGGCTGCTCGCCATATATAAAACTAACCAATACAAGTAATACAATGTGAAATGATTAGAATAATACATATAGTACAGGTTGTTGGACCTACTACGGTGCGGTTAGTAAAAACACCTTACAGTAAAATAAGAATAACTATAAACAGATAAAGAAATTATAACTAGCGGTCCTAAGACCGTTACGGTACCTTTTAGTCACCGGGACCGTTTACACAGACAAAGTATAATCATTAAAGCTGTAATTAACGGATTAATTAAAGAAGTTAGGTATAATTACTTGAATAGTCGGAAGCCATTCTTAATGACGGGCTATCGTGTTACTGAAATTGATACATCACTGTTAGCATGATGTGAGTTGACGCGTTCTCTGGAAGCTGGAAAGTTCCCGCATGTCGGTTCCCGCAAACAGGATTCCCGCATGCAGTCCAGGACGGGAGCGGATCGAACTCAGGATGGTAATCACAATATAAGAATGTCTAACGAACAGTCAGTAAGTGATACAATAACATTACTGCTAGGAAGAAAGTTCCCATACACCGATGGTACGGATTGAAGTTAAGACAACCCGTTCATAAGCGGGGGTTGTTGAATACCAATGAAGATACATAACTAAGCTTATAGTGCGGGGCACGTCAATTAGCTCTTAAGACGTACTGAGCAAAGTTTACTTGCTGCGGTCAAAAGTTTAAATAAACCTACACGTCATAAGTGTTGGGTGGGGGGGGCGGTTGAATAACCACTTTTTGGCGTGGCCGGCAGATCCGGCGATTCATTCACCAAAGAACATCGCTGTCTCTACATCTGTAGACTCACATATTTAGGCGGGGAAAGGCCTCACCGCAAGTTTGTGTTCCGAGTTAGTTCTTGATTTAGTCGTGAACAATATTCAAAAGTTCCAAAAATGCTCCTGAACAGGGAGATGTTCGGGAGATACAAAATTGCTTTAGGTGCGGTGGGTTGGATTGCAGCTGTTGGCTACGGGAGAGAAACTTCCGGAGACAGAAGTAATCTATTTAATACTCGTCTCGCTGATAGTAGCTGTAACAGATACAACCTATTCGGCCCCTGGCCGAGGACGCTCTCGAGTTCTGGATTTCATCTCCTTTTATGCTACTCGTGACGTCATAGGCGCAGGCTTCAACCAATCATCGGTCGAGCAATAGCCAATCAGCGCGTAGCTAATAATGACACAGTCGAATGTTCTAGAACGTTCTAGAATTTCTGCGTACACGTGGTTACGACGTCACGGCAGTATTTTGAAGATAATCAAAGGGTGTTTTACGTAGATAACTCAGCCATTTCTTAACCGATTTTGAAATGGCTTACAGATTCGGAGAGCCCGTCGAATTCTGGTCTTGATTGATGCCAGAATCGGCAGGAATAAGAAATTCTAAAGAATTACAATGTACCTACTCGGTACACTAAAAGCGCCATCCTATCTTGGTCATGAAATACTCGCTCAGTTAAAACAGTGCGCTACGCGCTTTAACGAACGTAGTCGTTTTTACGACGCAATCTCTCCCATAGGCTCATATACGCTTATAGCTCTACCCAGGGGGCGTGTTCAGGGAAGGAATTCAGGACGGGCGGCGCGTACCCAGCTTATCTGGTACGGCCAGCACCTGACAGGGTGATCCGAACTACACCATGAACCTTTGTAGTGTTTGCAAACATATATCTGTTGGATGATCAGGCACTGTGCTCAGGTGTTCCAATGAAAGACGTCACAGCTGGGAAGCTGTTTCAAGGATCAAATGCACTGACTTTTCCGTGATCACGAAACGAATAAACAGTATCGCACCCAGTGAATTCATGGAAGTATTGACACCAATACCCTAAGATATAGCGTGAGTTGCAATATATTTCAGATGCTTCCCGGTGCCAAATTCTACCCAGAGCTCCCCTATATCTAATTTATGCACTACTGATATCGCAAGCACAACGCCATCTGCGTCAACTGTGCGGATCAATACTTTGCTATTCCCTCATATAGCAGCGTCAGCAACATGGATAAACACTCGTGTGTCTGCTTCTTCATGTGAACATGGTGCAAGTTGTGTCTGCTTCTTCATGTGAACATGGTGCAAGTTAATCAGATCTGGACGTTGAGGTGACACGACGACATGCTCGCCATTAGTTGCTATGATCTCTTTGCTGCGATCAGTATTCCAGACAGGACAACACTGTGACACATATGAAGACAATTCCTGCTTGTTTTCATCTACTTAAGAGGTCCTGCCAATTCCTTGGCACAGGAGCAGATGGAACGTTTACCTCCCACCCCACCCCACCCCGTCTCTTTCTAATAGTAGATTTAAGACTGCACGCTACATATGTGCCCCACACATTATCAAGGTGTTCAACTGTCAGTAGTCTTGACACTACATAAGACTTGAAGATGATAACTGCATATTGTTCGAATGTAAGCACTCCAACTGGCGTCAGCATTTGCAAGACTGCAGCTCCATCAAGCAGCATGGCAGTTACATCTGACCATTCAGTAACTGATTCAGCTATTTTATCGAAGCACGCCAGTAGGCATGACTTTGAAGGGGAACGAAGTTTACCATTGTCTGATATTGAGGGCGGGAAGGCCTGAGTTTCATGTTTGAAAAATTCATCAAGTTCACCACCCCGTGTTTGACAACCAATGTACAGTCTTGAAAACAAAGCACAGTCAGATTTTGCTGAACTCAGCTGGCTTTTGATCTTTGGTTTGGCAGTCGTATTTCCTGACGCGAACAGTGGCAATTTGTTCTTCGCTATAGTTTCATAAAGAGACATTTCTTTCAACCAGGCGTTCTTTGACAAAGAGATCATACCATTTCTGACCACTAATTCTTTCTGTTCTCAGTTTTCTGTTGCTGAGAGCAGGCCCAATGTCAGACTCAAAGGCCAGCATAACATCTCTACCGTTGACGTGGCCCTTTATACCTGGGATTTTTGACAAAATTCTTTCTTTCAGCCTGGTCGAGTGAATCCTAGTGGCAACTCTCACACTTAACTGTGCGAGTCGTGAGGTATATGAAGTCACAAGATCTGACAGTTTAAACACCGGGGCTAAAGATGCATCCTCGCGTGTCTCTTCGATATATGAAATTAGTTCTGTTAGGACACTGCTATGGATTCTATCAGCTAGAGATTGGTTGGACTGTTCTTTCCGTTCAAGTCCTCTTGCCCAGTTATAGAGTTCAGCCAGACATTTATGATGATATTTTGCCTCTATTGATATCGTATCACGTACACTTAATTTTGTGAGAAGGGCTTTATCTTCTAACATTAGTGCACATTTTCTTACTCTGTAATCTAAGCCAAATGTAGCTGCTTCACGGTAATCTTTTTTCTTCATTTTAAAATCACAAAAGAAACAAGCAAGCCTTTTAGGACGTACAGTATGCTTATTGGCGGAACGAGTGTATCTCTGTTCATCAGCTTCATCTACACATACAAACTTCCGTTTTTCTGCCCTTTGTAGTTTGGTTGTATTGAATTTGCACCGGCATAGCTTATGCCACGAGGTTCTGTTTGATTTTAGCGTTTCTTCAATACCATCACCGTTGTCTAACGTTGTCAAATTCATATTAACAGGTAAAGTATTCAGTTCATGAAATCGAATCAAGCTTTGTGTAAACAATTTCTATCCGACGCCAGCATTTTGTTTCTTTGATTTTGCTGTGCACTCCAGGCGATCCTCTGTGTTTTCCTGACATATAATACACCTTGCCCAGTCAGTACCGAAACTGAAGAAGGTGACCGAGGATCGGAAAGGTCAACTAGTTTCATATGTTTTGCCATAATTGTTCAGATAAATCAGCATGCTACATTATCAAGATATATAATGGAACGGGGAACATACATTTAGTACACAAATAAGGATAATATTTGCATACACTGGGTCGCCTCCTTAGTTTAAACGAGCACGATATCCATTGGCATGCGTAACACAAGCTAAACGATTAACAAGACTGATTCTTGGGCTTGCCAAGCAGACGACAATCACAAAAACTAATTTGTAGCCGAAAAATTTGCTTTAAAGTTACTTTGATTGCTAGTTTATAAAATTACCCGGAACATCCATTATCGTACACTCCAGTTTCATGCTTTTACAATATGACAACTAGACACATTTCTGGCTGTCCTATCTGCCTTGCTGCTGTCAACTATATGGTAAATTAATTACAATAAGCTATTCGTTACGCTATTGTGAATATGCGTACAAACCATGATAGTACACACATTTGTCATATTGTGCATGCACAGAACATAACAAAACGTGCACATTTACGTATTTCAGTAAGATGCTGATGAATTACACACATTTACTCGATATTATATATCGTTTATTGAAGAATTACCGATTTTAAGAAAGTTGGCGTGCTTTAATAGAACCTGTGCGTTTTAACGTTTCGTGCATGCGTAATGGTGATATTTGAAGATGGTTCTATAGCTAGTCATGCTCGGCATTGAAAGTCCTATCATTTCGCCGAATTCCATGCTTGTATCCACAATAGCACAATTCTAGTGATATTTTTGGCTGAGCTAGTTCGATTTGGAGCTGTTGGTGCCATATGCAACAGCAGCCGCTGGTCGGATTGGTTTCAATATGTGCAACGGCTTTTCTCTGTGTAGTTACCTTGAGATTTGTACTACGGTAAATAAGGTTCAAAGTATATAAATCGACCCTAACATGTGCAATAATTGGACAGTAACTAATATACTTATTAATTCACATCTCCTCATATTATGTAACATTATTATGTTAATTTCGTTTCAAACTGTTATGATGATTCTTTAATATTATATATTCTGTTGGGTATTTTGGGGCTAGTTCAGCTGGAGGCTGTTGATGCCATAGTTTTGCCGGAATGGTTTCAAAATGCGCAATAGCTTCCTCTGTACAGTTATCCTGAGGTTCAAAATATATAAATTGATGTATGTAAGGACATGATGTCTAAATACAAGTAAATGGCAGTACATGCCGTGCAACTCGTAGGTGACGTGGAATGTCTCCAAAATCGAATAAGGCATAGTTGAGTGTTTTGGGCGTGGTTGTGCTGGAGGACATCGCTGTCTATGGCACCAATGTTTTCCAGTCCCAGCATGCAACGCTCTGCCTCCATAATCGTTGTAACTATAGGGCGCCATATTCGTTTAGTCTCTGTACAGTTCAGGATTTCTCAAATAAATAAAAAGAACCTGCTCACACGTGCAAATGGTCATTTGCCAGTCAGCTCTGGAAGCGTAAGCATCCACATATGACGTATTCACGGCAGTACATTCGACGGCCAACATTTCAATACTGTTCAGCGCGAGTGTGCTAATTTCCAGCAGGAAGTAGAAATGTATAGGCTACGTTGACACTAATTTGCGTGAAAGTTGTTGTTATCAATGACTGCAACAATGTTCAATCAAATTATTGTAAAAATAATTATAAGTTAATGCGATTACTACCTGATAAAGATTTTAAACTAATTTGAATGGAAATTCTTGTGCTGCAACACCTTTCAGTCTATATATTCTAAAAAATCATCATAATTTTCAGTCAACTATAGCTACGGATTTGAAGAGGAATTTGCCTGTTAGATGTTGATTACTAAGACACCAACAACTTTGTGGAATTGTAAGCGACATACAAGCAATCAATTTCTTACTGAATATGTAGAGTGAGCATGGGAATATATACGCTTTCTCGCCAAGAAAAAACTGAACTGGCCTGTGATTAAAGCTGAATTACTTTCTGGCATGTGGTCTCATCCGGATTACAGTCTGGACTGTGATTCAACATTCTAGCATGGGACGTCTTTCGAATTATGGATTGGAATGTGATTAAAATCGAATGATCTAGCGATAAGATGCAATCCGAATTATTGTCTGAACAGTAATTCAAACTGAATTACGTTCAAGAAAGATATTCAATCTGATAACTCAGAATAATGGCCTTTTTACATTGAATAATAAAAATATGTAATGAAATAACTCGGAATAATGGCCATATTATAAGGGAAAATTGTCGCATTTCATAGAATAACTCGGAATAATGGCGATATTCCATGGAATTCTTGCCATATTTCATGAAATAAATCAGGATAATGGCCGTATTATACGGACTACTTGTCATCTTTCATGGAATAGCTCTGAATAATGGACATATTACAGAGAATAATTGTCATATTTCATGGAATAACTCAGAATAATGACAACATTACACAGAATAATTGTCATATTACATGGAATAACTCAGAATAATTGTTATATTACACAGAATAATTGCCATATTTCATGGAATAAATCGGAATAATGGCCATAATACAGGGAAAATTTGTCATATTTCAAGGAATAAGTCGGAATAATGCCCACATTGCACAGAATAATTGTCACATTTCATGTAATAGCTCGGAATAATGGCCATATTCCATGGAATAAATCAGAATGATGGCTATATTATATGAACTAATGGTCATATTTCATAGAATAAATCGGAATAATCGCCATATTATATGGAATAATTGTCATATTTCATGGAATAACTCTGAATAGTGGCAATATTGCATGGAATAATTGTCATATTCCATGGAATAACTCGAAATAATGACCATATTAAATGGAATGAGAATCCCCATGTTCTCCGCTGTCAACCTTTGGGACACACCCTACCACACCTCACAGCCAGGGGCGGAGCCAAATATAAATGTCCTTTTGCACTCCGCAATCATATGGGTAACTCACATACCACATTTGGTTGGGTTTCGCCCAACAGTTTCAGAGGAGTTAGACCTCATCCACCAATCCTCCCACCCCCACCCCTGGAGGCGGGGCGATATTTAGATGTGCTTGTCCACTCCGAAATTTAGTTGAATTCCATCCAATGGTTTAGGAGGAGCGCATTACAATCAATATATTGACATTTTGACCTATGTCTCCACCAACTGCTGGGTGTTTGGGGGGGGGGCGGGAGGGAGGGGGGAGGGGGGATGGCGGGACCAAATTTAAATGTGTTCATGAACTCCACATTGATATGAGTAACTCACATACCAAATTTGGTTGAATTTCACCCAATGGTGACGGATGGACAGATGGACAGACGGACAAACAAACAGATGGACGGAGGCGATTACAATATCCCTGACAGTTTTTAAAACGTGGAGATATTAATTGTCATATTTCATAGAATAACTATAATAATGGCCATCTTACACGGAATAATTGAAATATTTCACAGAATAACTCTGAATAGCGGATATATTTAGATGGAATAATTGTCATAATTCCCGAAATAACTCGGAATAATGGCAATATTATATGGAATAGTTGTCATATTTCATAGAATACCTATGAATAATAGCCATATTACATGGAATAATTATACTATTTCATGGAATAGCTCGAAATAATAGTAATATTGCATGGAATATTAATTTTAATATTAATTTTAATTTCTAGCAATAAGATACAATCCGAATTACGGTCTGGACAGCGATTCAAGTTGAATTACGTTCTAGAAAGTTATTCAAACATAATTGTCATATTTCATAGAATAACTCTGAATAATGGCCATATTACATGGAATAATTGTCATATTGTAAATATGGGATTGTCTTGTAGGGTAGTCATTACACCGCAAGATGTCTTATAATTCACGTAAGACCCAAAAGGAAATTAGGTTTTGAAAATACCAGGTGAGATAAAGTCCAGGTGAGCTAAAGATGGATGCTGTAGCATTGCATCAGTAGTATTTATGTACATACAATTAGAGTTGGGAAAGTTATGATGACTAAGTGTGCCATGGCTGAGTCGACCACCTGTTATTTATAAATATGTGTCAATCATTGGGACGGTGGAAAATCGAGCCAGCCAGGTCATCTCTCCGTATATGTAATAGAAGTGTACTAATGGGAAATGAATAGGATGCTGTTTATGGCATTGCATAACAGCAGACGAGATTAATATGATAATGTTGGAAATGGATGATTTAATTGGAAAAGATTCTATGGTTCTGAGTTGATGTGCATTTGAGAATGATTTAGAAAAAAGTTGTTGCTGCTTAGCCGGCATTAACTTTTATGATATTCAGCAGTCATTGATAGTTGTAGTTTTGAAAATAATTAATGTTTAGTGACTATTGTTGGGATCATGAATTATGAGAATAAATTGAACGTGACTAACTGATACAGTTGATGACGTAAGCACTCTAATATTTGATCGTAGGCTAGAACAACACCATCTGGTAATGAATAATCCAGCACGTGTGCCTAGCACCCTAGGATTCTCGAGACTTCTCCATTGGTATGCAATGGACAGGACATGGACATTAGAGCGTCCTTTAGGAATCATAACAAAATCGAAATTTATTGATGAACTATATGCCACTCATTTTATGGTATGCAACAACAACACATACCAGAATGTTATTAGTTAGCTGACAGATCACATCAAATCAGAACCGGTTCCCACTGCTTTGATTATATAAGGCACAATCTTCATGGAAGAATTAGGCAGAGTTTGATTGGTCGGAATGACGTCATAACCAATCAGGATCAATCAGACTCTGCAATAAAGAATTATAAAGAATAGATGTGTGCGCCAGGCAAGTGTGGGAGGAATCACTGATTGGTTGAAAGTACCAATCAGTTATCAGGTCAGAACTTCTAGGAGGAGATAAGCAGAAATTGATTGGTGATTTTATTGTTCGGACAAAGTGTGCTTATCGGGTACCTAGAAGAGTTGTAAGAATAGATTCTGAGAGAAGTCGTACATTTCTGGGAAATAGAATAAAAGATTTGAAAGTCCAAATTGGGGCTATAAAAGAAGGTAGATTCTGAGAGAAGTCGTACATTTCTGGGAAATAGAATAAAAGATTTGAAAGTCCAAATTGGGGCTATAAAAGAAGGTACTTCTCTCAGAATAAGTCAATCTCTGATTCATTTAGCTTGATAATTTTAAGTACATCGTATTGTACTAAGTGATTTTTGTACGAGCGATCTTGCTCAACCATTCAGACAGTTTGTATCTATAGTGTAAATAAAGTCTTTTATCTTACATATATGTAAGACCAGTAGTTTGTTAGTTGATAGGAATCTAGTCGGGCTTGGAGAAACACCCAGTCCTTACCAGGATCTTGATCAGTCAGATTAGGCCCAGCAGTCAGAAATAAATATCGTCACTTTACCATCAGTCACACGAGGCGAGCCGACTGCAGCTACTTTGCCCCTTCTCATTACCGGCGACGTTGTCGTAGCAACACTCAGAAGTTTCAGGTGACGAGCGGGAGTGATCAATTCTCATCGACGAGAGATCTCAGTAAGTGTTCTTGAAGGCCACGCCCACCCATCGAAAATCTTCAATATGTCATAAAATAACTCTGAATAATGGCCATATTACATGGAATAATTGTCATATTTCATGGAAATGCGAATGTAGGCCTAATGTCAGGCGGTCTAATTACAGTGCAATACCCTCGCTCGACTACCGGATGACGAGGAAAAAAAATATGGTGGATGGATGGATGGATGGATGGATGGATGAAATTGCCAGAGATTACACTGCCATGGAGCTGGAATACTCCGCCAAGTGTACGAATTGTTTGTCTTTGATTAATTTACTATCTACTGAACATTTTGTTGAATATTTTGAACCTAATTTGACTGGGCGCTGTTAGCAAAGTTTTAAAATATCCAACAGTTTATATGCATGGTTACATTGAATTTGGGATTCAAAGTATATAAATCGACCCCAGCACGCACATGAGCTGGGCTTCTCTAGAACTCGGTGGGACATGACAAGAAATAGCTAAAACGGGCGGGGAATAGCTAAATGGATGCCTCTATTAGCTGGAATGTTTAGGATGTTAAGGTCTATTACTCAATTCCATCCCATGTATACAATAAGTAGCCATAGACCTAGTGTTGATTTTTCTAAACAATGTTACTGCAAACCTTTTCTCTAAGACAGCAACAGTTTCCAGCAACATTGTTTCCAAGCTTTAATCCTGTCTATCGTGTTACTTTATCTCTGTAAAGGTTAAATTTAACCAAGAAAATTAGAAGAGTATGTTAGAATTTTTTACCACTGGAATGACTGGCCAGTCATTCCATTGGTAAATTTGCAACACTCGTCTTCTCTTGGTCTGTAAATGGGCATTCCTCAAGCCCACTGCATGGGAAAATATTGAAAGAAATTACGGATTGTGTAGGATACGCAATGAAACTGACAACGAAAATCATTTTCTTTACCCTTGCAGAAAATACGATGATGAGCGATGAAAAAACGGTCCGTAGTACTTTATCACAAGTTTCAACAAAGGCAAACCAAAATGTTTATTAACTATATGCAATGTGCCTGTTCCCATAAAACTGTAAATTTTTAGTTTTTAAAAAAAAGCCGAAGCTGACACCGACAGCGACTACTACTACTACTACTACTACTACTACTACTACTACTACTACTACTACTACTACTACTACTACTACTACTACTACTACTACTACTATCATGAGAACGATGAGATGACAATATGAGAATGATGAAATAATGATATGATAATGATGATACCAGTAGATCAAATTGTACGACTACTACTGCTACTGCTGCTACTGCTACTGATACTACGGTTACTGCTGCTACTGCTGCTACTGCTGCTACTGCTGCTACTGCTGCTACTGCTGCTACTGCTGCTACTGCTGCGACTGCTGCTACTGCTACTACTGCTACTGCTGCTACTAGTGCTACTGCTGCTACTCCTACTACTGCTACTACTGCTACTACTGCTACTACTGCTACTGCTCCTGCTGCTACTGCTGCTACTGCTACTGCTACTGCTACTGCTACTGCTGCTACTTCTACCACCACTACTACTACTACTACTACTACTACTACTACTACTACTACTACTACTACTACTACTACAGCCATAGAATTATAAATATTATTTACATGCATTTTACTGTAGTGCTAATACTCCACCATGGCTTCATTGGTTAAATCAGTATGCACATTTTACCCTCATTTGCCCTTGAAGGGCCTGAGTGTATTAAGGTGAACCTGAACTTGCATAGGCTGGTTTTGTCAGTCTTAGTCATGAAAGGATTAACAATGAGCGCGTTAACGCCAAAGCAATACGGTTAAAGAAAGCACGAGGATATGCAAATCCTATCATCCTTGATTGTGATAGCAACAAATTTCAGTCGTGTTTTTTTCAAAATACGCTGCTGGTTCCCACGTTCGCAAGATAATACCTGCTGAATACTTCTAAATCATTTAGCTGAACGTAGTTGCTACCCTCGGCAAAATGAATCAAATAGTTGTCAGTGACAATAACACCTGTATTTCTTTCACTGAAACTGTAACGATGTCAAAACATGGCTACAGCCACTGATATTGCTTAAATCTTGTATATAATAAATGTGTCTTAGTGCTTTTAAACTACTTGGCAGTTTGAGGTGTTTTATCTAGCTAAAATGTGTGAGTTTGCAAGAGTGATCAGAAGTTGTTTTCCTGATAGAAATTAGCTAATATTTTAAATACAGACAGACCTGTCAATAGCGGACAGTTGTTTTGTGCCACAAGATGGTAGTTCTTTGAGACGCGTGGTCGTAAGACCGCAAGTCATTAGGAATCGCAATTTTGTGACCAAAGCACACCATTTACTATGGTAAATGACCTGTATTAAGAGAACTTGCTTTTAGTAATTACTTTCTGGTGTAGGACAAAATGTGACCGCGACAGACAGGTTTTGCTGTTGGCCTCAGCGCTATTGGTCCTGTATCGATTGATACACGCACCATTCCATAACCTGAATACAGCAACGTCTATGATTGAAGTATTGTAATGTGGTATATTTTAAAGCTAATTTGTCTTGAAGGTGGTTACTGTTTATGGCAGCAAAATCTTCCAGTCCGATAAAAGTTTAATAAAATTCAGATATGTATGCATCATGGATAAATGTGTATTTTATATATCTTGTTGAAACGCTTAGAAACTAGAACATGGCCTGTGGAAGACCTCGGCTTTTGGGACAGGCAAAATTCGATTTGATCCAGAATAAATTGTAATAGAAAAGAAACCCATGGCGATACCATCTATTGGGCATACTGAATAACATTTTAAAAAATGTTCTGAAAAATATTTGATGGAACAGTGTTTTAGCTCAGCTGGAAGAGCTTATACAATCTCGATTTGTATGTCTGTCATTTATCAACAATTGTAGCAGGTTTCACCATTTGTTGATGGATTAAAAGAGAATTTGGCAGATATGTTCCTTTACGCAATACATATTGGGGCTATGAATCTGAAGAGTCACTCCTGTAAATAACAGAGCTATGCCCCTTGTTAGATTTTCAAGGTATTGAAGGCTATGGGGAATATGTTTGTGGCACGTTTCGCAAATTGTTGATGCATTGAAAACAAATTAAGCAGATATGTTACTTCAGTCAATATATATCTGAACAATAAAAATGAAGACGTCCCACCGTTAAACAAGGACCAACACTGTGGTTGATTATGGTGTTTTAAAGCATTGAAACCAATTTAGCAGAAATATGCCTTCAAACAAGGGCTACAACTCTGGTTTCTTTAATCCGTTTTAGTATATTGAACCATATGGAGAAAATACGCCTGTGGCACGTTTCGTAAATTGTTCATGGTAAAACCAAGACTTGGTAGGCACTCTACTTTATCCATTTGACAATAGTGTCAGAGATGGCTGACCCATTGATCAATGGTACTATTTCCGCAGGCCACTAATGTCAGTGACGCCAATTTCTTGCATTTCATCTCCAAATCTTTCCCTGTGACCATTGCCCCATTTGTAAATTGTATCTGTAATACGGACCCCATGAGCCAATGGAGCTTTCCCCTCGTGGCCGATAGTGTCAAGAATACACAGACAATGTATTTCCCCAAAGAATTTCTGTCCCATTTGTCTTCCGTGGTTCTTTGACCCATTGATCTTTGACATCAGTTACACTTTCATCGTTGAAAGTCGCTGCGTGTATATATGTATGATTACTCTATTCTGCGGCTGTAGTAGTCGAAACACTCTACAGCTGCAACCAGTCCTTCTTTGCTTTTGCCCACTGTGCCGTATCCGAATTCCTTAGCTTCCTCAGATCCATTCTTGACTTGAGTGTACCGAGTCCTGCTTTCTTGAGGTCAGCTCGTATGCTTATGCTTAGTAGCTGTATGCAATGACGTCCTCTCCTAGCTTTGTATTTGCCGGCTCCGAGTATGGCGAATTCCAAGACTCTCTGTGCTGACATCCTTAGCACATGGCCAAGCATGAACCATCTTTGCTGAGCGACTTCTACAGACAGCGGTGACGTATTACACATCTTGTATAGTGCATCATTGGAAATTATGCTGTCTGGCCATCGATGTCCAGAGACATATTTGATCTACGAATCCATATACTAGCTTCCAGAAGGACAGGAAAGCTATGTTTCACGTGCAGCAATGTCAGCAGTGCTGAAAATCAGTGAGCCCAGGATTTTACTTTTCCTCCATGTTTCGCCACCACGAAGTGGAGCATCATTTTCTTTAGTGCCATGGTTTGCAGATAAGTATATGAGGGTGAAGTCTGTTTTGGATTCATTCATAAAGAGATTCTCAATTGGGAGAAGTTCGTCCAGGGGGTTCTTTTCCTCGTCTATGAAGTCCACTTCGTTGACATATTCAATATCTAGCGGCATACCCAGTATTACCACTGGGGCTTGGTTTTGTGGAGCTTTCCCGCACGATTTTCAATGCAGCAGCAAGGTAACATGTAAAAAGCACAGGAGATAGACCACCTCCCTGTGGGGAGCTGATTGATGTTTCAAACTCTGCAGACTTCACTGACTTGACTCGTACTCTCAGCGTGTAGCAGTAGTCTCACTAATCATAGTTCATCTTCATTGCAACTGGCCGGGCCTAGTAGATCCAACATCTTTGAGTGTTTAATCATGTCGAACACTCGTGACATGCCAATGCCCATTTTGTGGAAATCCCAGTGTTTGGACACGACTACAGACATCAGCATGCGTTGAACCCATACAATGTCTGTGCAAATGCGTCCACGTTTGAAACCACTTTGACATGATCCGGTGAAGTCATCGATCTTGTTTCGGATGTGTCATATAGTAACATTGGCTAGGATTTTCCGTATGCTGTTGAGGAGCACAATGGGTCGCAGATTTGATGGGGGACCCAGTGGCTTCTTGGGCTTGGTAGCGCGATAAGGAAGTCTTGGCCTACAGCGTCGATGGGAAGGTGATGCATAAAAGCTGAATTTCTTAGGTGCGTGATCAGTTTTGAGATAATAGCACTTGCATATTTGAATAGTTCAACGCGCAGGTCCAATTTTTGGGCTTTAAGTGCCTTTTCAACTTCTGCTGTTTTAATTGGTGTTAGTAATGACCTGGGGTCTCTTGAAAACGTGTGCAAGGGCTCATCATCGTGGTCAGTGAACTGTTCTTTGAACCATTCTCGAATCGACTCGGCTTTTCCCTGGTCAGTCCCGATAAAGTGTCCTTCAGAGTTGTGTACAGTGAGAGGTGGTGTGTCAGTAACTCTCAGGGTTCGAGCTGCCAAAAACATTTTGTGACAGTCATGCGTGGCAGTGATTTCATCTGCTAGGGAGTCGGCTTGTTGAATAGCAAGATCTTTTAAGCATTCGCTAATGTGGGGCAGAATGTTATTGCGCTCCCGACATAGTTTGATAGATGTGCAGCCATAACGCTTTCTGCTCTTCTGACAGTCTTACTACTAGAGGGTCGTCAGTATACCTAGTCCGGTTGTTTTAAGAACACATATGGTATAGGTAGCCGATGATTCCATAGATTTCAGTGTTTTGATCAGGCTTCGTTTGGATCGGAGCTGACGTGGATGTTAGCTGTCTGCTCCTCGCTGCTTGTCCCATTGGCCAATAGTATAGATGACACTTGATTTTGGTTTGCTTGGCGTTAGTGTCCGAGATGATTATCTCATTTGTCAGCAATGCCAAAAATCCTTTCCCCATTTGCCCATGGCATCCGTTACCCGTGCCACATTTACCAATGCTGCCTGATCCATTAGACAATTATGTCTGTAACATATGCCTCATTGATCAATAATGTCAGGAACCCCTGCTCTTGTTTGTCAGTGGCATACGTTGTTCTTAACCCGTTTGTAAATTGTGCAAATGTTATTTGACTCATTGCTCAATTAGACTGATGGCCATGGTTCCATTGGTCAGTGGCATCAATTACGCCAAATTATGCCAAATGGTGCTAGTTCCATTGGTTAACAGTGTCAGTTGCTAGTCATTAATGGTAAGGATGATTGCTTCACTGATATATAATGATAAGAACCATTGCATTATTGATCTATGGCCTCAGTTATGCTTTCCCGATTGACCAATGGCGCTTGTTGTGAATTAACCGGTACAAAAAATATGTGTAGAAGCTGCTTTTGTCTGGCAAGGTCACTAAATGGTGACGTATATTCCATGTATGACTGATACAGCTATTTCAGTTAAATATGCCATCTAATGGCATGCTTCAGCATCTGGAATATTTAACTCTTCAACATAGTTATTTGTAATTCAATTAGCGTATTATTCTCCATCAAACGTGCCAAATTATACCACGCTTGTACCTGATCTTCCCCACAGAGACTACGGTATTTGACAACTGCTTATGTTGGTGGTAACATCTTCTGGTGGATAACCTTCTTGATAGTTGAAATTAACTCCCGATATAACTAACTCCTGATGTAACTAACTCCTGAAATATGTAGTGCCACAATGTTTCGATCGATGCTGTCACTGAGCTTTGTTTCATAGTATCAAATCAATGCTTTAACTTCTGCATCAATAACATCTCCGCTTTGGAGGACGCCACATTAGGAATAGCACTCGATGCTGTATCGCAGCCTAGAATAACATGAACAAAAAGCATGTTTTCACAAACTCTTTTCTCCAAGAATCGTCATCACACTCTTGATGTTGAAATATTTTGCAACCTATCCTTTCTTCCTGGCTCTGGTCTCCAGTAGAAGTCGCTCTAGTACAAGTTGTGATGTACATATTTGGCATGATGAAACGTAAGAACTAGGAGGTAGTCATTGAGCACATTGATAAATGTGGAACTGTATCATCGGACACACATCCTTAGACTGAATGAAACAATTAATGTCACTCTTGATGAAGTTTGCTGCAGCCTCAAGTATTAAAATCTTCTCTACCTCACTGTCTTGCTGTTTTGGCTACTTGAAAAAAAGGTTACTGAGAATTGTCGTAATGTGACAACGTTTTCAATGCTGTTTATGTCGATGATTATAATGCTGCCCCCAAAAACTGTTCTCAGAGCATTGTTTTCATATACTTAAACAAATGTGGTTCAACTCTGGGCCAAACGCACATTTCATTTTATGCAATAAGGTCATCATTCTACTCGAACTGTGTCATGCCACCGTGAAAAGCAGCTTCATTTTCCGAATCGTTTGGTCTTCAAGGTCTCTGTTGTTTGAAACTATTGCCCTTGTCACTAAACAATAATCATTGTGGTATTTGCTTCTTATTTATGAAGTTTATGCTGCAAATCTTAGGATATACAGCAGCATCTGCATGGATGCCGTAAACAAAGACTAAACTAGACTTCACTTTTCACACAATTGGTCACAATCACGATCGTCACAAATCTTTTTACAGATGTGTAAGAAGTCCATTGTTCGGACAGGTACAGATTCAGCTGAGCGCGGATCACATATATCATCACACGATTCAATGGCCTCTGACTTATAATTAGTAGTTGCTACCGTTTTCGGGTTAGTGTTCTTCAGACGATGACACTCCATATACTTGTTGCTAGACACTCTAGCCCAGAAAGAGCCACAATCTAGAGCTTTACTAAGGTTTTATTCCATGATGGTATCATGATATAAGTGACAGTCAACTTTCATACATCTCTCCCCGTCCGCCCCACCCTCGCCACCCCTATCTCCTGCCTCTCTCTATCTCTATCTCCCTCCCTCCCTCCCTCCCTCCCTCCCTCCCTCCCTCCCACTCACAAATATTAATACTGTTGTTTCAGGCGAAAGATGCAGCTCAATCATATAAGTTATTTAATGAAATATGGCATTTATTCCACGTAATTAGGCTAATCTTCAGAGTTATTCTATGAAATATGACGATTATTCTGTGTCATGTGGGCATTATTCAGTTATTCCACGAAATATTACAATTAGTACAGTATAATAGCCATTAATCCATCGATGAAATATGAAAAGTTATCTGTATAATATGGCCAATATTCAGTTATTCCATGTAATTGGACTATCACTCCGTATAATATGGCTATTATTCCGAGTTATTCCATGAAATATGAAAATTATTCCCTATGATATTGCCATTATTCCGAGTTATTCCATGAAGTATGTCAATTATTCCGTGTAATGTGGGCATTAGTTTGAGTTATCAGATTGAATACCTTTCTAGAACATAATTCCACATGAATTGCTGGCCAGACCGTAATTCTGACTGCATCGTATTGCTAGAACAAAATTCAGTTAGAATCACATCCAGACTATAATTCGGATGAACTCCCATGCTAGAACGTTGAATCACCAGATAGTAATTCGGATTGTGTCTTATTTCTAGAACGTAATTCAAATTGATTCAATGTCCAGACCATAATTCGGATTGAATATTATTGCTAGAACACAATTCAGTTTGAATCACGGTCAAGACCATACTTCGGATGACATCACATAATAGAATGTGATTCAGCTTGAAGCACGGTCCAAACTATAATTCGCATGGTGTCACAAGCTAGAACATAATCCAGGTTCAATTATGGTTCAGACCGTAATTCGGATGCCATCACATGCAAGAACATAATTCAGCTTTGAATGACAGTCCGGACCGTAATCCGAATGACATCACATGTTAGGACATAATTCAGTTTGAATCACGGTCAAGATCATAATTCGGATGACATCACATGTTAGAATATAATTCAGTTTGAATAACGCTCCAGACCGTAATTCGGATGATGCCACATGCAAGAACATAATTCAGCTTTGAATCACAGTTCAGACAGTAATTCGGATGACATCACATGTTAGAACATAATTCAGGTTGAATCACGGTCCAGACCGTAATTCGGATAGCATAACATGTTAGAACATAATTCAGTTTGAATCACAGTCCAGACCGTGATTCGGATGACATCACATGTTAGGACATAATTCAGTTTGAATCATGGTGCAGATCGTAATTCGAATGACATCACATGCAAGAACATAACTCAGTTTAGAAACACAGTCCAGACCACGATTCGGATGACATCACATGTTAGGACATAATTCAGATTGAATCATGGTCCAGACCGTAACTCGGATAACATCACATGTTAGAATATAATTCAGTTTGAATAATGGTCCAGACCGTAATTCGGATGATGTCACATGCAAGACCATAATTCAGTTTGAATCACGGTCCACATCGTAATTCGGATGACATCACATGTTAGGACATAATTCAGTTTGAATCCCGGTCCAGATCGTAATTCGGACGACATCACATGCATGAACATAACTCAGTTTTGAATCACAATCCAGACCGTAATTCGGATTACATCACATATTAGGACATAATTCAGATTGAATCATGGTCCAGACCATAACTCGGATCACATCACATGTTAGAATATAATTCAGTTTGAATCATGGCCCGAACCGTAATTCGGATGATGTCACACGCAAGACCATAATTTAGTTTGAATCACGGTCCAGACCATAATTCGGAAGACATCGCATGCTAGAATGTACTTCAGTTTGAATCACGGTCCAATTCGGATAACATCACATGCAAGAACATAATTCAGCTTTGAATCACATTCTAGACCGTAATTCGGATGACATTAAATGTTAGGACATAATTCATTTTGAATCATGGCCCAGACCGTAATTCGGATGCCATAACATGCAAGAATATAATTCATCTTTGAATCACAGTCCAGATCGTAATTCGTTTGACATCACATGTTAGGACATAATTCAGCTTTGGATCATGGTCCAGACCGTAATTCTGAGGACATCACATGTTAGAATGTAATTCAGTTTGAGCAACGGTCCAGACCGTAATTCGGATAACATACACATGATAGACCATAATTCAGTTTGAATCACAGTCCAGACCGTAATTCGGATGCCATTACATGCAAGAACAAAATTCAGCCTTGAATCACAGTCCAGACAGTAATTCGGATGACATCACATGTTAGGACATAATTCAATTTTAAATCATGGTCCAGACCGTAATTCGAATAACACCACATGCAAGAACATAATTCAATTTTGAATCACAGCCCAGACCGTAATGCGAATGACACCACATGCAAGAACATAATTCAGTTTTGAATCACAGTCCAGACCTTAATACGGATGACAGCACATTTTAGGACATCATTCAGTTTGAATCACAGTCCAGACCGTAATTCTGATAACTTCATATGTTAGGACATAATTCAGCTTGAATCACAGTCCAGACCGTAATTCTGATAACTTCACATGTTATGACATAACTCAGTTTGAATCACAGTCCAGACCGTAATTCTGATAACTTCACATGTTAGGACATAACTCAGTTGGAATCACATTCCAGACCGTAATTCTGAAAACTTCACATGTTATGACATAACTCAGTTTGAATCACAGTCCAGACCGTAATTCTGATAACTTCACATGTTAGGACATAACTCAGTTTGAATCACCGTCCAGACCGTAATTCTGTAAACTTCACATGTTAGGACATAACTCAGGTTGAATCACAGTCCAGACCGTAATTCTGATAACTTCACATGTTAGGAGATAACTCAGATTGAATCACAGTCCAGACCGTAATTCTGATAACTTCACATGTTAGGACATAACTCAGGTTGAATCACAGTCCAGACCGTAATTCTGATAACTTCACATGTTAGGATATAACTCAGGTTGAATCACAGTCCAGACCGTAATTCGGATGCCTTTACATGTTAAGACATAATTCAATTTGAATCATGGTCCATATCGTAATTCGGATGCCATCACATGCAAGAACATAATTCAGCTTTGAATCACTGTCCAGATCGTAATTCGCTTGACATCACATGTTAAAACATAATTCAGTTTTGAATCACAGTCCAGACTGTAATTCGGATGCCATCACATGGAAGAACATAATTCAGCTTTGAATTACAGTCCAGACCGTAATTCTGATGCTATCACATGCATGACCATAATTCAGTTTGAATCACGGTCCAGACCGTAATTCAGATCCCATCACATACTAGACCATAATTCAGTTTGAATCACGGTCCAGACCGTAAGTCGCATGAAGACTGAATTGCCTTCTAGACCGTTTTTCAGTTTGAATCACAGTCAAGACCATAATTCCTTTTGCATCTTACTGCTAGAACGTAGTTCGTTATTCAGTCGATAGATCGGCCTGATAATCTATATATGCGCCATCCTTCTAGAATGTTATTCAGTTTGAATTACAGTCCAGACCGTAATTCGGATTGCATCTTATTGCTAGAACGTGGTTCGTTATTCAGTTTATATGTAGGCCTGCATACTATTTGTGTATACACACGCGCGCATTAGACTTGCCGCCAATGGCTTAATCTGCAGTATCTAATATTTACCCTATAATGCCTGCTCCCGTCCAATTTCGACATTCGAACTACGAATTTCGGTCTTACTTATAAGAGGTACCCTAATGACAATCAAAATTTTAGTTCCCTAACACATGGATAACGGACGAAACGCTGATCTCCGTCCAATTCTGTGTGGTGACTGGGTGTGGTCTTAGAACCCACCAGGCCCTCACGGGAAGTTCACTGAGGATGGATATCTGCCTCTTACTCCCCGCCATAAATACTATTGCGCTTTCTAAATTGCCTATGTGAACTGTAAATTGTCCTAGTGATGTTATAAGTGGTTGCGGGGCGATGGTGACCGGATCGTAATGTGATTCGGGAGCCGTTGCTCCATAACATGTACGCACGCTGTCTTTCTGAGGAAGATGCTACGCGGGGCGACCTTCGGGAAGCTGGGCATCTTGGCCAGTTAGATGTATGTGTCAAAAGATAGGTAGGAATCCCTGCCATTGGCGGCCAAAGCTTGGAACCGTATTTAATAACCAAATGGTAGGTTAGAATATAGCAGAAGGCCCGCATAAATGAAGCTACTAATGCAGTATCTTTGGACCTACATAAGACGGTGACCTATGAATTCTTCGTAAATCATCCGTCCCGCCTTCACGTAAACCAGCGTGCATCACATTAATTATAGTTTCACTAGGATTGAACCACTGCACATAGCTTTTTGTTTGAACAAAAGATTGGCCCTTTTTGCCAGCTATTTTCCTCTGCTTCGGCATCGAAGGCATTTTCCTGTGATGGAGGCCCGCGTGAGGCACTTTCCTCTCGCAACAATAATATTTTGTATGTGTTAGAGCTATACTTGGTTTATATTAAACTATTCAAGTAGCCTCGTTGTGATTCTCCCTTGCGGGGATACCTCTGCGGATTTACGAATATGTGAGGTACCTTCGGCGAGCCCACGTAGAAACAACACCAAATGGTTCTGTGTACTGTATTATTTTGCTCATTCTCTAGCATACGAGTACCATTGTTTGCATAGTTGTTATTCTTTTAATTATTATTATCATGTCCAGACTTTTAATCTAGTTAATGAACCGACATACCGGTGACACCAACAGTTGGGATGAAACTGTGAGGTTCAGTCTCGGCGGCAATGGTCGCACGGTCCCACTTGAACATTATCGTTCCACCGGCTCTAGAAGCCGGTCTTTGTACCTTCCGGAGATTTGCGATACGGGATCCGTAACCCCGAGAACCGTAGCTAGCCAGCCCTCCCGCACATCCTGTACATGCGGTGCAACGGAGTGGAGCAACATAACGGACCAGCCCGCACCCCCGCGAGCCACAGTAGACATTGTATTATAAGCTGGCGTAGAATGAACAATACGCTTGCAACGTCTATTATTTCGAACATATTGTGGGTGGGTGTGGGTGTGGGTGTGGGTGTGGGTGCGGGTGCTGTTTGGCAGAAACAATGCCCAGTCACATTAGTTTCGAAATATTCAACAGAATATTTATTAAATAGTAAAGAGATGAAATTTGTACAACTGACGGACTATTTTATGTTCATGATGGAGTACTTCTGTCAATTATAATTGTAACAGCCTACAGGTGACGTAATTGATTCTGATGTTATATAGTTGACTGACAAATCGGATTCATCCATTTCACGAATTCCTTTTGATATAAATATTCTGGACCACCAGAATGGCTGTTTGGGGTTACCAATCTGTGTGATTGATGCCAATGGGATCTATGGTGTGTAGTTGGTGGATCCAATACGATTCACGGTCCTTGCATGGATTTGTTGCTTCATAGCTATCCTTTTGATATAAACTCTAACAAGCTTCTATTTCTTAGTATCGACATTGCTCCAACCAGGTATCTTACCACATGCCATATTTGACTCATAGACATAGCTACGTCTCTATAATGTTCAATTTTGATTCACCTTTCCAGAGTATCCATCGATCATTTGACGTCATATGACGTCATAATCAGCTAAGCGGCATGTATGATGACGTCATAATCATTACGTCATAGATGATTCTATTAGGCCCGTTTTTAACTTTTAAGAATCCGAGTCGTTGCAAGAATTGTATGCCTCTACTATGTATTAAACATGCTGTTGAATATTTTGAAACTAATTTGACTGGGAGTTGTTGCGCTTATGGCAGCAACAGCACCCAGTCAAATTAGTTTCAAAATATTCAACAGCTTGCCTGTATAGTTTTCTGGAAATTGATAGTCAGGAAGTTCAGAGATTCGATCGATCCCAACACGAGCTAGGTGTGGGTAGAGCTTAGGTAGAGATGAGCGAGGCGGCCATTTTTTTACCTATCAACTTCGCTTGAACAAACTTTAATGACTGTTAGTCCTTATCCATATCTATCAATTTTCGGCCTGATCCATTCAGGGGTTCTGGAGAAGAAGTCATTTTCACAAAAACTATGTCATCCAAGATGGCCGCTGAATCATTTGTCCAATCAAGCTCCCTTGCACAAACTTGCTTCAGCACTTAGGCTAGATGCTAGTTCACGTGTTTTGTGTCAAACGTCCAAGTGGTTTCGGAGAAGACGATTTTTAAAGACATTTCTAAAATTCTACCAAAAATCCAAGATGCTTTCTTCGAACATACTCGGATCTCTATGCCATAAGGATGCTTCCTGCCTTATATAATAGAAATCGGCCAAGTGATTCCTGGGAAGAAAACATTTTAAATTTCTTATTGCCTTAGTAGGGGAGTTTTTGGTGGAAAAAATATTCAAGATGGACGCCAAACCATTTATCCGACGGTTTCGAAAGGGCAAATTTGAAATCAGCATACCCAAAGACCTATATAAAACCAATGTCGGCTTCAAAATCCACCAAATAAAAAAATCTAATATGGCCCTAAAACACGCTACATATTGATTGTCTACGGCGGCCATGTTTTTGACGTATCAGCTTCCCTTTGCATCTTATCATGTCTCCTAAATGTCGGCCCAAACCGTTCAGTGGTTCTGGAGGATAGATGATGTTTCGTATGTTCTGAATCGATCCCCAAGCGCGTTCGGAGAGGATTTTTAAAGACCTTTCTAAATATTAGGCAAATTCCAAGATGTCCACTGGCCAAATTGGCCGATCGACTTCCTTTGAACAAAGGGCTGTGTCTTAAGGATGCTGCCTGCCAAATATAATTGAAATCGGTTCTTAAGCAGTTGTTTAAAGAAAATGTTGATAGACGACGGACGACGGATGGAAGATGGATGGTCTCCATGGGATAAGCTCACTTGGCCTTTCAGACCACGTTAGCGAAAATCCAATTAGGAAATAGCAGGTTTACACATACCTGTAATGGAGTAAATGATGAAAAACGTTTACTGGAAGACTTAGACAACAAAACTGTTCATATTATTATGTTGCAGAAGTTAAAATGCCAATGTCTTACAGAAAGATTCATGACAAATGGCGAATTATGTTATTCAATTGCTACAGAACCAACTGCTTGTGCAACCATCTTATTACTGTCTAGTTGCTAAGTTTTGTAAATATTATTGATCGAACTGCAGACACAAGCGGTGTATGCGGACGCTGATGTCGTTGATATATCGGGGAAAGGTTATACTCAGTTGTCTGTTTATGCCCATTCACAGAGGTGTACGTTTTAACACACCTTTTCCTCTGTTATTAGTAATAATTCTGGGAACATTATTCTTGGGCTGGGATTTTAGCTGCGTTATGGATGGATGACGGGACAGGAGACTGGAGTATTTCTGCACATGACTGATACGATACTGTTCTCTGTGTTCTTATGTTTAATACGCTACCAAAAAGTGGCAGTAGTAGTAGTAGTAGTAGTAGTAGTAGTAGTAGTAGTAGTAGTAGTAGTAGTAGTAATGGTGGTAGTGGTATTAGTAGTAGTAGTAATAGTAGTAGTAGTAGTAGTAGTAGTAGTAGTAGTAGTAGTGGTAGTGGTAGTGGTAGTAGTAGTAGTAGTAGTAGTAGTAGTAGTAGTAGTAGTAGTAGTAGTAGTAGTAGTAGTAGTAGTAGTAGTAGTAGTAGTAGTAGTAGTAGTAGTAGTAGTAGTAGTAGTAGTAGTAGTAGTAGTAGTAGTAGTAGTTGCAGTCGTAGTAGCATTGGCAGTAGCAGCAGCAGCAGCATCAGCAGCAGCAGCAGCGGCAGTAGCAGTAATTTCAACGTACCCGTTTCTGCCAAACATGAGCATAAGACCCGTGCGTTACACACTGGTAGAAATCCTGCTTGAAAGGCCCACGTTGCACATGAAAGATGAGCGCCTGTCAACACAATATAGAGTCATTGTTAAATATAAGCACGTTTGTTCTATGCGATCTTTAGGTGGTCTTTCGAACATATATCTCTAAGAAGCACCATCATGTAGCATCAAGAGGCAGTTCCTATGACAGCTGACTAATAGCAATGGACTTCATTAACACTACTGCCTTTGGGTATGAAAGGACAGTGTTGACTCAACGACTCAATATCAAATAGTTTTATTCTAGAATTTAGCCGCGCCTTCTGATTGGCGGTAATTATCAATGTTAGTGATATCCCATTCCCAAATGTCGACCAAACACTATGCTAGTGCACGCACTTGTTGGATCATTTCTAATGGGGTGGGATGGGGATTCTGGTTTCAGTGACATTAACTTGCCTAGAGGATGCTCGGACCAGTCATTCCAGTGGCATACTTTCAAATAAGTAGTCTTCTCTTGGCCTCCACATTGATACTGACTCAGGAGAAATTATGATTCTACTGAGCAACAAGGCCTCCGAGAAATATCCATTTGCAGAACAACAGAAGGCCATTTATAGATCGCTGTGAATGCCGTTTTTGGTCGGTTCGGTCACAATAGGTTTAAGTTGATACAAAAGACGTACCCGCTTTTGTATCAACTTAAACCTATTATGACCGAACCAACCAAAAACGGCATCCGCAGCGACCTAATAGTTACGGTATAATTATGGTCATTTCTATCAAAAGTAAAAGTGTAATTGATATAAATTACTAAATAAGCAGGTCAGAAATGATAAATCGAGAAGAATAGGTATTAGAAATAATTCAATTACACTTAAAGAGTTTATCTTCCCGAAACGCGTGTTTAGTCTGGAATAAACAAGCCAGAAATGGATCTGAAGTATAGTGTCAACAATAACAACATGGGACGAACATTTACTTGTCAGTTCAATAACGCGCAATATCGATAGACAATACGGCAATAGACTATTATTATACAGCGTTCAACAAAAATAAACTCTAGATGTGCCAATTTTGCCAAATGAACATGACATGTGTGACGAGATGTTATTGACAATGTATGAGAAAGAACGCATTAACTAGAAGCAGATACAATATCTGATTAAACGCCTTCTCTTTATGCTCAAATGCGGCAAATTAACCATTTAACCCATCCATGATTAAATTTAATAAAAAAATTAAAATACTTGCTTATTGAATGTTTATCCGCAGGCCAAGAGAGAAGACCTTGAGGAATGTCCATTTGCAGGCCAAGGGAAGACTATTTCCGAAAATTTACCACTGGAATAACTGGCTCGAAAATTGAGCCAGTCATTCCAGTGGTAAATTTTCAGAAATAGTCTTCACTTGGCCTGCAAATGGACATTCCTCAAGGTCACTATAGAGGCTGGTTTGGCCGGAATGAAAGGGCTAAATTTACTCAGGAGAATCAACATATTTGCTTTTTTAATATCTATTTGCAGGGCTACAGGAGATTATTTTTTAAACTTTTCTACTGGAATGACTGGCTCTGTTATCGATGCTAATGATTAGCCGAATCATTTTGGAGCAAATGAATAGAAGCGGGATGACAATGCCACTCTGGTCAATAATGTCGGTCTCCCAATGTTAGGTACATCGCACAATAGTGGGGAGTGATGTTCAATAAGCTAAGGATGGGCCAGTTGTCCGATATTAGATGATTGTCATTTATTGCAATGAACCTTTCCAGTTTATCACGCCATCATATGACGTTATAATCAACTACGTGGCGTGGAGGATGACGTCATAATCAAAAACATGAATGACGTAGATAAGTACGTCACGAATGCATAATTGGTGACGGACTATGCGTTGTGGTACAAATTGTATGGCTGTAATGTTTAATAAACATGCTGTTGAATATTTTGAAACTGAAAGGCGGGACATTTTCAAAGCAGAGAGAACATATTGAGACAGAGAGATATTAGGATTTTGTAGCTGCATACATGTATTTAGTATCCGCTGAAACTATCAGGAAGACAACTTGTGCAAAACAGTATTAAGACTGTTTAAAATAGCGTACCGTGATTCATTCAGACGTTGCAGCGAATGAGCTATGTACGTATAGTATATTGAGAGACGCTCGAATTATGATCTCATTATTTCGCCACTGCCCCGCTTACCTAGATATATTAGCTATGCCCCATCCTACTTCATTCGTATAACTTGACGGACTATTAAGCGTTTGTGACGGGCTTAATTACGTCATTCTTGACGTAATTGATTACAATCTACAATTGACGTTGTTGAATATGACGTCATCTGATTGATCGACTTACTGGACACCTTTCTTTTCAGGTCTATTTGTCTGGCTGGCTGTCTGTCTGGCTTATGTGATTCTTAGTATGCTGAATTAGTAGTTGCCGCTTTATTTATGCGGGCCTTCTGCTTTGCTTACTTAGCTTTCAGTTTTTCGAAACAAGAACTATTTTAGGCCGCAAATGGCTGGTATCTACCTAGCTATTAGACACGGCTGTCATTGAGAACAGACGCCCTAAGACATCAATACTGAAGACATGTTACTTAGTAAGATCTCCGGACTGGATAAGAATCCAGACATCCCGATCCGTAACAATGTAAAACGTTACAGGACATAGGTTACTTTTCACGAAAGCATTATTGCGTGGCCGCTCGAGCGGTCACGCATATATGTGCTTGTGTCTAGAATTGCCCATAGGCGCGGCCATTTTGCGCAAGGGATTGTGGTCTCCAACCGCTAACCAGAGGGAGAGAGAGATTTCGCGCGTCTTTATTTTTAGATTGTAACCATAGATTTAGGATATATATATAGATCGCTCATTCGCATACACTCACTATGGGGGCTGGCGGACTGACTGACTGCCATCTGACGCATACGATTAGCTGTGTATATAGCCTTCAAAAGTAAGTAAATCTTTTATTGGTAACTGGAATAGAAATTCTGCTTAAATAGCATGCAAAATACGGAACTACAAAACTACGGTAAAAAAAGAAATTGGGGAAATACGGCAATACGGAGAGACGTTAGGAATTACAGAAATGCGTTAAAACCTAACTCATACATTGCTGAAATTCCACATATTTCTGTACATATAAATATATCTTCTTTTTCTTCTTTTCGATCGCTGGTATCACACTTGGAGAGCCGTTCTCAAGATGAAATCTGTGGTTTTCTGCAGTTCTTCCACAGGCCCATACAGCTATTCAAGAAAGGAGGTTGACAAAGGCCAGATCTCTTCTCTCAGCAGCTGATATGTACTGCAACATTGAAGTATGTGCTCTGTGGTCTGTTCTGCATCTCCACAAGGACAAGCGGGCGATGTCGTAAGGTGGAACCGCCTGTACATGTGTTGGTTTAGTCTGTTATGTCCAGTTCTGAGACGAAAAATGGTCACTTGCTCTGGCCTCGAGAGATGATGGTAGGCATGTTCTGATTGAGGTGTTCTATAGAGTGACTTGATGATAGTCTTCATCTCTGTATGCGTAACCATGTTTTCTGTCTGATTCTCTTCTGCACCCACCTTTGCCATCTTGTCTGCTCCCTCATTTCCTTGGACTCCACAGTGTGAGGGGATCCACTGCAATGCTATCCGAAAGCATTTGATGGTTTGTAGTGCTTCTTCAAGTTGTGGCAGCTTACCCTTGGTGATAGCCTCAAGGACGGAGCGGGCATCAGATAAAAAGACAATCTGTGCAATAGGGTCTGCTGTTCTGCTGATGGGATTAGCTGCATGGACCAGTGCTTCGACTTCAGCTCTGTAGTTTGTGCAGTGTTTGCCTGTCGGTATTGTAGCTGACTCATGTTGTCCGTTTGGATACTGTATATGCAGTCCGGCACCTCCGCTCCTAATTGCATCTTTGGCTCATCCATCTGTGTAGATCCTTATCCATGTCTCCTGAGGGTACATTTCTTCCAGCATGGCTAGGGTCAGGGCCTTCTTGCTCACATCGCTGTGTTCATCTTTGGTTGTGAGATGAGGTACTATGGTGCGAATAGCTATGTTTGTTTTCCCATGGTGGAGGATCAAGGGTGTGGTGTGGGTCTTATATTTGTGCTGGCAACATTTCTTGGTGTTTCCTTTGAAGTGCTTTTGTCTCTTTCTCAAAACTTGATCTTTTATGTCTTCCTGATGACAGCTGTGCTTGCCTGATCTTCATCGGGTGGTTGTTGAACGATTTGAACTTTGCAGCTTGAATCAGTGCTTTGCATTCCCTTCCTTTACTAAGTGGGGGGATGCCTGCTGTCTGCTCCATTTTTTCTATTGGTGTTGATCTCATTCCACCAGTGATGATGCGCAGTGCCTGGTTTTGTACTCTGTCGAGGTTCTGTTGATGAGATTTAGCTGCTGTCATCCATGAGCTGGATCCATACTCAAGGTGTGGTCGTACGGCACCTAGGTAGATGGTCTTGAGGATCCTTTCATTGGCACCCCACTTTGTTCCTGCCAGCTTCCTCATGATGTTTAGCTTTCTTCTGGCCTTTGCCACTGCGTTCTGGATGTGCTCCTTCCATGTTAATCTTCTGTCATAGGTAACTCCCAGGTATGTCCGCTGGTCCTCGTACTCGAGTGGAGTACCGCCCAGTGTCAGATTGCCAACCTTGGTTTTCGTGGACAGTGAGAATAGCATGGCTGATGATTTTTCTTTGTTGATGGTAATACACCAGCGATTGGCCCAAGCTGTAATTCTGTCCAAGGCGAGCTGCATTCTGTACGTGGCAGTCGTTGTGTACTCCTCGGTGCACAAGAGTACGAGGTCATCTGCATAGAGGGCTGCTTGGATCCCATTGGGCAGCTCTGCTACAATATCATTAATGAAGAGTATGAACAGAGTTGGTGATAATACTCCTCCTTGTGGCACCCCTTGTCTCAGCAATACATTCTGTCCAGATTGTCCATCCACCAGCACCCTAGCTCTGCGATTGTGTAGGTATGACTTGGTCCATCGGAACATGTTGCCACCGATGCCTGTGCGCCGAAGCTTCACGAGGAGGCCATCCTTCCACACCTTGTCAAATGCCTTCTGCAGATCAATAAAGGCAGCTAGCATCACCTTCTTGGCTTGAAAAGTGTCCTCTATGACCTGTGCAAGATGTGTTGTTTGATCTTCTGTGCTCCTGTATCTTTTGAAGCCGGCCTGCTCTGAAACTATAGTATTCTCCGACTCCAGGTACCACTGCAACCGCTGGTTGACGATGCGCTCCATGGTCTTGCATATACAGCTTGTAAGACTGATAGGACGGGAGCTCAGCACTTTCGTCTTGTTCTTCCCTTTTTTCAGAATAGGAGTCATTCTGGCTTCCTTCCAGCACTGAGGAACCTCTCCATTGGTCCAACTGAGATTAAAGATATCTAGCAACTTGCGGAGAGATGCATTACCAAGGTGTTGGATCATTTCATTCGTAATGCCATCTGGCCCGGGAGATTTCTTCTTCTTCAATTGGCGGATAGACTTCTTCAGTTCTGCTAAACTAATGTCAACTTTCATTGCATCGTGAGTGTTGGTGTCTGTTCTTTCCTTTTCCTCTTTTCTAACCTCTTTTTGACGCATTCGTGGTATAGAAATGTTGCTTTCTTTTGCATATGCCTTCGCAAAAGCATCTGCAGCCATCTTTCCCGACAGTGTTTGTCCATCTTCTTCAAGAGTAATCTTCTCTCCCCCGACACCCTCATCATTCAGTGCTTTAGTCAGTCTCCATAGCTTTGTTGTGTCTCTCTCTAAATTAAACCCTGCCGTCTTTTCCCTCCAGCTTCTTCTTTTGGCCTCCAGCTTGGTCTTTAAATACCTGGCTTTAGTTTGTTGTAGTGTGAACTGGTTTTCATGACTGGGATTACCATCTGCATCTTCTCCGGCCGTGTCTAGTTTATCATGTGCTGCTTGCAGTTCTGTTGTCCAGTAGGGGCGGTAGTTTTTCCTGAACCCTTAAGGAATCGCTTCGTTGGCAGCCTTGAGGATACTTGAATTAAATTCCTTGACCGCATTGTTGATGTTTCTCCCTTCTACTGCTATATTTTGGGTAAGCTCATTGGAATGAATGCCGAACAGACCCCAATTTGCCTTTTTGTAGTTCCACCTTGGATGTTGAGGTGAACTTGTTGAAATACTTCCAGAAAGAGAGAGGAGGACTGGGCGGTGGTCACTTCCTCCTAACTGCGATCCGACCACTCTACTGAGGTATCTGTGAATGTCTTCTGTACACAATGACAAGTCCGGCGTTGTTGTCGAGTGCCACCGGCGCGAGTAGAAGGTAGGCTGATCTGTGGGATCGTTGACAAGTAAAAGGTGCTTTTCATCTTGCCATGCTTCAATGTCTTCTCCTCGTTTATCAAGTGTTCTGTATCCCCAGCTCTGAGACTGGCTATTAAAGTCTCCCGCAATGAGGAAGTGGCAGTCCGGGACCTGGATTGTGTCAAATGAGAGATTCTTGTCATTAGGGCAGTAAAAATTGACAATGTCAATCACAGAGTTGCTGGTTGTTACCGTGCTCTTGATATATTCTGCCTCTTCCACAAAGGTTTTGATCTGGCTGGCGTTCACGCTGTTTCGGACCAAGGTGATCACCCCGCCTTTCTTTCTTCCTCTTCGATCACACCGGAAAATCTAGTAACCTCTGATCTTAAATGGTTTTCCTTCTTGCAGGTGTGTCTCTTGGATGCAGCAGATATCAATGTTGTTTTCGTACAGGAACTGTTCGAGCTCTGATTTCTTGTTGGTAACCCCTTCTGCGTTCCAGTGCGTGATGTTGATACTGGGGTTCTCTTTGGGTTTGGTCTTCTCTTACGGTTGGCCAGTAGCTCTCCATCCTCGTCTCCTGGCTCCACAAGACGAGTTGATGGGACCTCCAGTAGCTGAGGGTGGGCTCCTTCGAGCCGTGGAGCCCGACGCTGCACCTTCCTGGCGGATCCTCACAGGGCGAGCACCATTTCGTTTGATTCGATCTCCAAGTGTCATTCATTTGCGTTGTGCATAATGCTCTGCTTAGCCCCTCCAAATGTCTGGATTGACACCCAGTGGGTTACACCACTGCGCCACGTTGAGGCCGAGCATATAGTCTTAAACACTGGATATAAATATATGATAACTTCTATTCATTTTGGAAACTGTTGCCGTAAGCTGTTCCTGCACACGTGTAGACAACTTTTAGCATTATTGCTAACATAATCTACACAAATCTTTCTTGTACTGGTCGTGAAACAACTAGGCCTTTGAAACCAGCAAGATAATGGTTAAAGCGAGTTTTTCAATATCTTAGTTTCCTCGAAACCTGACACCGTTTGGTATAGAAGCCCTCAAAAATAAATTAACACGTTTTCAAAACAAGGTAGAATTTATCTTTTTCTTTGTTAATATGGTAAAATATATACATGTATGAGCTGTACTGTAAAACTGCCGAATCGATGATATAGAACATCTAAAAAATAAAATAACATGTTTGCAAAACAAGACAGTATTTCTCTTTTTGTTTTGTGGGTATATTAACTTATTTATGAGCTGTAAAACGTAACCTAAGCGTTCGAATCACTGGTAATAAGTGAGCACATATTTTAGCAAGAGCGGTCAAATATTGTAGGTAAGCTGATAAATATTTTGAAACTAAGTTGAGTGGATGCTGTTGCTGCTTACGGCAGCAACAGCAACCAGTCAAATTAGTTTCTAAATATTAAACTGCATGTTTATTAAATAGCAAAAACATACAATTCTTACAACATGTTGGACTATTAAGAGTTAAAGACTGGCCAAATACAAGCATTTATGACGTAATGGTTATGATGTCAGCATGCATGTCACTTAATTGGTTATGACGTCATATGACGTTATATAATCGATTGATAAACTTGGAAAGGTCCATTGAAGATGGACTACGCGTTGTTGTAAGAATTGCATGTCTACTATTTAATACATATTCTGTTGAATATTTTGAAACTAATTTGACTGGGTGCTGTTGCTGCCATAGGCAGCAACAGCACCCAGTTAAATTAGTTTCAAAATATTCAACGGGTTACCTGTACAGATTTCAGGAAATTGATAGTTATGGCATCCATGGATCGATCGATCCCAACACTGCGAAGTGTGGGTGGAGCTTAGCTAGAGGTGGGCGGGGCATGGCTAAAACTGGAAAGGTCCATTGCCTATAGGCGCTGCCATTTTGCGCAAGGGAGTGAGAGCAATGTCAAGTTGCATGCCAGGAGGAGACAGCTTTTCATAATTTACCACTGGAATGACTCTCGAGACAGTCATTCCAGATTCCAGTGGCAAATCTGCAAAAAACAGCCTTCTCTTGGCCTGCAAATGGACATTCAATGTCTAAATATTTTAACAATCTTTACCAAATTTATACGGTAAATGTTCAATATATTATGACGACAATACCAGGTACTGTGTCTGATTCATTTTTCCCTTATGTGTTATAGCATAAAACACCAGGCTGAACATTCGAGATAGTCCATACATTTCCATTGTTATGTCTTGTAGAGCATCGGGGAAATGATTTTAATATCGTGGACACATTTTACTAGTCACGATATGTGTGGTAAATTTTCAAAGTAAAACATGTATAATAATATTGTAGAGCATGAAAAAGTAGACAAAATTCGCTAAAAATAATGTATGTATGACTTTCATTAGTAATTTATTGTCCTTAATCCTTCACTGGGAAAAGAGCTATGCATGCAATTATTTAGCACTATGGATAGATAACTGATGTTCTGAATTTCCAGTCAAAACGGCTATCAATAACATTGTAGCAGGTGGTTTACATACAGAAATCAACAGAAAGGGTATGAATGTGCTAAGTTAGTAATGCCTACAATGTGTTCAGTCCAAAAATTCCACCCATATTGTTAGATATGTATTTGAATATGCTAATGAAGCATTGAGTTAAAAAATGTTTTCCATGAAGTAATCTAATTCGTTGTACACAATTTCATACTGAAAATTAGCTGAAATTTTAGCCAATTCACATTCTTCACTGCCCTATTGTCTGTAGGTTATGCTCGGCCCCAGAATTTCATCCACATAGACTTGAGTTTGATTATGCTAGCTATATAAAAAGATTTCTGGATGAGGTAATTCCATAGTATGCAAATCCATACTGAAAACTTGTGAAAATTGTATCTGCTTCATGCTTTTCAGTGCCCTACTGTCTGTAATATATTCGGCCTCAGTATTTCAGACACATAATATTGCCAATTCAAAAGAAATTCTACAGCGAAGTAATTTGTCAGATCCACGGTTTTCAGTATGCTACTGTCTGCAATAGATTCTGTCCCAGAATTCCACTGATGTGTTTAGATAGGTATATAAATGCACTTTAAAAATGTCGAGTTTAAAAATAGTCTACCATAAAGTAATCTCGCAATATGTAATTTAGTGGCGTCCAACAGTTATCAGATGTCAATAATTTACTATTTTGAGTACCAATATCTGCATAATCTGTTTTCACTCTGTTTTCAAACATATTTACATATAGAACTCTTTATAGTGTTGTATGGAATATTGCACGATTCTACCACCAAGTAATTTCATAGTATGTAGTTATATAATCGACATATGCCATGATTGTAAGATAGTTGGTTCACATTCATCACATTCACCACATTCCGATAGCTGTTGATATGTCCTGGCATATCGCATGTAATAGCGTCGACCCCAAAATGACAGCCATATGTTTACATATGTATATGAATACGTTAATGAAGTATTGAGTTTAAAAGATTTATACCATGAAGTAATTTCGTAGTACACAATTTAATCTAAAAGCTCCGAAGGCAGCTCTAGACAAATTCGATGCATGCCACCGCAAACACCTATGCACCATCATTAGGCACTGATGGCCAGACAGCATAATTTCCACAGATGCACTATGCAAGATGTCGAATACGTCACCGCTGTCTGTAAAAGTCACCCAGCAAAGATGGTCCATGTTTGGCCATGTGCTAAGGATGCCAAAAGAGACGCGTGCACAGAGAGCCTTCGAATTCGCCCTACTCGGAGCCAGCAAATACAAAGCCAGGAGATGACGCCACTGCATAAATCTGCTAAGCGTGCTACGAGGTGACCTCAAGAAAGCAGGACTTGGTACACCCAAGTAAAAAATGGACTTGAGGAAGCTAAAGACACATTGGATAAAAGCGAAGAAGAACTGATTGCAGATGTAGGATGTTTCTGCTACTACAGCCATAGAATACAGTAATCATACATAATAGATTGTGTGTGAAATCACACTGATCTGTGCTGTACCCAAAATATTAATATATGTATATAAATTGCATTACAAATAGATGTGCGGAAAGCCACCATGGTCTATATTGTACCAATGGTATTCTATTACAAGTCAATTATGTGTGGAATCACATCAGTCTATAGTATACGACTGCTACAGGTATATATTTTCAACATTAGGCAGTGGGTCGAACAACACCAGTCTCTTCGTTTGACCAGACTAAAACATATCCTAACTCGCACTACATACATTAAGAAAAATTATGACTGTATATAATACGACCAATATCTTTACTTTTCGGAATCGCTGTGACCCATCTGTTTAAAACGCAATCTAACTAAAAAGTATAATTCAGCTAAAATTTCCTCTCAGCTGTAAACAATATGATATCATATCATTGCTAGCTATATTCATAATTAAATCAAATTCTACAATGAAATAGTGCCATAGTCCGCAATTCCATACCAAAAATTGGCTTAAATTTTGACAGATCAGTGATTTTCAGTACCATACTGTCTGCAATAGGTTACGCCCCTATTCGGTTCTGAATTCATACATACGGTCAGATCGGTAAATGAATACCCTAATAAAGTATCAAGCTTAAAAATGTCTACCATGAAGTAATTTCATAGTACACAATTCCATGGCAAGAATTTGCACAAGATCCACGGTTTTCGGTAGCCTACTGTCTGTAATAGGTTCGTCCCCAAAATGTCAGATAGATATAAGAATAAGCTAATAAAATATTGATTTTTAAAAATTCCACCATAAAATAATTTTATAATACACAACTTAGTAACGACCAAAGGTTGTCAGATGCTAATAATTTACGTACCGATATCTATGTACTCTGTTTGTAACCACTTTTCGAACATCTAGCCATATGGAACTCAATATCTATTATTATGTACTACTGCTGTACGAAATATTTCACGATTCTATTATCAAATAATATCATAATTCCCAAGTATGTCCATGGGATTAATTATTCGCAATATGTCCCCATTGAAAGATAGTTGGTTCACATTAGCCACAATCGGATAGATGTCAGTATTTCCTGGCATACCGCTTGTAATAGGTTTGGCTCCAGAATTTCACCCATATGTTTAGCTAGATATATATGAATGCGCTAATAAAGTATAGAATTTTAACAATTTCTACAATGGAGTAATTTCGAAACATGCAATTTAGTCACAACTTACAGTTTTCAAATGGTAACAATTGGCTATATATTCTGTATCAGAATCTCTGTACTCGGTTTATAACCAGGCTTTCGAACATAATACCATCTAGAACTCACTAGATATTGCACGATTCTATTATCAAATATTTCTTGTAATAATGTGAAAATCTTTCTATATATCCTATAATTTAGCTCCGGATAGAATCTGAATTATCAAACAAAACCCCCAGAATTTACACATATCGTCAACAAGATGGATGGAAAGATTGCCGGATGGCCCCAAAATATAATCTGCTTCTTCCAATAGCCCAAAGCTAATCCTATCCAAGGCTGATCTCATTACAGCCATCTTAAACATATGCCACTACTAAGAAACTATCATTATTACGATCGCAATCACCATCAGCACTATATGGCACAGGTAAGAAACTGTAAATGATATTAAGAACAAATGTAACATTGAATCTTAATATAACAAGATAAACACACTTCTCTCTGTCCTGCAAATATGTTGTCAATTTATCACATTGTCTAATGGCTATGTCTTTATGGTACATTGACGTTAGCTCGAATCCCATGTCTTCCTATTGTGTATAGTGACTGTACCAGTTCTACATGTATAATTTATTTTGTGTTCTAAGTAGGGGCCAAAGGTCTAGATATAGTCACTGTCTTTGGTGGAGAACCTGTTGTGCTACTGCAAATAGTATATTATATATAAAATGAATTTGAAGCTCAATTTGAATTATAATAATCTCCGGCCACGCTATTTACCATTGATGCCTTGCATCAATATGTGTACTTGTTAGACAATTGTCCTATCGTTATGGTGGTGGTAAGAGAGACGAACATCCACCGTAAATGTCCTTCCCGTAAGAGGTTGGCAGATCTAAATAGCATGCCCAGATATTCTTATGGAATTCAGTGGGGATACGCATCTCGCCCGTTACCGGGTCCTATAGAATTAATCGTTTAACCTGTCGTTAGGTTTAAATACAAGTTGCCCAGTTTTGCACTGCGCTGCGGGAGGATTGTTCAGCAAATAAAATAATAATTAAGAAATGTTTTCGCAGTGCTTTCCTAGATTGGCAAAAGTGCTAACTACTAAGTATCTGAAGACACAAGCGAAATGTATGTGACACCACACCCTGGCCATCACCGTTCGGAAACCCCAATAGTTTCCCGGATCAGCCCATGGTGCGGATAGGGACATCCAAACAATTAAGAAGCCACAAGGCTGAGTGGAGCATGAAGAGAGACAAAATCTTAGAGTAATGAGTCTTACCGGATTGCGGGGATAGATTATCGCACTGCCTGAAGAGAAGAGTACACTACAGATTTCTTAACGATGTAAGTGTCTCTAATCATATTACACCTATTCTATCGAGCTGAATAGAAACAGTTTAGTCGGTAGCATGCGGGGATAAACACAGTTATAGCACGGACAGCGACCTCAGTGAAAAATTGTTGGTGGCGGGAGAAAGTGCTGCATATATAAGTGTTGCTGTATAGTTTTTACTACGTGCACTGCAGTCCTATATTTTCTATAAATAAACAAAACATATGAACTGATCGCCACTGGCCATATATATATATATATATATGTATATATATATATATATATATATATATATATATATATATATATATATATATATATATATATATATATATATATATATATATATATATATATATATATATATAAACTAACCAGAACAATCAATACAGTGTAATATGATCAGAATTATATATTTTAGCACGGGTTAACGAACCTACTATGGTGCGGTGAGTAAAACACCTTACAGAAAATGAGAATAACTATAAACAAATACAGAAATTATAATTAGCGGTCCTAAGACCGTTACTGTACTTTTTAGTCATCGGGACCGTTCTTACGGATACAATATAATTAGAGAAGTATATCTAGCGAAATAATTAAAATGTGAAGTATAGTTACTTGAATACTCGGTAGTCATCCTTAAGTTAGGCTACCGTGCTACTGAAATTGATACGTCATTCCGTAGTTGACGTGCGTTGATGCATTCTCAGGAAGCTGGAAAGTTCCCGCAGGTCGGTTCCCGCACGTTGGCTTCCGCAAACAGGATTCCCGCAAGAACACGAGGGAGTACATCGCTCAGCACTGTAAGCCTAATAGGATGTCTAACGAGCAGTCAGCAAAAGATACGATAGTACTACTGCTGTGAAGAATGTTCCCGTACACCGATGGCACGGATGGAAGTTGTAAACAATCCGATCAAAGGGGAGGGGTGGTGGTGTTGTCAGATGCAAATGAAGATACAAAACAAAGCTTGACGGTGCTGGGTACGTCAGCCAGCTCTGAAGACGCACCGGGCAGAGTTTACTTGCTGCGGTCGAAAGTCAGAAGAACAGACACGATTTTAGTGCGGTGACAGTTGAAATACCACTTTTAGGCGTGGCCGGCAGATCCGGCGAGTCATCCATCAAAGAACATCCTGCCTCTACATGTGTAGACTCACATATTCAGGCCGTAAAGGCCTCACCGCAAATTTGTGTTCCGAAGTAGATATTGATATTCGTGAACAGTAATCAAAAAGTTCCAAATTGCTCCCGTAAGTAGGGAGTTTACAAAATTGTTCTTACTGCGGTGGGTTGGCTACTGCTAGCTACGGGAGAAGAACAGAAACTGAAGTCATATGTGTAATATCTGTCGATCGCAGCTAGTACAGGTCCAACCTGTTCGGCCCCTGGCCGATGATGCTCTCGATCTCTGGAACGCGTCTCCTTTTATACTCCTCGTGACGTCACAGGCGCAGGCTCCAACCAATCATCGTTCCAGCAACAGCCGATCAGCGCATAGCTAATAATTGCGCAGTCGAATGTTCTAGAGCATTCTAGAAGTTCTGCGTCCACGTGGTTATGACGTCACGGCAATATTTTGAAGATAATCAAGACGGGGTTTCCGTGGATAACTCAGCCATTTCCTAACGGATTTTGAAATGGTTTACAGATTTAAAAAGCCCGCCGGATTCTGGTCTTGATTAATGCCAGATTTAACGGGAATAGGTAATCAAAAAGGATTACAGGGTACCATCTCGGTACACTAAAAGCGTCATCCTATCTTGGTCGTAAATCACGTGTTCCAGCAAAAATAGCATCTAAGCACTCGCATGCGCATTATTATGTGCTTTAACGAACTTAGTTGTTTTCGCAACTCGAGCTCTCTCATAGGCCCATATACGCTTATGGCTCTACTCAGGGAGGGCGTGTTCAGGGAACGAATCCAGGACGGGCGGCGCGTACCCAGCTTAGCTGGTACGCCGGTACCGAACTACAATATCAACAGGATGGCGCACAATGATATCAATGTCATGAGGTCAAATTTCAAGGTCACCGTGACCTTGGTATAAAACAATTTTATTGCGCATAAGTCTTTTGCTTAGCAAACTTGGACACATGCTTCCCTATGTCAAGGGGATGGATCACAAATATATCGAAGTCAAAGATAAAGTCACCTTGGCACATAAAACTCTGATTCTTTTTTCAGTTAAGTCTTTAGATTTGTTCACATTATTGATTTATATCTCATGATCGGTTCATTCTATTTGGACTAAACCTGGTCACATGTTTACATATCAAGCGGAGGAAGCACAATGACATTGGTGTTAAAGGTCAAGGGCATGCTACCATCCGTATACAATGTTTATTTTATATGTCAGGTTCTTCTCCTTAGATCAGCTTGCCTTCAGTAAAAATGTGATTATGTTATTGGAACAAAGTATGGCCATAGAGTTAATTCAACCAATAGGAGCAACACAAAGCGGTTTAGACTTTTGAGGTCAAGGACTTTGTGATTGTGATACAAATCTAGATTTGCATTTGGAAATGCGAATTGTCAAAACTTTCGCCAATATCCTTTCAGTCTAATACTGATGTCTTTTTATAAATTGCTATGAGCTGCCAAAATTGAATACCTTAATCTGATAATAATCCTCATAGTGATACGGAATATTGGAAATACAATATGTGTGAAGCAACGGTATATCCTTCTTAAAATACTCTTTTTCTACCAGTATCATCATCTTGGACCTTATTGTTCACTGTAGCTGCCCAGTCAGTGTTGATGGCTGAGAACATAAATTATGAGCGCAAATATCTTAATCAGGAAAATGGATTTGAAAAAAAATATTTTGTGCGCGTCTGTGAGTGGGTGCGTCGGTGCGCCGGTGAATGCATGGGCAGGTACGTGCGTGCCAGCGTGGTGTGGATGTGTGGATGGATGTGTGTATGTGTTCGTCATGTCATTCATGTCATGGACATCCAAAACACCATCATTTTACATCAGATTCTTGTGGCTGCAGATATCAACGTCAGCCCAAGCACCTCATTCCAGATCAAATCATTGCAGATGGCAATATTAGTATAAATACCGTCACTCCAGATCAAATCATTGGAGATGGCAATGTTAGTAAAAACACCGTCACTCCAGATCAAATCATTGGGGATGTAAACACCAGCCCAAACACCGTCACTCCAGGTCAAATTATTGGAGATGGCACTATTAGTACAAACACAGTCACTCCAAATCAAATCATTGGAGATGGCAATATTAGTACAAACACCGTCACTCCAGAACAAATCATTGGAGATGGCAATATTAGTACAAACACCGTCACTCCAGAACAAATCATTGGAGATGGCAATATTAGTACAAACATCGTCACTCCAGATCAAATCATTGGAGATGGCAATGTTAGTACACACATCGTCACTCCAGATCAAATCATTGGAGATGGCAATATTAGTACAAACACCGCCACTCCAGATCAAATTATTGGAGATGGCACTATTAGTACAAACACAGTCACTCCAGATCAAATCATTGCAGATGGCACTATTAGTACAAACACCGACACTCCTGATACGACTGTTGCGGTTGCAGATGTCAACATCAGACCAAGCACTGCCATTCTAGATCAAATCACTGTATTTCCAGATGTCAACGTCAACTCGGCACCAGTATGCCACATCAGATTATTGCGGTTGCAGATGTCACCATCAGCCCAAGCACTGTCATTCCAGATGAAATAATTGCGGATGGCAATGTTAGTACACACACCCCTACTCCAGATCAGATTGTTGTGGTTGCAGATGTTAAGGTCATCACAATCACCAGTCTTTCAGATTAAATCGTTGCGGTTGCAAATGTGAACGGCAGCCAAAGCACCATCATTCCTGCTCAAATTGTTTCGCAAGTAGATGTCAACATCACCCAGCACCAGCATTCCGTCAAACATTATCGCACCAGTCCAGACTCTGGTCCAAGCTCTGGCTCTAAGCATAGATAGTAACACAAATCCAAATACCAGCAATGCTGGGCAACTGATTATGGCTCCCGATGATAACCCTCAAATAACTATCAGGGTGGCAGATCAAGTATCGATTTCCAAATAGCTGCCTTGCCAAACCTAGCAACTCGGCAAACAAATCGATGTCTGCCAAAGAGATATTGTTAGAGTTATCACTTTGTGTACAAACTGCGGAATCGGACACCCAGACACAAATGGCGGAGTTTGCGGTAGTTCCATCATCCTAAGTATTTGAAAGCAGGCCAAGAAATGAAAAGGGCAATAGGCCAAACGGCAAAACTCTAAAAGGCCCCTATCCCAAGCCAGACAGTTTTCTCAAGGGTCAATACTATCAATTTGACATCAATTGTTGCATATACTCTCACTCTCCATCCAAGAAGATGCAAATTATAATGTGCACAACTTATAAAAATGCGAACGCAAACCCGAATGTACTGTTTCGCAGAGCAACCAGTGTATTTACTATTTAGTGGGTGGTTGCGTTTCATTTTATAGGTATGCATAAACAATTATTATTATTACGTAACTGCTTTCTTTGATGGCATCGAGATAAATTTCTGGTTTTGATTTTCCTGGCTAGTAGTCGTTGACGTTTGCACATTGAGCGCTGCGGCACCAATATTTTGTCTGAAGCCGGCAAACCGTCTGGATATATTAAAGATCTTCTAAATTCTTTGTATTTAGATTGCTTAATTAATATTATGAGATATCCGTGTTACGTTGACGGGATATTGGCGAACATCTTTGACATTATGCATTTCCATATGAAAATCTAGATTTGTATCAAAATCACAATGACCGTGACCTTACAACTCTGCATGTCATTGTGCTGCTCCAAATGATTGAGGTAACTGTATGACCATGCTTAAACACCTCTAATTTGGGCAATTCTGAAATAAATGCAAAATGAGCCATGTATAAGAATCTACAGGTGACGGTTAAAGTCTACATATTATACAAGTAAAATGATACAATAACCTTGATCTTTGACCTCGATATCATTGTGCTGTGCTTCATCCTCGCTTGATACAAGGAAACATGTGTCCAGGGTATCCACGTTTAGTCCCAATGAGGTGAAGTCATGCCGAGATATAAGCGTTGGAATGGAGCGTGATGATTTTGAGATCATGAGGTCAAAGTTTAAGGTCATTATGAGCTTGGGTTAAAACTATTTTTACAGATACGTTTTGGTTTAGCTCAACGTATTGTTGAGCTAAACCAAAACATATCTGTAATAAATAGTTTTAATCCAAGTTCATAATGACCCTAAACTTTGACCTCATTAACTCAAAATCATCCTGCTAAATCCCGTTGATATAAGGACGCGTGTGTATAAGCTTAGTACAAATATGGAGAACCAATCCTAAGATATAAGACAATATGTTAAGCTAAACCAAACACGTAACCGTAAAATATAGTGATCTTGAACTTTGATCTCAATATCATTATGCTTAATCCCCTTGATATAAGGAAGCAAGGTATCCAAGCTTAGTCCCATTACGGTGACGCCATGTCAAGCTATAAGACAGAAATAAGTTGATCTAAACCAAACACCTAATCGTAAATAATATTGTTTTATACAATGTTCAGAGTTATCTTGAACCTTGAAATCAAAAGAGCACACTCGTTGTTCTCATCTTGATATATGCAAGCACGTGTCCAAGTTTAATACCAATAGGGTGAACCAATCCTGAGACATATAAGACAATATGGAGAGATAAAAAACAAAAATCTAACCACAAACATAGAGTTTTATACCAAGGTCACAGTGACCTTGAACTTTGACCTCAATATTATTCTGCTCAATCTCCTTGATATTAAGAAAGATGTATCCAAGTGCAATCCCAATAGGGTCCAACTATGCAGAGATATGAGCTGTTGATGTAAGCCAAAATATTAACCGCAACAAAATAGTTTTATGCCATGGCCCCTAGTGACTTTGCACTTTGAGCTTATGACCTCAATATCACTGCGCTCAATCCCCATGATATACGGAAGTAAGTGTCCAAGTTGTGTCCCAATATGGTAAAACTATGCCGAGATATAAGCCGATATGTTTAGCTAAACCAAAAACCAGGCAAACAGCCAGACAGCCAGACAGACAGACATACACGACCGGAGTTTTTAAAACTAAAAATGTGTATGCAATACATCAAGCTGGCTATATTACAGCAAAATAATGAGAATTTCCATAATGCATTTATAGATTTGAGCCAGAGCCTCTTTTTTAATAGAGGAATCCAGTTTATCAGTCAAGTATATGGCATCATAATCAATTACGTCACATGTAGGCTGACATCACAATCAAATTCGTCGTGAATGGCGTATCTAACTCCATCTAACGCTTGATAGTCCAGGCTGTGTGAAATGCATGTCTTTACTATTTAATAAATATTCTTTTGAATATCTTGAAACAAATTTGACTGGACATATATCATCATCATCAACCACTCATCAATCATCATCACCTATTCAATCGTATTAATCTTAGTTATTTTTCTATTTTGACAATAATCGTAAAATCATATGGTTGACGAAGGTCAGTAAATAGAAAATGACGATCAATTGAATATATTTCAAATATTTTAATACGGTGTATGTTAAGAAAAGGTTCAGAAATTGTGCACATGTATGTCAGACATGTAATGATATCCATATAATCTGCCAATGCTTGTCTGTGCAACAGAGCTGCTTAACAGATTGTATGTTGCCTCTACCCATATTTGCGACATCATTGCTCGCCACGTGAGCGTCCAGTAAAAATTGCAGACGCCTTTCTTATCATGAGCCAATTCACAAACTATTTTGAACTGCTCTTGACCGGATTTGCGTTTAGTTGGTGTATATATTCAGTGAGTCAATCCAGGGCCAAGTTCGGTTTCGTTATCGATGTTCTCCGATCGGATGTATCACGTGGTTGTTTTACCTATCTACGCATGCGCATACATTTACTCTCGCTTAAAGCAGCAGTAATCGAGTAGAATTTGTAGCACATGATACGAATTTATACCACGTGATGCCGTTATCCGATTATACTCTCGGTCGTTCGGATATGAAATCGGGATAAGCGGGGTACCTCGATAACATTTTCGAACTTAGAGCCTGACATCGAGCCAAGAATACGGCTCTGGCCAGCCAGCCATCTTGTTACGGCATCAAAACGACTAGACACAGAAACTCAACTTCGGCGATCAGACAGGCCATGCCCCAGTCTATATATATATATCCGCCGTGGGACTGTAAGCGCACTGTGGATGGTGCATTTTGGTATTATCTTAACCCATGTATCACTAGCTTGATAAAGACATTCAAATCGGCTCGATCCATCCAGTGGCTCATGTGACATCAGCATCTACGCAACGTCAGCATATCCTTATCATGTTGTGTGCGATGTGTTGAATTTTAAGACGAAATATGAGTTAGTATTTGCCTGTTAACTATTCTTCATACAGACGACTATGAGCATAATCTTATTTCGTTTTATGTGAAATTCGATTGTCTCGTATGAATAGCAAATGTGGTAGTTCTCGTGTCCTGGTAACATTAAATTTTCTTTATCACCATATTCTGATGGAAATAAATACGCAAATGACCACTCATCACACACTGGCCAGACTCTTTTCTCGATCTTGTGTGATGGCATCGAAGGCGATCCCGCGAGACATGAATGTCAGTCACTCTAACCAAGTGTCTATGGCAGTTGTCCAAAATAGATGTGACTATCAACTGCTCCACTATTACTGTTGCCCGGTAATGGCAAGAGGATCCTGCATTCAGTATGCATGCATGTGTGTGTGTGTGTGTGTGTGTGCGTGCGTGCGTGCGTGCGTGCGTGCGTGCGTGCGTGCGTGCGTGTGTGCGTGCGTGCGTGCGTGCGTGCGTACGTGCATGCGTGTGCGCACGCTTGCGTGTGCGCACGCTTGCGTGCACGCCACTCGGAACTGTACCTCAATACCACTGAGACCATGTGGGTCAAATTTTAACATAGCACATGGTCTTGCGGTGAAAGATGATTTCCAGACTTTGGCCATTATC